>VWZP01006246.1:485049-508006 GCA_013396995.1 Dicaeum eximium
AGCCCCCACAGCCCCACACCCCGCTGCCGCCAGCCCACCGCTCCCCTGTGCTGCCCGTGGCAAAGCGAGCTGCCGCGGCGTGGGACACGCGGCTCCTTGCGCACCGCCCGGCTCTGTCGCTGCGGCTGGGCTCACCGCACGCCCCGCTGGCACCACTCGCCCTTGCAGCGCGCTCGCCCTCACTCCTGCCCCTCGAGAGCCGCTCAAGGCCAGCTTCCGGCTCACCTCTGCCCAGACCGCCTGCCTTTCCAGCGATTAAAACGATAAACCCCGCCAGCGGTGCCCCGCGCCTTCCTGGGGCTGCCCACACCATCCCCCACCCATACCACGCTCGCTGACAGCGGTGCCCCCCTCACCAACATCACCACGATCACCCCCAACACCCACACCGCCTGCATCTCTGCCAGCACCCACATTCCCTGTCACCTGTGGTGGCCACACCACCAGTGGTGGTCCTGAGGCCAGCAGTACCCTGGTGGCCGGCTGACACAGCCTTGCAAAGGGCCAGGGCTGGTGGATGGAGAACACACCACTTTATTGGGGAGAGGGAAGGAGCGCCCGGCAACGGGCAGCCTTGAGAACTATCCCATGGGTTCGCGGTGGGCTCGGTGCCCGCTCGTCCCGCGAGTGGCTGGGCAGCCGACGTGCTGGGGCTTGGGGTCCTCCCCGATCCTGGGAGCAGGGGGACATAAATAGAGGGAACAGGCAGGTGGGAAGGGGACATAAAACTGACATAAAATGTCTACACGGCATAAGTAACAATACTTAGGGGTCTGGCTGGGATGAGGTGCCCAGTGAGATGTGGAGGTGTCGGGACCTCCCTGTGCCAGGGTGCTGACACTGGGGATCAGGGTCCCACGGGCAGACTCTGGCGCAGTGCCTCAGCACAGCCGGCCAGCTCCATGCGCTCCAGGGCGGCAAAGACGCGGTCCAGTGTGGCACTGGTCTGCTGGCACCAGCGCTTCAGCATCTCGTACTGCTGGTCACGGATGTGGGCCACCTCCAGCTCTACCAGCTCAATCTCTGCCTCCCGCAGCTCCAGCATCCGCATGAACTCCTTCCAACGCCGTACTGGCACCACGTCGATGACAGCGTAGAGCTGGCTGCCCTGCAGCAAGGCACCGCGGGGCTCCGGGGGTGCAGAGGGCTCCCCTTCCTCACTGGGCTGCTCACACAGCAAGGCCTGGTGTTTGGAGCTCTGCGTTGCTGTGCCAATGGCCCGTTCTGCCCTCTGTGGGGAGCATGGCTGGGTCCAGCACAGGTTGTCCCACCTCCGGGCATTGAACTGGCACCATGGTGTGGCTGCAGCCCCGGCCACTGAGGTGGTGGCCTGTGCTGTGGGGAGGGGACCACCAGCCAGGGCATCATGCCAGAGCCTCTTCCTCTTGTGGTAGATGGCAAGAGCACCCAGGAAGAGAGGCCCGGTGAGTCCCAGCAGGATATACTCCAGACCTGAGCCTGAAAGGAGGACCAGGAGCATTCCCATCAGCTGGCCAGCATGGTGACTGCACACCACCAACCCTGGCCCCATTGTCCCCATACCTTGGTTGTTGCTGCTGCCACACACTTCCTGGCACTCTTTGCCACACGTGTCCAGGGTGCTCCTGCAAGGAGATGGGACCCATGGGTGCCATGCTGTGCCATGGCATGGGCCCCACATGTCTTCCTGGCTGGAGGGTCAATGCTTACATGTGACATGGCCGGCATTCGTCACCTTCTCTGTAGAAGTCAGGCTTGCAGCTGCTGTCACAAAGTGTGTCCTGCGCCTCCGAGCCTGGAGAGAGAGTGGGAATGAGGCAGGGTGGCGCAGCCAGAGGTGGCACAGCTGGCAGGTTGTGCCCTGGGGCAGCTGGCAGCACTCACAGGGCCGCTGGATGAGGCGCCCGGCGCAGGGCTGGCATTTCCGGCAGGAGAATTCGCTGCACTGCTTGTCAAGGCAGACACGGAAGCGGCCGGGCTCACAGCCACACGCGACGTTGCTGGTGGCCGAGCAGTTGCTCAGCACACTCTGGAAAGCTGCAGAGAGCAGGCGGTGAGCAGCACGGAACCGCGCTGCACAGCTCGGCACGCTGTGTGTGGTGCCAGCTCACCTTGTCGGTCACACTCGTAGCAAGCCTGGCACTCTCTGAGGGTGTTGGGCTGGGTGCGGAAGGTGCCGGCGGGACAGGCGAGGCACACGCTGCCGTTCTCAGGGCTTGTGCAGGGCTTGGACAGGAATGTCCCTGCAGGGACAGTGGGGTGACAGGGAGCACGGCCACCTGGAGCAATGCACCTGCTGTGCCATGGTGTGCTGTGCCATCCCACACGGACCGGGCAGCGCTCACCTGCGGGACACTGAGGGCAGCACTGGTGAGCGGTCTCGATCCAGTTCATGCCGGCGGGGCACGGGACTCTGCCGGCATGTCTCCGCAGGCGGAGGAGTGGCCGCACCGGAATCCGCTGCCTTCGCGGCACGGCGCGGTCCCGCCACCCTGGGGGCTGCGATTCGCTGGCTGCCAGCCACAGCGCTGCCAAGGTCACCTGCAAACAGGGAGAGAGCAGGGCTGCAGGCAGCCGGGCTGCCCCAGGAGCCTTGCACCCGTGGGGACGGCCCTCGCACCGGCTTATGCTGGGCTACCGGAGCCAGAGCCGTACCTGGAACTGTGTGGACAGCAGTGCCTGCACAGGGCAGAATGGCCCTCTGCCCCAAAGCCGCGTGGGTGTGCTGCCCCAGGGCCGGGAATGCCCCGCGGCAGCCCCTGTGCTCTGCTTTTCCCGCAGTACACGAGCGAGCAATTTCCTGCTGGCACTGTGGGGGCCACTGTGCCACAGCCTGTGCCCTGTCAGGTGCCCCCGTGTGCTCTGCAAATGGTGCTTCCAGGCTGGCTGGGGAGCAGCACCGAGATGCTCGACGGCCTGTGCCGACAGGACCCCTGCCATGTCCCCAGGGATGGAAAGAGCGAGTCGGGCACACGGACTGCTCGTGGTGCCACAGATCGCCAGCTCAGGGAGGTGTCGGTAGCCGGGCGCGTAGGGGTTAACGCTGCCAGCTTTGACTTTCCTGGGGTTTATCTCCCTCACAGAGGAGGTGATTTCCTCCCCGAGAGGAAGCCATGCCTGGCTCACGCTCTCCCCGATGCTATCGCGCCTCCTTACGCGCGTCCCAAAGTAGGTCACTGCTCCCCCGCGGGGTGCCAGGTGCTGTCCGCAGGGCAGCCCCGCTCCCCTGGAAGCCCCGGTGGGTGCAGCGAGCAGTGCCTACGCTGACACCCCTTCCACAGGCCGGGCCGGGGGCTGAGAGGACCGTGGCACTGACAGTGTGGGCAGGGAGCCAGGGGATTCCTCGCTGGGGGCTGGATTTCCCAGCCGTGATGGCCCCGATTACGGCAGTTGAATCATTTTCTACTAAACCCGCCGCCACCGGCAGACTGGAAACCGCGCTGGGCCGCCCCGCTCGCAGAGCGCTGCCGGCAGATCCGGGCGGCTGCCTCAGCTCCAGCTGCCAGCGGCACATCTGAGTCACCGCTGAGGCACGACCGTCCCGCAGCGGGGCCCTGCCCGCGCACCCCGCCTGCGGACGGGCGGCTGCCCCTGCCCAGCGCGGGGAGCAGGAGCCCGGTGGGCAGGGGAGCCGTGGGCACGGGGCAGGCCCGGTGGGGAGAGCCGGCCCCGCTTGTGCCGTGCAAGCGCCTCTCCCCCGTAACGCAGCCGCCGCTCCCGCCGCCCGTGTGCCGGGGCCGCCGCCCGAGTGCCGAGCCAGCCCCGAAGGCAGCCGTCCGCAGGCTGTCGGCACAGCCACGCCCCGTGGCACTGTCCTAACAAAGCCCCGTGACTGACCCCACGCTTCCCACGGCCGCATCCTGTCTCTGGCCGAGATCTCCACGGCCGGTGGCCCCCGCGGGCACGTCACGCCGCGAATGTTTTGAAGCAGCAGAGCCCAGCCCCAGCCGTCAGCCAGAGGGGAAAGCGGTTTTGGCGCGCTTGGCACTGGAGTTAATCCGTCTTCCTCCCTCCCTCCTCCAGACCCGTTACGGCCACAGCCGTGGGACACCCCACAAGAGGTGCCAGGGCTCCATGGGACCCCCACACCACCGCACTCACCCAAGCCACCCCAGGGCAGCAACACTTCATCCTTGTGGCCGATGCGGCTGGGTCATGCCGGGGCGGTGAGGGAGCGGGGCAGCAGGTGCAGCGGGGTGTCGGGGCAGCTCAGTGCCCGGGCAGGGTGCCCCGGCACCCCACGGCTGCCGTCAGCAGCACGCGACGCGTGGTGAGTGAGCGCCAGCCCTCCCCAGACAGGCTTTTACGCCCAACCGCAGCAGGAGGAAATGCTTTTTTGGAAATAACTCCAAGGGGTACGAAACCACATGACGGAAGTGCTGGGCGCGGGAGGGACCTGCACTGCCTCGCCGCGGACCAGGCCACCACCCTCCCTTGCCCGTTGGCGAAGACCCACCGTAGCGGGGGTGGCAGGGGGACGCAGGGTATGTGAGGAGCAGTGCTGACCCCAATCCCAGGGCTCTATCCCCACCCCGAGCTCCAGAACGGGAGACTGGAACTGGTCCCAGCTCCCTCTTTGTCTGTCCCGGTTGGGCTCCCTCAGCCTCACCCACCCAGGTGATGCCCAGCCTTGGGTGCTGCTGAAGCCAAAAGAAAGGCGAGGCGGACATGAGCGTGCACCAGCTGGTTTTATTGCTCAGCTGGGACGTGGAGTGCAGCTTAGCATGGGGGGGCAGCCGGGGCTCCAGCCACCGTGCATGTCCCACCGTGGCTCCCACACTCCGGTCCCAGGTGCTGCCATCCACTACCACCCCACAGGGCAAACCTGCCTCAGCCCTGCACCATCCTCTCCGGCCATCAGCCCCAGCCTCCTCCCTGCACTTCTACAGCAACGTGCCACCGGCACCACGTCCTTCTCAGCACCTTCTCCACTCACCACTGCCGACGTCATCATCCCTTCCTCGCCTGCAAGAGCTGACCCACAGTCTCCCACCGCCCCCCATAGCCCCAGGGCCCCCTGCCTGACAACTCTCATGCCTGTGGACAAGGAGTTCAGCATAAGCCATGTGCCACGGCCAGCCCCGCACCACCATGCCCAGGACATGTCCTCGCCAAGGGGACTGGTCTGCATCCCCAACCATGTCCCCACCAGCATGGCATGCCAGTGCCTGCTCTGCCCGGCCCCAGCATTATGCTACGGTTAGAAGTAGGAGAAGCTCCTTGGTACATCCATGCATCTGCCCTTTTCCACGCCAGCAGCTCTCAGACCTCCCTGCAAGACACAGAGTGGGGAGAGATGCCTTCAGCACTGGGACTCGGTCCCTGGGAAGCCCCTGGAAGGGTTGGGGCATCCCCCAGGAGCAGGCAGCATGTGCTTACGAGGCCGTCAGCGTGGAGTTGAGCAGCAGCGTGGTCCGGATCCGGTACAGCTGCGCCAGTGTCAGCTTGCGGTGCTGCGCCGACTGCGGGTCCGACAGGGTCCGGCGGGCAGGAGGTTGGGGGTCGCGCCTGAGCTCCCCTGGGAGGGATGCTGGGCTCTCCACTGGCTCCTCTGGCTCTGAGAGTGCTGATGTGGAGCTGCCACTGCTGCCAGGGGCAGCCAGAGGTGCGGGGTCTTGGCTAGTCCGGGAGGAACCAGCACAGAGATCAGAGAGGCTGCGGCTTTGGCTTAGGGGGCCTGAGCAAGTGGGGGACAAGAGTTGGGGCAAGCTGGCCTCTGACTTGGACTTAAGCACCCTGGCCGGGCAAGGCAGGAGCTGCACTGGCGTCCGGCGGCGCAGCCGGGGCGAGGCAGGCCGTGGAGCCGGAGGGGCCAGGGAGGGCTCCTGCCTCTCCTTGGCCGTCCCCTCTGGCTTCTGGCCAAAGTCCCTCAGGGAGGCAGGTGAGAGCGTGCCATAGGCGCTGTCGATGGAGGACGAGCGGCAGCCGCTGCCCGGGGAGGCCACGCCGTGGGGCAGGGGAACCGGCAGGGCCCCTGCAGGCAGCTCCTGGGTGGGGGTCTCGGCAGAGGTGCCAGTGCCGATGGAGGTGCTGGTGCTAACAGAGGAGCCATCTGAAGTTGAGCTGAAGGGTCCTGTGTCCCAGTCTGGGGAGGAGAGCTCATCGCCACCGTCTGCTGCCACCATGGCAAGCGTCTCAGTGGAGCCGTCAGATGGGCTGTGGAGGCAAGAAGGTGAGGAGGGGCCCATGCCAGGCTGGGGCTGTGCAGGTCCCCCCCTCCTGCTCCCTACCAGTGCTGTGAGTCCGGGCTGGCGCTGCTGTGGTGTAGGATGGTAGGTGAACTGGCAGCTGAAGTGCCACTCTCACCGTCATCCTCCTCATCCTCCTCGTCCTCCTCCTCCTGTTCCTCCATGCGCCGGCACTGCCGCAGCCGCTGCAGCAGGTTCTGGGAAGGGGGAGTCATCAGTGAGGAATGGGATGTGCACAGGGAACCCAGGGGTCCCCCACCCACCCATGTGCCCTCACCTGGGCATTGCGCACTGCCTCAACCCAGCTGCGGCAAAACTGCCCACTGGTCTGGAAGGTGTAGGCGGCCACAGCACTCCCCAGCTCATTCAGGTAGATGAGGAGGAAGGAGCCTGTGGGCAGGGGCTGTCAGCAGTGTTCAGGGACCTCCCTGTAGTCCCCTTACACCCAGTGCTCTCACCTGGGTCTCTGAGCTCCCTGCAGACGACTCTGTCCACCAGCAAGGGCTGCCGGATCACCTTGGTACGCTCAGCCTTCTTGAAGGGCTTGGTGATGAGGAAGAGGTCAGTGAAGAGGAAGCAGTAGACTTCCATCTGGGGGTGAGAGTGGAGCCATGGGCACCAGTGAGTGAGGGTGAGTGGGCAGGAGCCAGATCCAAGACCTCTCTGTCCCCTGCAGTCCTCACCTTGCTGTCTTTACCTTCCCGCATCCTCAGGCTGCCCTCGAGCAGGAGCTGCCGGGTGTCCTCCGGGGAGGTGCCGGGCATGGGGGCCGTCAGGTCCAGCCGCAGAAACTCCTTAAGCAGCTGCCAGAAGCCCCCGGTGTCAGCATGGGGTGCATGGACTAACATGATATGGGTGGCATGGCATGACATAGCATGGGCTGGCTTGGCATGCAGTGACATAGGGTGGCAGAGCAGGGTGGCAAAGCAGGGTGGCAGAGGGTGGAATTGGGTGGCATGGCATGGTATGGCATGGCATGAGATGGCAGCTCCACCATGTCCAGCCTACCTTGTCCACCTCATCTGTGCTGCCCTCCACCACCTCGTAGGCATCAATCCGGCTGAGGATGGCATCCAGGCGCTGCCGCTCCTGCCGCTGCCGCATCCGCGAGTTGACATCGTTGATGAAGCGCTCTACAGAGCTGATCTGTGCCAGGAGTGGCGGTGGGTTTGAAGGGCCAGGGGCCACCCAGCCTGCTGCCCCCCACCCCTGATCCCTTACCATAGCAGTGATGGCTTCACGGGCTCGTGGGTCATCCGTCTTCTTCAGGATAGACTTGAGGAGCAGCGGGTACTTGGTGAGGCGCTGGTGAGGTTTCACCAGCATGTCGCTCAGCTTCAGGCGGCTGCACTGCTCCTGCTTCTCAGCCCACTGTGGCACACAGGCATTAGCACCAGCACCACCCCAGCCCGGGCCCCAGCCCCAGTCCTCAGCCTCCCTTACCGTCACATAGGTGCGGAAGAGCTCGCTGTCCCGCAGCAGTGCCCGCATGTACTCCATGCAGCCCTCCTCCTCCATGCAATACCGCACATAGGGCTTGAAGAGGGACCCGAACTGGAGGACACAAGGGGGTCACCATGCAGCACACGGCACGGCACGGCTCCCCATCGTGCTATGGCATCCCCACTCACCATCTTGAAGCCATCAAGGAAGTCAGTGGGGTCAAGCAGTGCCCCAGTCCGTCGTGCCTTGGCCAGCACTGAAGCCATGACGCTGCGCCACAGCTTGCAGTGCAGCCGGATGATCTCCCCAATGTTGCAGAAGAGCCGCTCGGCATCCACCTGTGGGGGTGAGGTGGGCAGCGCTGGGGACTGGCACCTCTAACCTGCAGCACGGCGAGGCTGCGGACCCATCCCTGAACACCCTGTCCCCTGCAGCCCCCTCCACTCACCTCACAGAGCAGCCCTGACTCCTGCAGGTTCACCAGGCAGGAGAGGAAGAGCTGTGGGGAGGGAATGGGGAGCCAGTGAGCTGCAGCCACAGCCCCCAGCCCCAGCACGGTGCAGTAGCTGCCAACACTCACATCAGTGATGACTTTGAGGTTCCGGATGTAGGTGGCCTCTGTGTGCAGCAGCTCCCAGATGGCTTCCTGCTGGTGGCACTGCCGGCGCGACAGGACCTGCCAGGGTGAGTGTCAGGGCTGTGCCAGAGCCTGGGCAGAGCCCCTGAGGCTCTCCAGGCACTATCCCTACCTCTGTGCCCTGGATGATCTGCTGCCAGCTGTCCTCCAGTGTCAGACCAACCTCGTCCCCATCTTCCTCCCAGGAGTCGCGGTCAAAGCGGAGCTGGGGCGGCAGCTTGGGCAGCCCAAAGGTGCTGTAGGCGTGCAGCCTGTTCACCAGCTGCTCCAGCTTCTCAGTCTCCTGGCCAAAAGTGGGGGACAGAGCTGGGCGGGGGCCAGTGGGCCTGTGCCACGGACCACCTCACCTTGCCTGTGGAACGAGGGTCTTGAGCCCCAGGGGGACCCATCCCAGCTCCGCAGCATAGCCAAAGGCAGTTCCCACAGCCCCTCCCCGTGCCTGCATCCCACATACCCGCCCGAAGGAGCCCGTGCTGGTCCCGGAGCCAAAGAAGCCGCTGAAGCGGCTGGCAGCGCGGTTCTTCCAGGTGTCAGTGCCATTGGTGGACAGGGAGCTGCTGCCGTGCAGGGCTGGCTCAGGGCTGGGGATGCTGGTGTCCCCCAGGAACTCTGTTATGTTCTTCCTTCGCCGTCCTGGAGCCTGCAGGAGGGACAGCCAGCGTCCTCAGGGTCAGTGCCCCGCACTGCAGCCGGGATGGGGACAGCGGCCTGGCTGACTTCGAGCGCCGTGGGACAGACAGACACCCAGATGGCGGCCCCGGGCAGTGGGGTCCCCGGCCATGCTCCCCTGCCCGCACTGACCTGCCTACCTGCATCCCGGGGGTGCAGGGCCCCGGGGGTGCAGGGCCCCGGGCGCTGCCTGGCCAAGCCCGGCCGGCCATGGACAAGCAGCGCGGGGGCTCAGCGCATCCCGAGGGTCGCAGCACCCGGCCGAGCCGCCCGTCCAGCCGCACTCCCGGCTCGGACCGCAGAGCCAGGGCCGGGCAGGCTGTGGCCGAGCTCCTCCGAAACAAAAGGAGGTGGGGCCAGCGCCGAAAACCTAATTTCCCTCCTCGGCAGATAAGCTACCAGAGCTGAACAATTCACCGGCGGAGATCAAAGCCCCCCGGCTGGTCGCGAGAGCTGGGTCACGGCCAAGCGGCTCCCGGCTGCTCCCCGTGTGTCCCTGGGCCGTGCCGGGATGTGGCCGCTGCCATCTCCTCACCACGGCACAAAACACAACAGCGTCGGGGCTCCCCGCCTGTCACCGAGCCCTGGGAAGCGACACGCTGGTGCCACCGCCGCCAGCACGGCCCCACACCCGGCCACGTCCCCAGAGCCAGGCGGGAAGAACTGCTACGGGCACCATTGCCATTACTCACTGTGCTGCCACTGCTCCAGGTGCCCCGGCTGCCACCAGCCCCATCGCCTCGGTGCCACTTGGGACCCATCTGCCCCCAGGAAGGCGGTTGGGACCAAGACCCCCATAGAGATGGCTGGTTGTCCACTTGTCCCCTGGCCCTGCTAGAGCCTTGCCAGTCCTGCAGCCAGGCATCATAGTGCTGGACACGGGCGGCCACTAGCCCTGGCCAGGCAGCCAGTTTGCCACCCTCAGGGCCTGCTGGCACAGGACCAAGCACCTTGGCTCCCCGGGCCAGACCCTGCAGAGCTGCTCCCTTCAGACCTGGCACCCTGCTCCAGTGGAGCAACGCCCAAGCCAGTCCCATGTCTTATCTGGGGCCAGGGTTCACGGGGCAGGACAGAGCTGCTGTGCTCAGCAGCTGCCAGGCGCCACAGTGAGAGGAGGGCCAGTGGCCAGGGTGAGTGCTGGGGCCAGGGTGAGTCCCAGGACTGGGGTGGCACTGAGTGGCAGCCACCACTGAGGCCACCAGGGCTCCTTTTGCCTTTGCTTTGGTGCCAGCCTGTACCTGGTACAGCCAAAGTGCTGGTGCCACTGCCTGAGCTGCTACACTACCATGGTGTCACCAGCACAGCACAACACAGCACAGCCAGCATGGCACAGCCAGGAAAAAAAAAATGGGTCTTGGGGACTCCAGAGGGACCTTCAGCCAGTACCATTCAAGGCTATGGAGAATACACCATGCTGCTGCACCATAACCCATCTTCACCAGAATGAATGGCTATGGGGGGATCATCCTATCCCCTAGCTGTCATCCTATCCCAAATTCCTCCCTCCCCAGAAGTAGCACTGGCACTTACCAGGCTCTCAGTGCCTTCCCGGCGTCCTGGCAGTGGTTCCAGCACTGGTCCAAGGAATGCAGCACTGCTGGCAGGGTGCAGGATGGGCAGGCTGGCTGACCTGGCATCTCGCACTGCCTGCTCCACCTTCAGCTCATCCCCAGGCTTGGCTGTGGGAGCATCAGGTTGTCAGTGTCCCCTGGGAAGTTTGGAGCAGCCAAGCCTCCCTCTGGCCCCCCGCAGCACCTTTCACCCGCAGGTAGTGTCCCCCGAAGCGATACGCCTCAAACTGCAGGGACAGCGGCGTGTGGGACTGGTCCAGGTAGATGTCCACTTTGCCCAGCTCTATTGCCTTCCTCTCAAAGACTGGCAGCAGCACTTCCCTGCAGGACACGAGCCCCACATTAGTCTCTGCATCTGTCCCCACACTGTCCCTTGTCCTGTCCCCAGTAGACTCACCCCAGCGACTTCTTCTTCACAGCTGGCACAATCTCTGCCTCGATGTCGATGCTGAGGTCAAACTTCAAGGTGAAGCACTCCTTACTGGGGTCCTGGGGGCAGGTGGCAGCTGCTTGCCCAGGGGTCCCTCCCTCTCTCCCACCAGGGCCATTCTGCTGCCCTGAAGAGTGCCCCAGGGAGAGGAGCCAGTGCCTTACGTCCGTGTGCCTGCGCCAAGCCTTCTTCTTGGGCAGCTTCAGCGCCGAGCTCTTGCGCTCCCTGCGGACACAGGGAGGGCAGGGTGACAGGGACGCCGGGGGCTGGGGCTGCACACGGGCTGTGCAGGGCTGGGGGCTCACCCTCTGCTCTCTGCCGGACCCTCCTCCTCCTCCTCCACATCAGAGGCAGGGCTGGTGCGTGGGGGGCACGAACGTGTGGACATGTTGCGGGCCAGGATGGAGCCTGCAAACAGACATCGAGCTGGGCTCTGACAGCTCCCCCAGCCCCGTGCTGGCTCCCACTGCATCTCACTCCCACCCCTGAGTTGCACCAGCCCCAAGTGCACTCCATCAGTCCCTCTGCGCCGCGGCAGTGCCGCAGAGCCGGGAGCAGCGGTGGCACAGCTCGGTCCGGCTCACCTTGCGGGGACAGGTCGAAGCGGATGTGGCCATCGAAGTGCATGGCGCCATGGAGGCGGCCGTCGCAGAGCTCACACAGGCTGAGGGGGCCGCTGCGGCTCAGCTGCCGGCACTCTGCGTGGTGGCATTCCTGCGGGGACACGAGTCCGTCAGGCAGGGCCTGCCCGGGGCTATGGCGTGTTTACAGGAGGGATGGCCGGCACCACGAGCAGCAGCGTCCCCGCTCCCACCCCCAGCTGCAGCTGGCACATTGTTCACAGGGAATGCTGAAGGCAGAGTGGGCACAGGGAAAGCAGCGTGACCAGGACATGGCCATGCGGCAGTGGGTGCTGTAAGGGCATGGTGATGACACGGAAGCTTCTGGACCGCAGAGCCCCTCCCTGCTCCATGGCAAAGAGCAGAGACCCTGGGACACCTGCACATGCCAAAGCTTGGACAAGGAGCTGAGGGACAGCCACCTGCACCGTGGCACCAGCACCTCACCAGCGGCCCAGGAGGCCGCCCTGCCACCCCACAGCCCCTTTGTGCTGACGAGAGCCGTGTCCCCGTGGCAGGACGGAGGAAGCGAGCGTCTGCAGACAAACAATGCTCGAAGCCGGCGGGTTTCCTCCGATTGTGTGCGGCCACGGCCGCGGCCCCAGCCCCTCCAGGCATTCACAGCGGGTTATTTTTAAACCCCTGGCCAGGCCCCCAGCACAGCCTGTGTTCCCTGGCCAGTGCCCATCTCCCTGGGGCTCCTACTGGCCCCGCTCCTGGGGATTGTGGTGCCGCCGGCCACCGCCAGCAATTCCTGCCGCACCGCTGACACATGCCCGTGTGAGACCCCCACCGCCACCCTGCACACGGAGGGGTGCTGGCAGGAGACAGCCCTGCCCGGGCTTGCCTGCAGCACATCGCGCTGCTGCGGGGAGGAAGCGCCTGTGCAGCTCCAGCCGCCCCCACTTCCTGCCCTCCTTCCTCCCGGCGCTGCTGAGGTCAGAGCTGACGCGCTCCCACCACCCGCGCTCTCTCCGAGAGGCCGCTGGCCCCTCTGCAGCACCCCCTGCCATCCACGAGTGTCCTATCCCGTGTCTCGAGACAGCCTCAGCCCCAGGACACCCTGTACCCCTCAGCCCTCCTCCGCTTCCACCATGTGGCCCACGGCGTTGCTGCCATTGTGGCCGTCGTGACACCTGCATGTGGGAGTGTGGCCGTAGGCTCCAGGCAGTGCCCGCAGCTGGCACTCATTCAGTGAGATCCCCTGGGACCCTTGGCAGCCGCCCCAGAGAGATGCGGGGCTCCTCATCCACCCTGTGCCAGCAGCTCATCCCTGGACTCATCCCCACAGGAGGGGCCAGGCGGGATGGCCAAACCCCTCTGCCCACCCCAGGGATCAGCTCCTGATCCCATCCAGGGAGCAGCTCCGCCGCTCCTCAGCAGGTGCCTCACAAAGCAAGGGGGATCACGATCCTACACCGTGACACGGCAGGATGAGCCCCCAGCCTGACCAGCCCCACCCCTCCCGATACCTGCCAGGCACCAGCAGGGGTCTGGTGACAGCGGCGGGGTGGCCTCAGTCGCTCTCGGCAGTCCCGGCCGCACTCCTGGGCAGCTACAGCCCAGTGCCACGTGTGCCCCAGCAGCACCGGCCCTGCCAGCTCGGCGTGCAAATAGAGCACCGCGGCACACCCCGGTACACCGGGCCGTCCTGCCCGCTGCGCCGGAGACACCGCCCGCGGCCCCGCGCTGCAGCCCCGGGGACTCGATGGGAGCTAGGGCGTGGGTCCGGCCCGGCCCCGTACAGCCGGCGAGAGAGAAAGGACCCTAAATCCGCCCTGGCTTCACGTTAGCGAGCGGGGGAACAGAAGGGCTGTAGTGGATTAGCACAAATCACGGCAGCTTGGGGGAACGCGTAAATCGCCGCTGCGCCGGTAAATGCCAGCAGGACCCTGACACCAGCAGGGAATGCACATCCGACACGGCAGGGCAGAGACCCTTCAGGGAGCGGCAGGTTGAGAAGGGACAGAGCTGTCGCTGCCCCTTCTCACCCCCAAGACCCCAGGCAGCAGCTGCCCGGCGCTGCCCCCACACCTCAGGACCCACCTTGGCCGCCCTTCTCTCTCCGGCGCAGTCGGGATTCTGGCAGTGCAGCACTATCTCCTCTTCTGGGCACGGCTCGGCTGTTGAGAGAGTAGGGTCAGTGTCTGGGTGCCGTGGCGAGCCCCCTCCGGGTCCGTGCTTAGGCCCCCAAGCCAGGAATCCCGGGGTTCAGAGTTCGGCAAAGCGCTCGGGCTCAGCCCGCTCCTGCCTGCCCCACAGCTCGTCCAGGGCAATGAAGCCTCGTGCCCAAGAGCCAGTGATGCGTCCCCGCCGGGGGAAGGCACCGTGACAGAATCCAGCACCTCCTGCTCAGCACCCCAGGGTACAGGATGAGGACACGGACCTGCCCCAGCTCCCCTGGGGCTGGCACGGCCTGGGGCTGCAGCAGCAACACTAAATCTGCCGCTGTCAGCCCCCAACGGGGCTTAGGAGCCACTTTAAGCTTTGACAGTTAAATCGGCCTTAGGGACAAATCCTATTTCGAAGGCTTTTGTTATGTGTCGAACCTAATCGTTTAAAAATAACAGACTCCGGGCTGCTCGCAGCGGCAAACGAGCAGTACAGACACCCTGTGGCTGGAGAGCCCCGCTGCAGGCAGGGATGCACCGCTGGGAAGCTGCCTGCTGGGCAGGGAGCCACTGCCGGGATGTGGAGAGGCCAGATGGCATGGCTCTACCACAATGGCACGGCTCTACCAGATGGCACGGCTATTATACCAGCCCAGCGGCACAGGGGCTTCCCCGCCGCACCACTTCCATCTCCCGCATCCTTCCTGCCAACAAAAACAGCATTCACGCTGACCCGAGCCAGACCGCGGCCAAGGCCGGGGTTAGAAACAGTCTGCGGGACAAAACAGTCTGCCTTTTGAGGCAGCACTGAAAAAACTGCTGCTTCTGCCTGGAGAGGGGGAAGTAACTCGGAATGGTGCTGGTTGCTCAAGCTCCCGTCTGGGAGGCGATCCCGGGGCTGCTGTGGCACCATGGACGCTGCTGGATGACGGCGCAGGAGCAGCCGGGCAGGGCTCAGCTCGTCGCCCTCCGGGAGCAGGGCTGGGAGCCGGGGAGCAGGGCTAGGAGCCGGGCTGGGAGCCGGGGCCGGGCGCTGCCCCCGCGGCAGCAGCAGCACAATGAGGCCTCTGTCCCCGCGGCCGCCCCGCAGCGCCCGCCGGGCTGGGCCGGCCCCCGCCCCCCGCCGCTGCCGTTTCACTTGACCTATCGGGAATAATAACGGAAACAAATAAATTCTTTCATGCACCCAAGGGAAAGTTTCCCAAACTCACCAAAAACTAGAGGCTGGCCGAACCGGCCGGCGGTGCCAGGGGTCTGCCCCACGCCGCAGCCGCCGGCACGGCCGGAGCCGCGTGGCCGCTCCCAAAAGCCGACCCTGCCCGCGGGTCACACATGCACCACGGCCTGGGAGCTCCTCGCAGGGAGCCCCGCTTTGTGGCAGAGACAGGAGCGTGTCCGGGTCCCCACCAGACACTTCGGGGGCTGCAGGAGAGATCCTGTCTCCATCAGCTCCTCTCCCCGCCCGGTCACCTCCTCCTTCTCCTGCTGCCGGCTGTGCTATCACACCCGGCGCTCCCGGTGACGGCAAACGAGTTTTGAAACCGGATCGTCCTTGCGGCAGAGCGCACGGCAGCGGCCGCCGGCTGCTTCAAACGCCTGCCTGGGCCGGGGGGAGCGGCGCCGGTGGCACGGGGCGGTTTGCTGAGCGCTCCCCAGCTGCACCTGCAGCATTCCCACCGCATCCTGGCGGCACCCAGGAGCTTCTCCCAACCCCTCACCCTCGTTGCCAGGGCTGGAGGCTTTGGGCAGCCGCGCTCAGCCACAGCCTGCCGGCTGCCCAAAGCCCCCCAGCCACCTACCCCCGAGCTCCTCGCTGACGTCCAGGCTGGAGCTCCAGGAGAAGCGCTCCACTGCCCCGTACTCCAGCCCCGCCAGGCCGGGCGGCAAAGCCTCCAGCTCGTAGGCACCCCGCTTCCTCCAGTACAGAAACATCCTGGGGTTGCGGCCGGGGCCCCCCGGAGCCGTGCCGGCCCCGACGGGGCCACTGGTGGGACTAAGCGAGGGAGACCAGCTCTGGCTTTAAGAGTGGGTCCCGGTCTCTGGACAAGCGGTGCATTGACGCCGCCGGCGGGAGCCGCGGGGCGGCCGAGGGTGCTGCTGGAGGCTGCCCAGCGCCCGCGCGGGGGGCGCACAAAGGGCCTTTCTTCAGCCTCCTACAGACATTGCACAAATTTCACTTTCTACCGTCTATGGAAGACATTCGGCCACGGAGACAAGACGTGCTTGTGATTGAAAGAATCAGCATTAAGAAGGGGGCTGTTTGGCGGCTCTGCTGTCCGCCCGGCTTTTGAGGGGGCAGGAATGCGCCGCCCCGAGCTCCGGTTGTACCCCTGCACCCGTGGGCACACCGGGGCCCCCAGCCTGCATAGGGAAAACCAGCGATCTTCAGGGAGACTTTCCTCCTGGTAATCCAAGAAAGCACCAGATAGGGCTTTGACCCCACAGAGACAACAAAAGATGGCATCTTCATCCTGCCCCATGCAAAACTGCTGGGCCAAGACCATCCCAGCCTCCAAATTCATCACAGCATCTCCTCCCAGAGGCACCAGGTGCTTCTCAGAGTTCTGTTGCTTCTAGGCACCCTTTACCAGGAATTCCGTCATAAATTGCTGCTGCAAAGTTATCCGATGCCAACATATTGCAAAACTAATCCTGCTTGATTTAGTGCATCCTTAATATTTGAAGTGCTGTCACAGGTTTCCCATTGATCACAGAACAGTATTCTTGTAGGTGGGATGCTTCACCAAGGTTTATGCTCCAAAGCCCCCAGCCTCCCTATTGTCTCTTTTCCCTTCAGGGAGCACCAGAAGCCAGTGAGGTTCCCCTTTCCCGAGACTGCAGCATCCACCTCTGGGTCCCAGCANTGTCCCCTTGCTCCAAGGGATGGAGTCACTGTGGGATCCATTGCCCTCAGCCAGATGAGGTGGATGCTGGAGGGGGGCTGGTGACAACACCCAGGGGGATGCTTGGCCACGGTGCTCTTTTAGTGTTGGCCATTTCTCCCATGTCCTTTGCCCATCTCACCTTTCCTGAAGCTTTTTCCACCCAGTCCCTTGTGACTTGAACTTCCATCTTCGCCTGCCTGGGATGTTCCCCCTGGCTGCACCATGGCCCCTTTATTTATTTTAGCCACTGTTCAGGCCACAATGCTGGCCAACTTTTTCCTTTGCTGCCAGACCCAGCCATATGGGGATAATTACGCCTGGATTAAGTTTAACTCTTTACAAGGCTGCAACACTGCACAGCCCCTTGCAGCTCTTCTCCAGCTCTGTCCTCTCCTCACCTCTTATCCCAATTTGTTTGTTTACAGTTCTAGGAAACCTCTCCCCAAACCAGATAAAAGCAGTTTTGCAGATTACTCACACCCACAGCAGCCACCAGCCAAAAAGCTCTTGGTCCCAAGTGCACCACATTCCTCCTTCCTGCACAGACCTGGCCCAGGGGATTTGAATGGGCACCAGGCTCAGGGGGCTGCAGGCTCCAGGGCTGGACTGTTCCCCAGCCTGGGCTGCGGCAGAGCAATGCCTCATTTTGCAGGAGCTGTTATTAGAAGCCAGGTTACTTTTGCAGTCACAGATCCAGTGAGAGCCCAGCATGCTGGTACTACCCATAGCTTTTTCCAAAAATGTCCTCAACTTTACCTGAGGCACTCACTCAGCCCTGTGTGACTCCCACCACCCCCAATTTCCCTGGGAGCAAATTGCTAATTGACAAAGGGCTGGGAAGAAAAATAAATAAAGATCCTCTCATGTCCCATTGGGGCAGATCAGGTGGGGTCAGGTAAGGCCACACACCCAGTGCTCCATGCAGTACCTGGGTGACAAGTTCCTCCCTAATCCCATCCTGCTACAGCCTCTATCCATAGCACAGTCCCTTATAGCTGGGCACATGTCAAAGGCAGCCCAAGCTGCCCCAGACCGGGCTCAGGGCACTGAGCTCACCCTGCAGCACCAGATACACAGCTGGGACAGCACAGGGCAGGAGGCAGCAGTCCAGCAGACAGACAGGGTGGGCTGGGACAGTGCAGCATCGAGTGGCTCCATCTTTGTCACTCAGGGGGACGGAGACCCCCTATGGTGCTGCTTCCTGCCCCTCTCCTTGACCAGCAGAGCCATGGGTCAGCCACAGTGCCAGAACCCCAGCATGGGCCCTTCCCCAAACCCAGGGGACAGTGAAGTTCTGCTCAGAGCACTGTGGATCACTGACACCCAGAGCTCCCTGAGGTTCAGACAGGCAATGGGAAGAGGTCCTGACCAGTGTGTGTGCAACGGCAGCTGCCCCTGGCTGTGTCAGCCTTGGCCTAGCAAAAGATGAAAACTAGCCCAATGTTTACCATAGATATTTATTACAAAACACCAAAAATACAAACTGAACATACAAAACATTATCAAAACTGGCCCCACTGTAGCATCTACCTGCCCAGGGCCTCTGCAGCACCCAGGGCTCCTGCAACCACCCGAGGTCCTACATGAACAAACCCTGGCTGAGCACCCTGAGGCTTCAAGTGTAATCACACTCAAAGGGGAACTCCCTCCTCTTCAAATGCTGCTTCTTCTTCCTCAGTTTCCCTGAGCCCATGATACTGTAGTTGTAATCGGATGTGACGTACGGAATCTCTCCCTCAATTCCTTGCTGGAAAATGGAAAAATTAAACCAGAAACAACTTTAAGAATTTGTACTTTCAGCAGAGGGGAAGGCACATCCTTCCCCAGGCTGACAGAGCTGATGGTGGGAAGGACTCAGCATCACCAAACCCCACTTTGGCATCTGAAACATGAGCAGAACATTCTGTTCTCCCAAGGTTTCTGTGCTTAAGGACAATTTCACAGAGAGATAACCATCTGTTGATGCCCAGGCATCTCCCAGCACGCATCAGCCTCAGGAATAAGAAAATAGAAAACCTGCCAGCCAGCTGCAGCTCAGCCAACTGCCACCCTCCTGTGAGCTCCTACCTGGCCCACAAGCACACAGTTAGGGATGGCAATGTTCCCAAGGAGCAGACAATTCACTAGTCTCAGATTCACTGGAGGCACTGGTGTCAGGATGTGGTAGAGCTTCTTCTCCATATCAACTCCTCGGACAATTCCTAAAAAAAAACCAAAAAAACACATGCAAAGCTCAGTCACAAGGTATCCCTGCTCACTGGCACATCCCTATACACAACTGAGCACCAAAGTCCAAACTGGAACCTGAAATTAAGTCACAAGAAAACTGAGACAACTACTAGAATTTTGCAAAAGCCACATGGAACGTGCTTTCGAGAACGTGAACCAGAAAATGAGTCACTGTGGAGTTGTGAGAGAAGCTCTGACTGGCACCATGCAAAGACATTCCCCACAGCTCTTACCACCTGTTAACCAAAGTCCAAGGACTTCGCAATGCAGTCTCTAACAGCAGAGAATACACCACACTCATCCCACTTCTCCAGCTGGTTTTAGAAGAGTAGGTAATTGTCACTATGCAACCTGTCTGCCTGAACACGGCAGGTGAGAGCAGAGCTCCAGGTGTGCTCACCAAAGCCCAGGCAGTCACAGATTGGTGTCTGTGTCAGCAGGACTGGCCCTTCGGTCTGGCACTGGACTTCCTCTGGAATGCAGCAGAGCCCAACCCAGCTGGCGTTCACCGCGTACATGATGTTGCTGGGAGCAACATCCGTGTGAATAACCCTGAGTGCGACAGCATTGAAAGGTACCTGAGGTGGGAAAGAGAGAGAAAAGTGCTCATCAGCGCCGCATGGATTGAGTTTGAGTTCAGAAATAAGATCCTACTGAGTACAGACCCTGCACACTCCCATACCACACCTACATACAGGCACTACAAAGCAGCTTCTTGCAGCTTCTGCACCAACACCTGCACACACCGGCACCCTGAGAGAAGCCTGGCTTCCAGACACCCTGAATACAGTCACTTTGCAGCTTAGAGTGTTTGTCCCTCTTCTGAGAAACATATACAGTAGGAAGAGAATTGTCCATCACTTCAAGTTGGGATCTGTGCATGTTCCCCTGCAAGCCATCCCAAAAAGCTCCTTTACCTGATATGGCACCAGGCTGTGCAGTGGGAGCACTGCCCCAATGTCCGGGCTCTGCAGGTGTCCCAGGTATCCCAGGATGGACATGTCATGCAGGATGCCACTGTGCACTCGCCTGGAAGAACAACCCCATGTCAAAGATGACGTGTGGTTCTGTTCAGCCCACTGACCTCACGGAGCGCTCAACATCCTACTTACGCTTCACCTGCCACCCCTGCCCGAGGGAATTCTGGGTGGACATAGAGGAGCTTGTGCGGTGGAGCTGACATATCCTCCTCTTCAGGATACTTCCAGCTCTCCATGCTGCCCACTCCCAGCTGCTTGCACTTGGATTGCTGCTTGCCCTTGGTGTGCAGCCCGGCACTGAAGTGGACATGCTCAGGTGTCAGCGGGGGCATGGCCTTCCAGTCACAGACGTCCATCTGAACAATGTGGCTGGGTGACAACAGCCGGACGAGATCAATGAGGAGCAGCAGCCCTTCACCTTCAGGAGCACAGGAAACACATGACCGCTGCTACTACAGCGACAGGTGTGACAGCAGTGTTAGCTCAGGGCAGAAACACTGTGAGTTCTTGTTCCACGTGGTGCTGTGCCACCGTTATCTCCCTCCCACACCTCTCCAGAGCAGACTGACCCCATTTACCTTTCACCCAGCCCATGGTGTTGATGATTAGAGGCACTTCCTTCTTGTAGTAGCTGAACACGTATTTCACAATATCAAGGTACCTCTCCGTGTCCTGCTCACAGCTGGTCTGGCCATAATACACCATCTTACTGGGCATCTGCTGGTGAGTGAAGGGGGGACCTGGCAAAGAGAGCACCGAACATCCAGTCCCTTCCCCAAGTCAAACCAGAACATTTCTGTCACTGAGCACCCACGTGCCTCCTCTCCTGAAATAACCCACGCTCTTCCCACATGCCAATTGTCCTTGCACAGCCTGCAAGTAGGGGAAACTAGTCCGTCACTTGAAGGCTGGGAGTTTTATTTGTTTTGGGTTAATATTTGGTGTATTTTTTTGTTTGAAATCACTGCTTATACACTTGCAAATCTTTAAAGAACAGTCTATGAGAAACTGGTTAGACAGCAAACCAGCCTGGCAATGTCCTTTTAGACAGTAACCCAAATCTACAAGACTACAAACTCCAGCAGTTTCCTGGACTCTGTTTTTTCCACTCATCACAACACTCCCAATCTGTGCAGATCCACTTTGGATTTCTCAAGTTAGTTTTATCTATGGATACAGATTTTCCCAAGGAGATCTTTCACATCTGAAAGGCAGAACATCCCCTTTGATATACCTTACCATGTACTACCACCTCTACAACGTATCTCTTTAAAGCAGACAAAACAAGCAGAACAACTCCATGTTACTCAGGGAGCTTAAATGTCTCTACAACAAAACTCAAACAGCCCTTGGTTTATTCTCTCCAGGAAGCTCTGACAGCTGTGGCAGCAGCTTCCTCTGAAGCAGAGCCTCTGCCTAGAAGACCCTGTTCATTTCAGAAATGGAACAGGTCTCTGGTAACCGCAGAAGCAGTGGAACACATACCCAGAACGGGTTCCGTGACAGTGCTTAGGGACACGCACCCGGGCGGTGTGAATTCTGTCTGGCCAATGTCACACTCCATATACTCGACCACAGGAAGGCTGCAGGGAGAGAGGCTGTGTGTTAGCCCATCCACCAAAAGACGACCTACAGCATGACCTGAACATATCAGAAGAGTGATCTGATTTTGTTCCAGGTTGCAAAGCTAAAATTAATGAATAAAATCTCTCCTTCCCTCAACCACACTCATGGTGCATTTCTAAGCATTCTAACTCCCCTACTGAACCCAAACTGCTTGGTACTCAATGTGCTCACACACTCCAAGACAGCAATTTAACAGTATTTCAATAGAAATGTTCAGGAGGTAACTTTTCTGAAATCACTCAAGACAAGAATGCCTGCTTTTTAAGAATTTTTGTTTGTGTTTAAAAGCTATGCACCTTCCAGTTCTGATGGCTCTTCTGAGACACCTGCCAAGCTTGCAGAACATGGCAAGACTCACCGGTTCAGTAACAGGTTAATTAGGTATCTGTTGAATGTCGATTTCCCAGTGTTTTTGGGGCCACACACCAGCACCACAGGGACACCTTCATCTTCCGCTAGAAAGAAAAGCTGAGTGTGAACTGGGCTGATGCTGGTATCACTGACCTACCCTAGGCAATGTTTAAGCTCTACATGCACGTTCTTTATAGAGAAAAATTCGACCCTCCGCATGTACTGAGGGGGGCACTCTCTCAACTTAACTCATGAAAAGCCTCGTGAATTTTTTTTTTCAGGCTACCAAAGCACTCACCACAGCAGGCCTGGATCAGCTCCTCCAGCGCCAGGCACATGCTCTCCGACACCAGCAGCCCGCGGTCGGGGCTGCACTTCACGATGCCCACGGACGCCAGCACCGCGTCCTCTGGCGTGAAGTAAGACTCCTCCTTTTTCTAGGCGAGAGGGTGAGCACTCAGCACGGGGTCTGTGAGGCCCTGCCCGGCGCTGACAGGAGCGGCCGCCGCTGGCTCTGCACCGGCGGTGCGGGGACGGGCGCAGCAGCCACCGCGCCGCCTCACCTGGGGCTCGAAAAGCCGCGACATCGGGGGGTGGCTCAGCAGGAATCGCGTCACCGCCGTGTCCAGGTGTTCCAGCAGCACCACGGCGCAGTCGGGAGAGAACCGTGCCATCACCTTCACCCGCGCCTCTAAAAGAGGCAAGTGCCGCCATCACCCTCGGCCCCGCACCCTCCCGCGAAATGGCACCCACCCGCTGCGCAGCGCCCCGCGCACAAAATGGCCGCTCCCCGCACCGCCCGTGAAATGGCGCCCGCCCGCGCCCCCGTCCCGTCCCGCACTCACGGCGGCGGACGCGGTGCGAGCGCATGGCGGCGCGGGCGGCGGCGCGCAGCTGGCGGAGGGCGGCGTTGGGCGGGCGGGCGCCAGGCAGCGCCTCCAGGCTGAGCGCGCAGTGCGTGGCCGGCGAGAAGACCGGCAGTCCCGGGTGGTGGGAGGCCACGGCAAAGCCCAGCAGGCGGACGGCACCATAGAGGCAGCGCAGGCGGCACTTGCCGGTAAAGGTCAGCGCCTGCAGGACAGAGCGGGCGGTCAGGCGGAGCGGGGCGCGGCGGGGCCGGCGCGCTGTGGGCGCTGCTCACCTGCCGCGGCGCCAGCAGCAGCACGGCCGTACCCTCCGCCGCCTCCACGGCCACCAGCCCTGGCTCAGCCGGCCGCACCATCCCGATGCGAGTGAAG
>VWZP01006246.1:508029-524552 GCA_013396995.1 Dicaeum eximium
GAGGCCCCGCCCGCCGCCACCGCCCCGTTAAGAGCCGCCCGCGCGGTGCGGAGCCACGCCAGCATGTCGCCACCCGCGCTGCTCCGCCTGTGCCTCTGCGCGGCTGCTGCTGCTGCCGCCGCCGCTNCGGCTGCGCCGCGCGGGCATGACCGCCGAACCTCCTCCGCCTCCCGGGGCCGCCCCTCGGCCGGCCCCGCCCCGCCCCGTGCGAGGCCCCGCCCGCCGCCACCGCCCCGTTAAGAGCCGCCCGCGCGGTGCGGAGCCACGCCAGCATGTCGCCACCCGCGCTGCTCCGCCTGTGCCTCTGCGCGGCTGCTGCTGCTGCCGCCGCCGCTTCGTTCACCCTCCGCGGCGATTACCGCCTGGCTGGGCTGTTCCCGGTGCACACCGCGCCGAAACGGAACGCCTCCAGCCTGGTCGTGAACGGCTGCGAAGAGTGAGTGCCCGCGCTGCCCGTGCCCCTAGCGCGCTCTGTCCTCTCTAACAACCACTCTCGATTCCATAGTGCCGCCTTCAAAAACCACGGCTACTGCCTGTCCCAGGCCCTGCGCTTCGCTGTGGAGGAGATCAACAACTCCACCACGCTGCTCCCCAACGTCACCCTGGGCTACGAAATCTACGACACCTGCTCTGAGCCTACCAACTTCCACGCCACGCTGTGTGCCCTTGCTGATAAAGGCAGACAAGATGTCCAGGTGCTCTCCGGTTTCCAAAACTATGAACCTCAGGCTGTGGCTGTCATTGGCCCTGACAGTACCCGGCTGGCCCTCACCACAGCTGCTGTTCTCAGCCTCTTTCTTGTACCAGAGGTAAGTGCAACTCCTGCAGCTGATGAAAAACAGGGATCCCAAGGAGTGATGGTTTCAGGGAGGGTGGGCTCAGACCTGAGGAGCCTGGTAACGCTGGAAATGCAGCCCCTCTGAGTGTGATGTCACAGGATCTTTCCCAGGCAGTCAGTGGGCTGGCTTGCCATCCATCACAGCTTTCTCCTGCTTCAGCACACTTGGCACTGGGTCCACTGCTTGCCCAGCTCCAAGTCTTCCCAGGACAGGCTGGCCATACCATTAGGTCTCAGGGGTGCAGCTGCTTGGGCTAGCACACCCCCCTTTCCTGTGGCTCCCTTTGCAGATCAGCTATGAAGCCTCCACGGAGTCGCTGAGCATGAAGCGGCTGTATCCCTCTTTCCTGCGCACCATTCCCAGCGACAGGCAGCAGGTGAAGGCCATTTTCCTGCTGCTGCAGCACTTTGGCTGGACCTGGGTGGTGCTGCTGGGCAGCGACACCACCTATGGCAGGGCTGGCCTGGATGCCCTGCAGGAGCTGCTGAGCGCAAGCGATGTGTGTGTGGCCTATCGAGGCACCATTCCCGCCAACTCGGACACCAACAACCCAGAGCTTCACAACGTGGTCCAATCGATCAGAGATGTCAAGGTCAATGTCACTGTTGTGTTCGCCAACAAAGGAAGCGCTGTGCCGTTCTTTGAGGTGGTGATCCAGAGGAACATCACGAGCATGGTGTGGGTGGCCTCTGAAGACTGGTCCTTGGCTCAAGCTGTCTGGCGGCTGCCTGGCATCCAGACCATTGGCTCAGTGTTTGGGATGGCAGTTGAGAAGCCAGAGTCCACGATGGTGAAACGCTTTGAAGCTTGGAAGATGTCGGGGGAAGGTGCTGTGGCTGAGTGTGGCAGCGGTGCAGAGGCAGGCAGGGAATCTGTGGAGAATGCGCCGCTGGACTGCACCCCGTGCTGCACTGGCTGCCGTGCCCTCGCCACTGTCCCTGACCCCTATGACGCTCAAGGCTCCTTCAACGTGTACTCAGCTGTGTATGCTGTGGCCCACGGCCTTCATGACGTGCTGGGTTGTGACTCAGGGGCCTGCAGCAAAGGCACTGTCTATCCCTGGCAGGTAAGAGCAACCTTGTGGAAGAAGATTCATGAGGATCCCTTCCCATAGGGAAGGATTTTTCCATTCTGCCCGAAGGTTTCCTGTCTTTCCCAAAGGCTCAAATCCCAGCTGAAGAACCCTGTGGGCTTCAGCTGCCCCTCACAGTCAGAGCAGCCTAGACCTAGACTCCATCCTAAGTCACTTTTTCCTCTACCACCAGCCCCTCATTGGATGGGATTTCCTGCAGATGTTGGGGGGCTTGAAAGCAGCTGAAGGACAGAGGAAGTATCCTCCAGCACATCTCCCTCCCAATGGCAGGGAGGGAGATGCCATTGGAAGGGCTTCTCTCTTACTCTTCTCTTTTACAGCTCCTACAAAAGATTAAGGAAGTAAACTTCACCCTGCACCAGAGCCGAATCTCTTTTGATGCCAATGGGGACATTCTTAAAGGCTATGACATTATCATGTGGAAGTGGCTGGACTCAAACTGGACTTCTGAAGTGATAGGAACCTTCCGTGTGAACCCTGACAGGCTGAGCATTGAGTCAGACAAAATCCAGTGGCACACAAAAGATGGCAAGGTACTGTTCTGCACCCGGGTCTATTTTTTGCTCACTCTTGAGCTGATTGCATTAAAATGCCACCAGTTCTGGGGTGTTTCCTCATAGCAGGGCAAAACTGAGGGCAGAGGCAGTGTGGTGAGGTGCCAGAGTGCTGCTGAGCCTGAACTGTGCTGCTGCTTGCCAGCCTGACCCTGTCTGTGCTCCTGGCAGGCTCCCAGCGCGGTGTGCTCCGAGGCCTGTGAGAAAGGGGAGATGCGGCTGCAGCAGAGCAACCACAAATGCTGCTTCTCCTGTGTGGCCTGTCAACCAGGAACCTTCCTGAACACATCGGGTCAGTACACCACAGGGTCTGCTCCTGCCCCTTCCTCCCCTGCCCACATCCTATCTCCTGCTCTTGTCTCATCATTCCCAGCCTCTCACCTCCTGTGGTCAGTAGAACCTCAGAGCTGACCTGAAGGCAGTGGATCTGGCTCCTGTTTGCTTACCAGGGGGTATGCAAAGCCCATGCCCTGTGCTTTTCTGGGGAGTACTGCCCACAGGTGAGCTTACCTGGGCAAACAGAGCCCCTTCACCTGTGGCCAGGAAAAGGGGATGTCCGGCCCGGTAGCTGTTCCCTGCACCACATCCTCTGCCAGGGAAATTCAACCTAGTGGTTGCCTTTGTGCCCCAGATGGCACACGGGGCTTCTGCACTACGTGGTCATCAGCACCTGGCATATGGAAATGTCTCCTGCCTGGGACAGGCCCCAGTAGTCTCCTGGCTCAGAATCACCAGCCACAACAACAAACCCCTTCCTGGCAGCTGGTCCCTCAACACCCTTGGCCTGTGGAGTGGGCAGGGGCAGCTCTGGGGACAGTGGGAGCAGAAAGGCCCTCTACACAGTAGTGTCCCATTCAACAGCAGCTGCTGCAGATCCTTCCCAGGTTACTGCCTGAACCACGGGCCCCTTCCCACCCATGGCCCTGAGCCTCACACAGCCGAGCCCCTGTCTCAGCCCAGGCCATGGATTCTGGGAGAGTCCACAGGGCGAGTTTTAGGTGGGAGGGTCTTTTGGGAAAAGAGCCCCCTCTGCTACCCCAGGCCTGGGAGCGCCCACAGGTAGGAGCAGGTGTGATGGATGAGCAGAGCCCAGGGAGCTGCGGGCCGGGCCCTACACCATGGCAGAGCTCTTACCAGGTCCGAGGTGTGTGAGGTGTCCGTGTCCTCCACAGACCCCTTTGACTGCCACGCCTGTGGCTTGGGTGAGTGGGCCCCAGCAGGGAGCGAGGTCTGCTTCAACCGCACCATCGAGTTCCTGTCCTGGTCCGAGCCCCTCTCCTGGGTGCTGCTGGCCCTGGCTGTTCTTCTCATGCTGCTCATAGCGGCGCTGACTGTCCTGTTCGCCCTCAACGCCTCCACACCTGTGGTCAAGTCTGCGGGCGGGAAGATGTGTTTCATCATGCTGGGCTCCCTGGCCTGTACCTGCAGCAGCCTCTTCTGCTACTTCGGAGAGCCCACGCGGGTGGTGTGCCTGCTGCGGATGCCGCTGTTCGCCATCAGCTTTACCGTGTTCCTCTCGTGCATGGCGACCCGCTCCTTCCAGATCCTCTGCATCTTCAAGCTGAACGCGCGCTGCCCTGCACTCTACGAGGCCTGGGTGCGGCGCCAGGGGCCGGTGCTGTTCGTGGCGGCCAGCACGGCGGTACAAGCGGTGCTGTGCGTGGCCATCGAGGCCGCCAGCCCCTCGGTGCCGCGCCGCGAGTACGGCGCGCGGGACCAGTGGGTGGTGCTGGAATGCACCCAGAGCGCCGCGGCCGACGCCGCCACCGCCTACACGCTGCTGCTCGGTGCCGGCTGCTTCGCGCTCAGCTACGCGGGCACGGACCTGCCCGCCGCCTACAACGAGGCCAAGAGCCTGACCGTGAGCCTGCTGCTACACCTGGGCTGCTCGGCCGCCGTGCTCTGCTGGCAGGGCGCGCTGCGCGGCCGGGCCGAGACGACGGCGCGGGTGCTCAGCACGCTGGGCACGCTCACGGCGCTGCTGGGCGGGTACTTCGTGCCGCGGGCCTTCGTCATCCTGCTGCGGCCGCACCAAAACACGGCCGAACACTTCCAGATGGCCATCCAGGAGTACACGCGCCGCCTGGCCGCCGCCTGAGCCGCGGGGCTCGACCCGCACGGCGCCTCCCCCGCCGCGGCAACCGACCCTCGGCACGGGCCCGTCCCGGCCGCTCACGGCGTCACTGCCGGCGCCCGCTGACGCCACGTCCGGCGGTGACGGATGCCGGCGGGCCCCGGTGCGCGGCCATGGCGGCGGCGGCGGCGCACAGCGTGCGGGTGCTGCGGGAGCTGAACCGGCAGCGCGCAGCCGGGCAGTTCTGCGACGCGACGCTCGGCGTGGGCGGCCGCGAGTTCCGCGCGCACTGGCCGGTGCTCGCCAGCTGCTCCCGCTTCTTCCGCGCGCGCGGCCCCGGCGGGCCCGTGGCGCTGCCCGACGGCCTCGCCGACACCTTCCAGCTGCTGCTCGACTTCTTCTACACGGGGCGCCTGGCGCTCACGGCGCACAACCGCGCCCGCCTGCTGGCGGCCGCCGAGCAGCTCGGCGTGCCCGACGCCGTGGCGCTGTGCCGCGCCTNCGGCGGTGGGTGGCGGCGGGCGGGGGGACAGCGACGCCGCGCCCCTTCCCGAGAAAAAGGTGCTGCGGAGCAAAAAGAGCCCCCCCGCTCCGGGAAAGGCGCCGGGGAGCAGAAAAGGTACAGCGGTGCCGGTCGAATGCTCCACATGTCATAAAACCTTCCTCAGCAAATATTACCTTAAAGTGCACAACAGGTAAACGCTCCGGCTTCTCCTTCCCCTTGCGCGTGGGGGGACGCGCCGCCCCCACGGCTCGGCCCCTTCCCGGGCGGGGGGGAAAAGGGCGGCCTCTTTCTGCCAGCTAATCCCAACATCTCGGCATCCCCCGGCGTGGTAAAGGAGGGTCTCCTCTGCCCCGGGGGGTGCTCTGGCCCGGGGGAGGGTTATATGTCAGTGAAAGACGTCCCAGAGCTGCAGTGATTGTCCTGAGCTGTGGCTCATAAAGGCCATGTGAGGGGCTCCTTGGGGGCTGTGCTAGCTGCAGGTGCGTGATGGCAAATCCTCCTGGGCTTTGAGATTGCCCTGGGCTGGGGGGGTGTTTCTGGGGTTGCAGGGGACACACAGCTGGGCTCTGTGAGGAGCTCCAGGGTGGATCACCGAGAGCAAGGCATGGCCCTGCAGTGAGAGCTCAAGCTTCACTTGTGTTGGGGAACAATCTTGACCCTTCAGAAATGGTGTTCCATGGAGCACAGTGGGCACTTACAGCTGTGCTGTTAAGGGGACTCAAAAGTGGCATAAAAGCTACTTTAGGGCAGCTGTGAATAGTAGCACTGCGGGGGTGGGGGGAAGTACCCACCTCATCCTTCCCTGTGACCTCCTAGGCCTGTCTGTGCAGATGCTGTTGACAGGCAGTGATGGGATTCTGTATTTACATAACCCAAGGAAACACACTGGAGAGAAGCCATTTGAATGTTCCAAGTGCGGCAAATGTTACTTTAGAAAAGAGAATCTCCTGGAACACGAAGCCAGGAACTGCATGAACCGATCGGAACAGGTACGCCCAGGAGCTGCCCTGCTGGGCTGGAGTGCAGCTGCCATGTGGCAGGAGGGGAACTGGAGCGTTTTCCCAGTCCCAGCCCACACTCAGTTGCAAACACACCCCTGCCAGCACCATGTGGCACATGTGCCATGGCTGAGACCGCCACAGCCAGTGCCCCTGCAGCTGGGACTCACGCCTGATACACAACACAGCCCTCACTTGTGCTTCAGCACACCAGGACTCTGTACTGTAAATTCAGCTCCTGTGGGTGTGGGCTGAATGCTGTGGCTGGGTGCTGGTGCCATGTGCTGGGCAGGGGGCTGAGCTGTGGGCTCCAGCTCAGGCTCTGGGTCCTGCAGAAGCCAATGCCACCCCGTCTCTCACAGGTGTTTGCATGCTCAGCCTGCCCGGAGGTGTTCAAGCGGCGGATGGAGCTGCGGCTGCACATGGTGTCACACACTGGGGAAATGCCATACAAGGTCAGCAGGGCCTGCATCCGACATCCCTATGGATGCTGTTGGACACTGGCACAGAGCAGGGGCGAGCCTTTCCCTTCCAGGGCAGCCCAGCCCACCAAGAGCTGAACGCACCAGTTTCCTTCTCTGGTCCCTGACAGCCCACTCACAGTTGTTCCCCGTCTCTGAACCAAAATGTGATTCAGGGAGGCACCACAGCCAGAGGATTCCCGTGGCTGTACCAGAAATCCATGTTCTACTCCTCCCCGAGTCCTCTCCTTGCTCTGAAACCACTCTTTGGGAGCAACTGGAAGCTGACCCCATTCTTCTGTCTTGCAGTGCTCCTCATGCTCACAGCAGTTCATGCAGAAGAAGGACCTGCAGAGCCACATGATAAAGCTGCATGGTGCACCCAAGCCCCATGCGGTAGGGACCGAGGGTTTTGGGGAGGGTGATATCCTGAGTGTGTACCTGGCCTAAGGGATGGCACAACATTATGTCTGGCTCTGTCAGTGAGGGGGTGGGCCACAGAGCTACTAGAAATGGGCTCTGTTGGGTACAAGACCAGCCCACAGATCCAAGCACTGACCAGCACTTCATCTGCTGGGCTGTCCCATCTCACTGGGTGTCTCTCAGCTGGGGATGCTGCCTTGACTTCCGCAGGGAGGTCCCTGGAGCAGCTGGGGAAAGGCCGGGTGTGAGTGGGTCTGGGGTGGGGGTACCCCAACCCTAACACCCTCCTTTCCTGTGGCCTTGCAGTGCTCAACCTGCTCCAAGTGCTTTCTGTCCCGGACAGAGCTGCGCCTACACGAGGCCTTCAAGCACCGCGGAGAGAAGCTGTTTGTGTGCGAGGAGTGCGGGCACAGGGCCTCGAGCCGCAATGGCCTCCAGATGCACATCAAGGCCAAGCACAGGTACACTGTGACCTGCGTCCTCTCTTATGTCACCCTGGCTCTCCTGGCTGCAGTCCCTGCCCCATAGGCCTGGGGCTTGGCTGAAAGTCGCCCTCTTCCCAGAGGTGCTGGGCTGAGACCCAAGGGGCCGAAGCTGGCAGAGGCAGAGGTGACAGTGATGTTTCTCTGCCCACAGGAACGAGCGGCCCTATGTGTGTGAGTTCTGCCACCACGCCTTCACGCAGAAAGCCAACCTCAACATGCACCTGCGCACGCACACTGGCGAGAAGCCCTTCCAGTGCCATCTCTGCGGCAAGACCTTCCGGACACAAGGTATCCCTGGCTGGGGCAGGTCATGCCAAGTGCTGTGCTCCAGCATCCGGGACCTCCAGAAAGCAGCTTCTCTAGGAGCAAAGCCATGCTCTTGTGAATGCAAGCTGATACCAAGAAAAGCACATTCCTGTCACCTGCTCTGCTCTCACGGCACAAAAGGGGAACGAGCTGGTGTTGCTCATGACCCTTAGCTGGAGCAGGCAGCTACTTTTGTGCTGCTCTTGCCTTCCTGGCCAGCCTGGCCCAGCCTGACAGCCCCTGGGATGGGGGTACATGGGCTGTGCTTCTGACCAGCCACTCTCCCTGTCTCCCCCTCTTAACGGCAGCAAGTCTGGACAAGCACAACCGGACGCACACCGGGGAGCGGCCGTTCAGCTGTGAGTTTTGCGAGCAGCGTTTCACCGAGAAGGGGCCGCTGCTGAGGCACATTGCCAGCCGGCACCAGGAGGGGCGGCCCCACTTCTGCCACATCTGCGGGAAGACGTTCAAAGGTAACGTGGGGGCACCAGCTCTCACGGGGCTCTGCAGGAGCTGCCTCTTCCTGTAGATGGGTTGGCATTGCTGTGAGCTTGTGTGACATGGAGCTGCTGCCAGCAGGCTCTCGTTTCCCTTCCCAGCGGTAGAACAGCTGCGTGTCCATGTTCGCCGGCACAAGGGAGTGAGGAAGTTCGAATGCATCGAGTGCGGCTACAAATTCACACGGCAGGTGAGCCCTTCCCCAGCTCCAAGGCCCCTGCACTGCACTGGGGAGCCAGGCCTCACTGGGTCTCTCCACATTCTCCTTCCTTTGCAGGCTCACTTGAGGCGCCACATGGAGATCCACGACCGAGTGGAGAACTATAACCCTCGACAGCGGAAGCTGCGGAACCTGATCATCGAGGATGAGAAAGATGTGACGGTGGTGCTGCAGCCGCCGCCAGAGCTGGAGGTGGGCTCAGCTGAGGTGATCGTGGAGTCGCTGGCCCGTGGGCCACTGCCCGAGGAGGCCCCTGCGCAGAAACTTTACTCTAAGGAGAACTTCTCCCCTGCCGATGTGATTGAGCAATCGCTGATTATAACTACAACGATTCCTGAAGACTGTGAGACGTAGTATGGCCACCCATCCCCTTCCACTGGAATACAGTAAAGCATTAAGCTGAGCCACTTTCTGCCACACTTCTTTTGAGCCCCTTCCCCTCCTTTTCTGCCAATCTCTCATCCCAGGCTTCAGGGAAAGAAAGTCACCATGATGTTGTGATTGAGTGTCAAATGAAGAAATGTCTCAGAATGGTCACTCCAGTCAGTGTCCATGCGTGGTGTGCAGTGGGATGGGACTGACCTCCCTGTGTCATACTGTGACTCACTTTCTGACGCCGGAGGAGCTGGTGCTGCCCTCCCCTTTCCTTCAGTCCTCTCATCCTGCCTGTGATTAAAGCTCACCTTCCCCCACAGACAGCGGCTCTGCCCATTCCTTAACTCCTCCGTTTAACTGGTGCCTTATTTCTCCTTTGTTTTGTTAAGCTTTTGTCAGTTGCTCTTTCCTTACCCCATTAAAGGCAGGGCATGACCCATGTCTACTCAGAAGGAAACACTCCAGCAGCCACAAAGGGCCCGGGCTCCTGTGCAGGAACATACTCTGTCCCTAATAACCCAATCCAGAGTTACTGGGAGAGAGAACCATGGCTTCAGTGGTGCCAAGGTGGGGAGAGAACTCTGTGTGTACCCCCAACCTCAGAGCTGCAGCCGTGCTCTCTCCCCTTTCCCCCTCTACTCACCAAGGAGGCAGAGAGGCTCCAATTTAACCATATCTGGAATAAGGAACTCCCAGTAAAATCTCACTCCAGGTCCTTTCCCCTCACAGAAAAGAGAATTGTGTAACAGGTTTTATTTAACTTGACTGCTGCAAGTAAATTTAAAAACAAACTATGAGAATAAAAATACATTATCTGCAAATGTAAAATGCCTTTGTTTCAAAGGATGGAGTTCAACTGTACTTGAGGATTCAACACAATGAATTCTACAAAAAATAAATACAGATCTGTAGCTGCTCAGCGGGTGGGACCGGGGGTCCAGCAGCGAGCACGGGCACAAGCGCCGGGCTGCATTATTTATAGCTCAGCAGAAATGCCTCAGGCTGCGGCACCGTCGGGAATTGGCCATTGCTCCCAAAAAAGCAGCAGCTGCCCCGAACTGTGGGCCCCTGCTCCCCCCTACTCTGTCCATGGGTTTGACACCGAGGGGCAGCCGCGCTGGGCCCTGCATGTTCCCTGCTGGCACGCGGCAGTCTCAAGGCACTGTCAGTGTTCCAGGCTGGAGAACAGCCCAGGTTCCCCGTGGCTGAGGGGTGCAGCAGCATCAGACAGCACTGGGGCAAAACACTGGAAAGCTGTGAAGACACTGATGCTATGGAAACGGGGCTCGGATGCTCCTCAATCCAGGGGCAAGCCTGGAGGAGAGAGACCGAGTACATGGGGTTTCCATCTCTGAATTCAGTTTAAATGCAAATTTTTCCTCTATTAGCTAAAATTTAAAGACCACAAAAGCAAATGCATCCAGCCACACCTTAGCTTCTGCCGCACTTCAGGGTTCTTCTGAAGGTGCAGCGCTTGCTCTCGGGGAGCCATGCTGCAAGTTCAGCCATTTGCTTTCTTCCAGAAACATTCCACAAGTAAACTGCACGCAGCTGCTCTTCAGCGAAGGTAGATAAACAAAGCCCACTTGGCCAGGGCACTTGGGCAAGGATAAAGGCAAATCTTACAAAGGCCAAAATAAAACTGCAAACCCCAAACAAAAAGAAGAAAAAATCCTAAAATAACTACCTTTCAATCCAACACGTGCACAGGAAGCCTATCTCCCTCTGAGGCACAGAATACAGGGGGGTGTCCAGACCACTGCCCTACCAGACAGACCCCTCCCAAGACAGAAACTGAAGAAAGGAGTTTGGTGGCAAATGAAGCATTACAGGGTGAAGGAGCTCCCAGTGAAAGGTGTCTCAGGCCGTAAGCAGCAGTGCCGTGGCGTGGCTCACCACGAGCTCTTTCCCCAGGGATCCGCTCTCGGGTCCCTGTGGGCAGCACGGCGCTGTCTCCCGCCCTGAAGGGCCGAGGGAAGCAGTGGAGGCCTTGCTGCCTGCAGGCCCACAGCATCACATCCAACAGCCAGAGTTCTTGCTCCCTCTGTGATCAGTATGGTTTTGTCTCCAAGCACTGGTGCCTCAGCCTTCTCCCAAAGCAGCCCAGGTTGCGGATGAGGGACTCGGTCAAGCCGCTTCCTGTGCTAAGGCAGCTCATTGAGGTTCTGGTTGTGAAGGTTTTGGTTCTGCCTGCTCAAACTGATGGTGTTGTCCAGCGTGATGCTGTCGTCCTCCTGTGTGGTTTCTGGCATGAACTGCCGGAATATGCTGACGCTGCCATGCCAGAAGATGGGCTCAGGGAGCTGGCCCACGACACTCCACGTTCGCGTCTCGGGGTCGTAGGCTTCCAGGACGTCTGAGAGTTCAAAGGTGTTGTCGTAGCCTCCTGAGACATAGAGCTTCCCACCAAGCACAGCCACGCTCCCCCCAACATGAACCTGCAACATAACAATAAATACACACTGTGATCAGGGGGTGTTTGCCTGATCCAGCAGCTGATCAAGGGGGCCGGTGGGATCTGGGAGCTGTTCCTTGGAGGGAGCTTCATGCCTGCCAGCTGCAGGATGGGCTCTGAAGCAGTGCTGCACACAGATCTCACATGCTGGGCTGCACACCCAGACATGCCACCACATCCAGGACTGTCTTCCTAGTGACTCCAACACACTTAAACCAGCACCACATGCAAGGGGTTATGATTCTAAAAAGCTCTTGGTTTTCCAAAGGTAAGTGAAATTAATTTGTAACACTTAAGACATCCTGGAAGTGGGAAAATGTCCTACCTGAAGCATGGCAGGGATTTTATCCCATTCGTTCTTTGATGGATTGTAAACATCCACTTCAGCCGAGTCATCTCTAGGAAAGAGAACACAAAATTATACTTCTGCATTCTAGAAACGCTGCTTGAGTTCTTCATCAAAGCCAAATTTAGATGGGCAGGGGGAGAGAAGAGCTGGGGAGGCAACATAATCCCCCAGGGCTTCTCTTACCCACCCAGCTCGGCAGACAGGATGGTGACAGTGACAGGTGAGGAACGTTTGCGACTCAGAGACATGCGCTGCTGACACAAGAATGCGTGGAGGACAAGGTCAGGGCAGCTGGAGAGGAGCTGTCAGTCCTTCCAAGACAGTCCTGGTACAGATGGGATCAAGATGCTGCAAGGCAGCTCCAGATGGGGCCAGCAGCCAGACCAGGGCCTCCTCTCCCCACTCTGGGTCAGCTCTGGGGCAACTGCAGAGAGCACCTGAACCTCACTCCTGTGCTTTATTTATAGGTATAAAACTAGTCCTAGCACAAAGGACCATCACTCAGAGCCTTTAGCCTGAGCTATTAAACCAGTTTGCTACTTTTACTTGCAACCTATTCCTCTGTCCTCCAAAGATTATCCCACAGCTCTACATGGAGCAGCAGCCCATGCGCATGCAGCATGTGAAATGAGGGAAGAACACCTAACCCTGATCACCTCCTCACTGACTCTTGCAGATGCAAAGTGATCCGAAAATCCTGAAGTGTCAATCATCAGTATTTTAAAATGGGTAAGAAAAAGGAAATTCTATACAATCAGGTTGTGACAAGGAGCTGAGCAGCTGCAACACCCTGACAGGATGGACTGCAACCAGCTGACCAGAACAGCCGCCAGCAAGACACTTTGCTGGACCCAAAAGGATCAAATAAAAAGTCTTTGGCCAAAGCTGCTACTTTACGCAAAGCCAAGAGGAGATTAAAAAAAGAGAAGTGCCTGGGGGCCATCACAGAAGTCTCTGTTTGCTCAGAGTCAACACAGGGAGATGAAATGCTCCAGCCCTAGCATGCCTTCCCGTTTATTTTTAATTAAGTGGATAACTGAAGTATTTGCGCCATCAGGACAGCTTCAGATGGGTAATTAAGTCCCAATTTGGATAGGTGCTTAAAAATAGTGACCAATCACTTCATCTTCAGCCCTCTTATCTCTGCTGAGACGGAAGACGTCCTCTCCTGCACTAGAGTTTAACGTTTTCTTGGAGCTTATGTGCTTATTTATAGCAATGAGAGGGGCTGAACCAGGAGCCAAAGAAACCGAGAAGCCAATTTCCAAGTAGTGCTGCTGACTTCAGACTTCAGGATTTACATGTGCCTGTTCCCCAGCCCTGGGTTACACTCAGACATTTTCACACAAGTTTATGGGCAGCTCTTTGAGGCCCACCAACACAAGGGAAGAGGTGTTACAGCCCTCCCTGCACCATCAGGGGAAGCACTGCTGTGCTGTCCCAACCCAGTGCCCTCCCTCCACCACCTGCAAAATCCACCTTCCCAGGGAAGCTCTTGGCTCTCCTCATGGGGACATGGGGAGGAAGGGAAGTGATTGCTCCCATTACTTACCGTATGAAGTACATGAGACCATTGAGTGTGACAGTCTTCGGGGCAAAGGACCAGGGGGGCAGGTGGCCACAGTTGACCAGGGACCAGAGGTCACTGTCGGGGTCATAGCACTGCATGACCATGGACTCTTTGCCAGCCAGGGAGCCGATGGCGAAGAGTTTCCCACGGCACGAGGTGGTGGAGCAGTTGTCCATGGGATAAAGCATGGGCTGCAGGGCCTCCCAGCTGTCCAGTGTGTGGTCATAGCGCTCTGTGCTGTCAGAGGCAACCACGTAGAGCAGCCCATCCAGGACTGTGGAGCTGTGGTATTCCCTGGCTTTCAGCATGGGCGACACCTCTGTCCACTCGTTCACGCTGGAATTGTACCTCCAGACACAGTCGTACAGCCTGGACCCGTCCGAGCCCCCTGTGGCATAGCATGACACATGTCAAGAGCCTGGCTCCACAAAGGGAAGGGTGATGGAGGAGAGGGCTTGGTCAACATGTATGCCACAAGGATTTTAAAGGAAGTTTTGCACTGTTTCATTCCCAGCAAGCCATGTTGTTCCTAGTTCATATCCAGCTGTGACTCAAAATGAGTCTTCCATGTTCCACTACCTCCATCCTCTAATTCCCACTTCTCTCCCATTTTGCAGCCCCCCTTTGTCATTGCCCAGAAGCTGCCAAGGCAGTAGTGCTGCTGGCAGCAGCCAGCATCACACAAGGATGCAGCCTTGCCTGCATCACTCTGACACTGACCACACCAAGCCAAGATCCCCAGCAGCAGCCTGCACACAGCTCCCAGCAGGACTGACCTGCCTGGGACCACTCCAAGAAGCTCTCACAGGATGTAAGGGCTTCTGTAAAAACATGCTGTGTCCATGTGGTAGCCTGTCATTTTTACAACCCTGTCCTTAAAGCAGGTTCTTGTTTTCTACTTCTGACTAGAGAACACACAGTTTTCTGTTCACCTGCATTAAGACTTGCTCTTCAAAGCTCTGCCAGTGTGTCCTGCACACCGAGGGCATGCTGTTCCACAGCACTCTGTGTCCTGAGCCTCAGTTTGTTACAGCTGTCACAGAGATGTAGTTCAAAGGAGGCATCTACATGCAGCTTAACAGCCAAATTTACATACTGGTGTCACCTTGACAGAAGTAATTGCAGCCCCAGCAAGGAGGCAGGATTTGTGCAGGGGAAGGTACTGTGACTCAGAGGGGCTGGCAAAGGAACCTGGGGCTTTCTGACATGCCTCTGTCTCAAGCATGCACCTAGCTTGCGATTCAGGGGGCTCTGGACCTGAATGCCTTCTTCAAAGAGAGAAACTCAAAACCTTCTTACATCACCCCTGTCCTCAGTGACAGTTAAGAAGTTCTAACTACAAGATCTGTGACTTCTGCCAGCATGCTCAACAGCATTAGTCATGACAAAATAGCTCCTGGACTGAGACCAGCTGCTAAATCCAGCACCGACTCCAGGAGTCTCCATGCCTGCTAGCAGACTGCAGGCGCCCAAGCCAAGTCCCAAACCCTCTGCTACCCAGGAAAAGCTAAGTGTCACTCCTACAACCTACATTATTTTCAACAGAACCCTCCACCCTGGTGCTTCCCCTCATTCCCTGTATGCCTTACCAGTGACATAGATGTCATTGCCCAGTGCAGCGACACTGTAGCCCCCTCCTAGGTGCTCGGGGAACTCGGCCAGGTAGCGCCAGTGGCCAGTGCGTGGGTTGTAGCAGTCGACGGTGACAAGCTCATCACAGTCACGGTCGCAGCCACCAACAAGGACAAGGATCTCGGCGAGGCCAGTGGAGGGCCGGGGGCGCATGCGGGCACAGGGCCCCCGGTCGTGGCGGTCGAGGCGGGCAGCCTGGAAGTCGCGGGCCTCACGCAGGAGGCGCAGGCAGGGAGGGCAGCGGGCCACCAGCGGCTCGCTCTCCACATGGGCCAGCAGGTAGAAGCGGCGCACAAAGGGCAGGCGAACGTGGGCCAGGAGCTGTGGCAGCATCGGGGCTCGGGTGGCGGGGTCAGCGCGCACCCAGCGCAGCGCCAGCTGAAAGGCGGCCTCTTCCTTCGGGATGCAGAGCCCATCGTCCCGCAGGTAGGAGAGGAGGCGCGGCAGCGGCAGCCGCTCCAGCTGGGCGCCCAGCTCGCCCACATGCCGCAGCACAAAGCGGTGGGCGGCAGCTGCCAGCTCCGGGCAGGCAAAGGCCTCCGCGAAGTCCTGCATGTCCAGGGCGTTGGCGGGCTCCAGCTGCCGCGCCAGCCAGGCCCCGCAGGCCTCCTTGACGGCGGGGAACTGCAGCAGGTCGGCGGCGCGCAGCAGGCGCTCGGCGATGTCGGGGCCTAGCCGCCCCACGCGGCCGGTATAGGCGAAGTCGAGCAGCCGGCCCAGGCACTCGGGCTCGACGCCGTGCAGCCGCACACGCTCGGCCCGCGACTCGCGCAGGGCCCCGCCGAACATGGCGCGGAAGTATCCCGAGGCAGCGGCCAGAACGGCGCGGTGAGCCCCGAACTCTCGCCCGCCGGCCACCACCGTCACGTCCAGCAGGCTCCGCTCGGCCCGCAGCGCGCTCAGACCCCGCAGCAGCGACACCGCGTGTGCCGGTTCTCCCGTCGCGGTCGCCGCGGTTGAGGCTCCCGATGCCGTCCCGCCGGTGCCGGTCGCCATGCCGTGCCTGCGGGAGCGCACCTGGGTCACGCCCCGTGCGGAGCCGCTTGGCTGACCCCCGACCAATTCCCGGGGCGGGAAAGGGAGGTGGAGATCAGGCAAGGAGGCAGCGGGTGGGCTCGTGGAGCCCGTCCCGGCTGGGATCCCCCGAGTGCGACCGTTGCGTAACTCGGCGGCGCTGGCAGCGCGGTCCCGCTCAGGCCAGTCCCAGCGCCCCGCAGCTACCGCGCCCAGCCCCGCGCCCTTGGCCCTAGGCTGGCGCTCAGAAGGAGCCGCCCAGTGGTACCGGGAGAACACAACGCCGGCCCCGAGCGCAGACAGCGCTGAGGGAGCTCCGCTCTGAGTCCGGCTCGGGTACCGCCGTTAGCGCGGGCGGAGGGTCCGGCTAGGGGTTGGGGGTCCGGCTCGCGGTAGACGCTTCGGCGCCCTGCCCGTCCTGCCACCGCCACCAGCCAGGCCCCGCGGTGAGCCCAGGGCCGGCCCCTCCCGCCCGGGCCCACAACCACCCGATAAGAGCCACTCCCGGACCCCGCTCACCGGTCCGCTCTCCGCCCTGCTCCGTGCTCCGCTTCCCGCTCCGTTCACCGCTCCCGGCACCGGCACCGCCCCCGCCCCTCCGCCGCTCCCAGCGCGCCCCGCGCCCGGCACTGCGCACGCCCGGACTACGGCTCCCGGCGGCCCCGCGCGGGC
>VWZP01006246.1:525114-549994 GCA_013396995.1 Dicaeum eximium
CCCCGGGTGGAGTGTAGGGAGAGCAGGAGCGGCAGCGGCTCGGGGACAGGGCTCAGCTTTCTCGGGGACAGGGCACAGCGCTTCAGGGATAGGGCGCAGTGTTTCAGGGGACAGCGCCCCTGGGGGCAGGGGACACCACTCTAGGGGACAGGGCACAGCACCTCAGGGATGGGGCAGAGTGCCCTGGGGGACAGGAGACATTGCCTTGTGCTGCATGTGAGTCTGCTCCGAGTTAAACTGTTACCTGCTTCATCAACGTGTTCCAGGAAACGCCGCTGAGGAACAGCCCCAGCCCTCCCAACAGTACTGGAGGCACAATTGACAGCGATAGCTGGGATCCCCGCTTCAATGACACCCCCTCGTCTGTGTCCCTGCCCACCAAGAACAGAAAGAACTTTAGTCAGCTTAAGCGAGCAAAACCGTATGGGTCCCTGTTCCAGCGGGCAAAGGCCGGCAACTTCATGCCAGAGCGAAAGCAAATCGATAAGATCAGGAAGAAGAAAAAGCTGAAAAGGAGGGAAACAGAGGTGTCTGCAGAGGAGGACTATGAGGAGAAGCTGCTGGATCTGGAAGCAGAGGACTCTTACACAGAGACACCAATGAGCCCCTCGTCGGAGGGCGACCCTCAGTCTGTGACTGAGCACTGCTCGGTGTGGGACTCTGACACCCCATCCAGTGTCTCCTACCCTGCTGTGACGGCCGAGCAGACGGTGGAGATCCAGAGCGTGGGCAAACGAACGGTCATTCGGCAGGGCAAGCAGGTGGTCTTTCGGGATGAGGATGGCACTGGTGATGACGAGGACATCATGGTGGATTCAGGTAGGTGGCCTGGCTGTCCAAGAGGATAGCCAGGTGGAAGTAGTGGTGCTTTACTGTAGCCTGAGGATAATGGTGAGGAGCACTGTCTGGGTGGAATTCAGGAGCAGTTGGGTTTTCCGGGGGCGGGAGGTGGATTGGCTCTTTCTGCAATAAACTGAGTGAAAAGCTGCAACTTTATAGAAGCAGCTGGTTCTCCTCTCCTCGATTACGGCCTCCTGTGTACTGCTGAGAGTCTCTTCCCGTGCAAGAGAGACCTGGAAAAAGCGGCAAAGTGCCTGTCTTTGAAACCCAGGTAGTTAATTGAGCGTGAAAGGAGAGAAAATTCCTGGTGTGAGAGGCATCAGCCGCTAAAAATGTATCTTTGACATTTGTCTTTGCAGATGATGACTCGTGGGACCTGGTCACTTGCTTCTGCATGAAGCCTTTCGCTGGGCGGCCGATGATTGAGTGCAACGAGTGCCACACTTGGATCCACCTCTCCTGCGCCAAAATCCGCAAGTCGAACGTCCCAGAGATCTACATCTGCCAGAAGTGCCGGGACTCCAAGTTTGACATTCGCCGTTCGAACCGCTCCCGGACGGGCTCGCGCAGGCGCTTTCTGGACTAGGGGGGAGGCACGTGCTGGTGCGCTGCGTGGGTGGGCGAGCCGTGGGTGCTGGCCGGGGGGGCTCCCCTGAACTGCTGCTGCTCAGGCAGGAGCTGCCCAGCCGGCCTGTGTCCCAGGAATGAGCAATCATAGAGCCGCGGGCAGCCGGAGCTGGGAGCAGCTTGCTGGGCAGAACTGTGGCGTGAGACTGTCTCGAGCGACAGACAAAGCTCTCTGAGCGCAGTGGAGTTTTGTCTGGTTACGATGACTGGGTGATGTACTATACCTTTGCCAAGTAGATTTTCTCATCCCGTTGGGAAACTGCAAATCTTCTCTGTGCTAGAAAACTTCTCCTCCTCCAAAAGAGGGAGGGGAGGAGGAGGGAGTCTGTGTGAAGAGTCTGAAAAGTAAATGGCCCTGTGTTTTAAATTCAATGTGATATTATACCTGCCCATTTGTCTGTATAGATCAATCCTAGCTATCCTAAGGCTCCATAGGAGTCAGCCTCAGTGCTACCAGCCTCTGTGTGATCTGCTGCTGTTTCCACGGGCCTGAGCATAGGAGAGTTCTGTTGTTTGGCATCATCCAAGTGCAGATGAAACTCGGGGCTCCCTCCTGTGCCAAGGGACAGTGCCCTGGCAGGAAGGAGCAACCATTTTCCTGGACAGGCAGCGTGGGGGATCAGCAGCATCAGATTCTTTCCTAGAAGGTCTCTTCTTACAGTGATTTTTTTTGTGATTTACTTGCATGAACGGCTCAGATGTGTGTATGGGGGGAAACTGCTCCATTTCCTGTCCCTTCATTAACCTCTATGGTGCTGTTTTAAGAAGATGACTCTCTGTTTTCTCAGCCCAGAATTCAAACATGGGCTGTAAAAGGGGCCAAAGGAAATGTAGAACCTGGCAGGTCTGGTTTGGGATTTGATCATGTCCATCCAGGTATGACAGCTGAATTGACTTTTGCTTTTGCTGTTGTTTTTTGAAACTGGACTGTAACCAAAAAGCCAGAATCTTTATTCTGTTGGTAGCAATGACACAGATCAAAGCGAATTCAGGCAATGCAGCTACAGGACAAAGTGCAATGAGGATCCGTCTGGTGTGGACAGGAGAGCACTGAGGCCCTGGCCAGCACTGCATACAGGACCTCCTGGGCCTTAGTCCACGGGAAATCCCTTCAGAACCACGATGGGAAGTCACAGTTCATACACAAGGCCAGGGAGAAGCTGGCATTGTTCCTCAATGATTAGACAGATCCACATGGATCACACAAATCCGGCTGATGTTTTGAGGTGTTTCTCTGAAGTTACGCCTGAAGAACAGAGCTATGTGCTCTGTCCAGTAAGAGGCTCAGGGAAGTGCTGGCTGGCACAGCAGCTGCAGCCAGACCGGCTGTGCCAGCAGGAACATGACCTCCCGAGTTCTGCAGTCACACAGCATTGGAGCGCTGCCTTATCTGAGGACTGGCTCACCGAGAGATGCGTCCTGGTGACGACTGAGGGTCTTGCTAGCACACAGAGCCAAGTGACCTCCTTCAGATATTGGCCCCAGGGCTGCCAAAGCCTCAGGCAGCCCAGTACCACAGGGCCCTGGGGCACCAAAGTGTGGGGCAGGGCGACAGAAGTGCACAACATGCAACTGTTCTCTTCTGGTTCTTGATAAAAATCTCATTCCACCAAGGTGTAACAGCTGACTGGGTTCAGAAAACCAGCTTCTGTGAAATTTCCCAGCCATGACTCTACTGTGCTGCCTTCAGAAGCTATGTGGAACCACCAAGGAGTTTGCCAAAGACTCGCCCCCAATGGCTGCCTGACTGTCCTTTGCAGCCAGAAAAATAACCAAAGTTCTCCAGTGCTGCCATTTCCCCAGAAATGCTTTGGAAGATCCCAGCCACAACTGCACAAGAGTCGGACCTGGTCTGAAATTGGTATCTCTTGTGTTTACAGCGTGTCTGCAGTTCAACTGGACCTCCGTGGACTGTGTTCCTGAAGCTTTTATGGGAGAAATGGTGCACTATCAAGTGAACTGGCTCTTTTTCACAGGGGTTCAACACTAATCAATGTGACTGACTCTTGTTCTGTCCCCTTTTCGGATTTATCCCAGTGGATGGTGTCCAGCACGTTACAATATCAGCAGAGAGAAATAAAAAAGTAACATCTCCATTCTTTTAGTTCATCACTTTCAGCCATGTATAATTATAGTTTAATTCAGAACTTTATTTTTTCATTAAAACTTCTAATGAACCATGTTTTTTTTCTTAAATGTGAGACAAATGAACAATGAGTTTGTTATACTCCAAACTCAGGAGTCTGCTGTTATGATTTATTGGTTTGTGAGCTGTTGTGCCAGGCAGCTGGAAGACTTGACACTTTAGTGCTCTTCCCAAAACAATACACTCAGGTGGGGATAGGAAGAGCTGGCAGGTATCCCCACCTTTCTGTGGAGCAGCCGCTTCTTGCTGGCCTCCACCTAGAGTGGGACATGGTGATGGAGGGTTGGGAGGCAGGCACTGCCTAGAGTGGCTGAAGACAGCAGGGACACTGCTGGGCTTGTGCCAGGGGCCTGCTGAAGGGTGCAATGACTGAACTGGGGGACAGGGCTCAGGCTAGGATGTGGATGGTGTTGGTGTGCACAGTCCTGGCACCAGGTCCCTGCAGCCTCAGAAACAGCCCTGGGGCAGTGCTGCGCCCCCTTGCAAGGACAGGAGGCTTGGCCAGACCCAAACCAAGGCCCTGTGAACCCTCTGGGAGCTGCGCTGAAAAAGCTCCCTCCCTCCTTCCCCACCACTGGGCAGCACCAAGGACTCCAAAACACAGAAGAGCTGACGGAGCCTTGGTGCCACCCTGCAGCTCGTGTATGTGCCACAAACCCCACGGGCACTGCTGCTCAGCCAGCTGCCCTCAAAGCAGCAGTCTGCACACCTTGGCAAACTGAAAAGGTAGCTCAACCCTTTGGAAATGGCACTAGGTCAGGCTGGAAGCTAGGCTGGAAGTTCAGCTCTGCTTGCTTAGAGCTTCTATTTTAATTCTGTTGGTAATTTTGAATTATAGTCTCATAAAAAGAAGTCCCAGGGGAGTTGTGGCTGTAAAATGGCAGCTGCTCACAACAAGAATATGGTGGTGAAGGCTGTGGTTCTGCAGTGGGGCTGTTGTTACAGTTACAGAAAACAAGGAAGAAAGGAGAAGGGGGCTGGGGAGACTGACTGAGCGTCTGGCTCTTAGGCATGCTCTTGTGCTATGTCCTAATCTCTACAGGCTGGCTCCTCATTTCCAACCATACATCTCACACTCACATCAAAAAGGAACTGGAGGTGATTTAGATTTCTGCCCAGTCCCAGCCAGCAGAGGTCAATAAGCTGGATGGGATGGAGAGTGCTGTTATGTTTACAAAACCTGAAACCCTTGCTTTCCAGGGGTTTCATTGCAGGAACTTCCTAGAGATGCAAAGGGAATGGGAGCTGCTTTTCAGCTGAATATAATTTATTGCACATTTTACACTTACTTTCAGATTGACAGAACGCTGGCCGTAAGTGAAATAAAGCCCTGCATCAGGAAGTGGTAACAACTGAGAAGTTTTGGTTTTAATAAAAACAAATAAACACACCTTCATAATATGAACTTGTTTTTTACAGGGGAAGGCATTTCTTTTGGAAATCTCATTCTCCTGGTGCAGTGACCTGAGCACAGAGAAACACAGCTGCACAGAACAGAGGCCAGGTCCATGTCAGAAAAGGAGTTATGGCAGGAGTTGTCGAAAGCAACTCTGCACTGCCAAGACATGGGTGTTTTCCCCTCTGCTCTCACCCATGAGCAATGAAGGCTGGTCTGGACTTAGCCAGAGCAAAACTATGATCAAGGAACAGCCACCACAATTCCTTGTCTCTCTGCAAAAGCCTCAGATGTGCTGATGTACCCAGTGTGTAGCAGATTCTGTTTCCAGCTGCTGTATCACCAGCCCAGGACTGCCCTTCTGCTGGAAATCCCTGGCAGGGCTTCTAGGCAAGATAAAGCCAATGGATCTGTGCCATAACTGCTGCTTTTCAGAAAGGGCAGATGAGTGTAACATTTTCAGCTCTTTATCCATTTGGCCTCTCTCCTCACTTTGGTATGATTTACTTTATGAACTACATTTAATTTTCCTAGAAATAAATTAGATGTGAAGAGATAGTTGCAGCATCAGAATCAAATGAGACTAACTGCTGTCCTCCCTCACTTGCCTTCCTCTTTTCTGGAAATCCTTGACAATACATGGTTGTGGGTGGCAGAAGAATTAATAAAACTATGATACACTGTGTCCTTGTCTGGAAGAGCAGTGTTGGAAATGAGCAGCTGGACAGATTGGTGCTGAAGAGGTCCATGTTACTTCACAAGGCAAATTCATTCATATTTAAGCACATACTTTTCTTAACAAGTGCATTTCAAACACAGATTCGAGATTGAAACAATCACTGACCTCTCTCCAAAAGTATTTGCACAGGGGACTTCCAGGAGGTGGCCGGAGAACTGAAATTCCACTCATGAGAAGGAAGAAGGTGTGTTACCTACCCCAGGAAGTACATGGAGAAGTGAGAACAACAGACCTTCGTCCCTGCAGAGCGCCAGGAGAGAGGTGTGAGTGCACGAACGGGCCGTGGCCAGCTGGGAGCAGGATGCCCCTCGGCAGAAAGCACTGTGCACTCAGAGTCACGCTGCTTTATTGGGTACCGAGCCACAACTCAGATATTGCCTGGGAGCCGCCTGAAGCAGCAGGGTCTGTCCTTTTGTCCCTAACAGAACCGGCAGGATACCGCCTGCTATACAGACAGTAAAAATAAAAGTGTCTCTGTTCAAACTCGCAGCGTCCGGGGGAGGTTTTGCAGTTTCCGTTGACCCAGGTACTGTGAGAGATGCGCGTTCCCCGGATTAGCCATCGGCATCGATCCTGTGAGCTGTCAGGGAGAACAAGGAATGGACACATGCTGGAGCCCTCCACTGTACCAAGGACAGGCTGGAACACTTCTGGCTGCTAATTAGACACGACTCAAATACGCCTCCAATGCACTTCTGGAAGCTCTGTCAGTTGGATGTGCTGCTTATACTGGGCAGGGAGCTGGTCTAGAGCAAACAAAGGTCTGTGCCCTTGAGCCAACCCACCAGACCCACAGGGGTGTCAGTAAAACTTGTCACAAGCAGATAGTAATTTCACAGAGCTATTCCAGCAGGGAAAATAGTTTGGCAGGTAAGATAAATGAGAATAAGGAAGAAATCTGACTCAGGCCTTCATACATTAAATTCAGTCCCCAAATGACCACCCAGTGCTGTGAACTGCACAGAAGGACACTGGCACCTGTGGGAGGCCTCTGCTTCCAGCCCCAGTTAGAGATACAGACCAGCTGGTACAAACAGCTGCAGAGCTGCTGCTGAGTTCTTTTGGGCCTTACTCCAGAGGCAAGTCAGGGTCAGACCATTCCAGTAACTCCAGTTCTGACCGCAGTTCTGTGTGCTTCACCACAGAGCTGAAGGAGTCTATTACTGGTTCCCCAAGGAAGATGCTGGGCAGTCTGTGCTACTTACATTGCTTTGGTATCCTAAGGGGCTCATTGTCAGCTGCCATCACTTGGTGCAGAACTCCTCGGAACTGATAAAGCACTTTCAAACTCTTCTCCTCACCCACACAGGGGTCGTAGAAGCCTGGCAGCCCAGCCTTGAATCAGAGGAGGACAGACTGAGCATCAGGGAATGGACTTGCACAGCTCTCCAGCTGGCCAAAAACATTTATTAGTGCCAAGGACAAGGTGCCATAAAAAATTAGAGGAGTTTTGCTGCCAGCAAGTTGAGACACTGGGGAATCCTCTCCACAAGTTTTCAGTGCATAAAAGTAAACCAGGGGGTTGGGAAGTTTCTGGTGTACAGCCCCAAGGTCTGTAATGCCCACTGTCCCACAATGCACACTGGCACTGGAAAAGCCCCAAGAAACAGAAATTCCTGGAAGTTTGTAATACTTGGTATGTAAATGGCATCTGTGAATTGATCCAGAGCCACTGGAGAGATCCCCTGGCAGGACACCACATGGTTCAAACAAAATTCTGAGCTACACATTTGAGTCCTTGAATGTGGGCTTTGACAGAAAATCTACATACCTTGGAGGCCTCTGTAAGGATGAGTTTAGAATCCTTCACCAAGCACTGCAGAGGCACAGTCACATCTATAACCTTCACCTTCTCATTCTTCCTGCTGTTGTCGTTAACAAACTTCCCATACCAGGCATTCACTACAATCAGACCTGCATTTCCCAGGAAATCATACTGTGATGGAAGGCTTTCACCGACAGAAAGACCATCCCAGCATTTTCCCTTGCTTTCAGTGAGATTTAATTCTCCTGGCCTGGACCCACGCTTCCCAACAAAGAACAACATTTTTACTTGGGCGTTTGTTAGCAACCTTCAGCACTAGAATGGAGTGACAGGACCTTGGTGCCACACTGATGTGACAGTCCAAGTGGATTTCAGTTCACTTTGGAACATTCTGTGGAAAACTGCTAGTAACCATTAGAGATTAGATTCCCATTATGATCCAGGAGCAAACCATGTAAGGGAGAAATCAGTGAAAGCTGAACTTCAGACTACAACTTTTGCACCTATTTATACACACACCTCTCTCTGGGGGAGAGGTGACTCCAGACTGTTGTCTTCAGTCTGTTGATCCACTTCACACCATGTCCCAAGATAATATTCTGTGATCCCTCCTAAGCTCAGGCCTCAGGTACCTGAAGCTGAGTCATAATGGGGCTCCCCCATGTCGTGTGCAGCAGCAACTACACTGCACTTCTTCAGGAGTGGGAATTGAAGAAACAACACCTTTGCATTGTTCCCTCTTCTTTCCAAATTTATAGAACAAGTAAATGATATATTAATCTTTACCCATTCGGGCTTCCTCTGCTTCAATTATCCTTCGGACTGACTCCTGCATTAACCGGACCTGTGACAACACAAGTGGCAGAGCAGAAATCACACAGGGTCACACATTGTGGCCAAAGGAGAATGGTCCAGAGTGAAAAGAATTTCCTTTCACCAAGGGGACCGAGTTACAAGAAAGACTCACTGCAGCCTCAGCCTCCTGCTTCTTCTGTAGGATGTCGCTGGCTGTGTTCTCCCGCTGCTTCTCCAGCTCTCTGGCAGAAGGAAGGCAACATTTCATCAGGAATACACGGCTGGGATTCAGACAGAAACTGCCAGGGTCTGCTTACCCACCCCAATTACAACTGACCCACAGCCTCACACAAATAAGGCTGAGTGAGACTTCCTCAGGAATGTGCAAGCTCACCTCTCCTTCTGTGCCCTGAGGTAGGGTTTGATGACCAGCCTGTGCATGGCAAAGTAGATAACGAGAGGTCCCACAGTGGCATAGAACACAGCGCTGGGAAGCAGCTGATCTGTTAGATGGACAGGGAAGAAGTAGGTCTGGCTGGCCCTATTCAGCCTGCAACAAAGAAGAGCAGAGGGATGGTAAGAGGAAAAGCAGAGCTGGATGTGCTTGATCAAGCACACTTAGCAGCAGTGCGTGCTGAGGAACCAAGGGGAGATGAATGAGGAGCTCAAAAAGGTAAAAGCCTGATAAACTGAAAAAGCCAACGGCAGAAAAGGCAGCTGACACCAGCCAGAGCCAGACTTAGAAGCAGCAGCTCGTGATAGTACCTGACCATTCTAAAGTTCTTTTTTTAATCTTAGGAAAATTTGCTTGGTCATTAATTTCAACAGAAAAAGGGACGAACATCCTTAGGAAAGAAGAGAAAATGCTTCTAGGGAAGGCCTGTGTTCATAACACTGGCATGGGCCTTCAGGGCAGGTGTACATGAGTATTTTTCCGATGTCTGTAACAATATTTATTTTAGAAAACATGACTTTCCTTGGGCCCGAATTCTTTGGGCCCTTCAGCAGTTTCACACCCCACCTTTAGCTGGCCCCAATTCAAGTACACCACAGCACAGGGACACTTAATGAGCTCTGTCCTTCTGTGAACTGCACCTTGCTAATGGTACAACCATCTGCATTAGGTAATGGTAATTCCCTAATTCAAGCACTCACTTGTATACAGCATAATACACATGGAATCCATCTCTACTAATATTTTCAGAAATCTTCTATTCACTTACCAGAGTGCTCCAAATCTCACTTTTAAGCTGTATTTCAGAATATTCTGATGCACACACACACAGAGACAGGTGGCTCAGGCTGTGAGTCACACCAGTGGAAGGCACCCAGTGCTTATGATGGGCTTACAGCTTGCATTAGAGTTGAGGGCAGCTGCACCCTCTCCCAGTGATGTATCAATACACCTCTATTGACCTGGGACTGGAACCTTCCCACCTGAATACGAAATAGAATCATGGAGGTTATGGTCAGCCTCTGCAATAAAGAATTGAGATCTTGAACTGACTTGATTTTCAAGGACACTCCTTGAGGAACACCAACGCTGACAGTGGCTCCTAGAACACTGTGTCTGGAAATCTTCCTCTCTGCTCCATACTCCACTATGGTCCCAAAGAAACCCACCCTAGAATGACAGAACCAAGAACTGTTAAGACAGAGAAGACACTTGAATTTCTCTTTACTGAATCCTGTAATTCCCAAACAAGTAAAGCATAGAAATGCATCTGTTTGCAGCAGATGTTGGCCTCTGGAAGATTTGCAGTGTATCTCCAAGGAACAATGAGACCTTCCAGCTTGCTAAGCAGTAAACAAGAACTTCTGGCTTTTTTATTGGGGATGATACAGACATATTATACACAAGTATCATAAGTTCCACTTAACTGCAGAGGCACACAGGGCCAAGCCTCCAAGACATTCACATCAACCTTTACCAGATTTAAAGAGTGAAAAGCAGGCTCCCAAAGGCCACAGAAGCATTTGGTTTGTGTGGAACCTGGAGGCCTACAGCAGCAGCAGAGGACAGAGTCCTCAGGCTGTGAGCAATGTGAATTCCCTCTTGAGCACTTACTTGAGAGAACCTTTCACTCGTGTTTGATCCTCATCCTGAAACTTATGCTGGTAACTGACCATCATGAAAGAATGGGGGATTCCCAGCTGAAACACAAGAGGCACAAACGTATCAAGACATACCCTTGGCCACTGCTACCCCCAATTTCCTTTCTCAACCTTGAAGCACAGAACACAAAGCAGTGCTTTCCACTAACAACCTCTGCTGTCTGTATTGTCCTGACCCTGTTGTAAGCTGACTCACGTCACCTATGACAATGCCAAGAGCTGTGCTCTGCCAAACAGCTGGTTACCTATATTAGGTCTAACATGAGATACACCAACTGTTTCCTTAACCTCTAATCCCATGGCAAAATGCTGCTGGGACAGGAAGGTGAGGCCGCTCTCTGCCATGGATCACTGTCCCACCTGTGGCTCTCACCTGCATTGCCACGGTGAAGTGGCTGGTTTTGGTGTCCCGGACAATACTGGTGTTCATGGCTGACTGGATGCCCCACCTCCACTGCAAGTAGCCCATCGTGTTCTTGTCCAGGTTGCGGGCCAGGACCGTGGTGAGGCCGGGGCGGACCCCGCGGGACGAGAACTGCAGGGCACAGTTTGTGGTGATGAAACTAGAGAAATGAGGAAAAATTTGTCAGTGAAAAAAACATAGGCTCCCAGGTGGCCTCAGAGTCTAACCAAGGCCAGGAACTTTACTGAGTGCCCAGAGACCATCCTGCAAAAAGCATGATGTTCGAGGCTTTCAGGGAAAAGTAAAAACGAATTCAGATTGCCCTGAGCACAGCAGCGCCCAGGAGAGCAGGCTGTGCCCTGGTTTAGTGTCTGTGCATGATGCTGCCCAGGCACCCAGCCTTCCCCTTCCTGCCCTGTGCAGAAAACATCCTGGTCTCTGCAGAACAGCACACTGGGCTGCTGGCACAGAGCAGCCCTGCTATTTAATAATCCTTGAGCATCAGCTCTAAAAACCAGCGCTAAAGCACTCTCCGGGGAACAAGAATCCTGTACAAGCTCTGAGGAATGGCAGATGCACTAAATTTGAAAATGTAAACAGAGGGAATCTACATGAGCTCCAATCACAGACCTTACCTTGTATTCTCCTTTGCAACCTGAGACTCCTATGCATTTGTGAACAGACAGGACACTAGCGGCAAATTTGGCATTAATTTTCTAAGATATGACACATCATCTCCTGTTTTGCTGTCAGAAACTCCCTCTCACACATGGAAGCCTCAGAAGAGTTCCCCATTTTTTGCTCTGTTCCCAGAGCAAACTTCTGTTGCTCTGCCTCAAGTATGATGAATCATGACAAAATCAAGTACAAATCTACTGATGTAGAACACAGACCTTCCTTAAACTGGAGATATGAAAAGGGAGGGCACCAACACCCAGAAAGAATGCAGGCATTTTGACAATACAAGTATGACCTTAAGTCTAAAGTGAACATACCTTATTTTGTAGGATAGAAAATGAATCCAAAATTAATGTGGAAGAGAATTCAAGTAATTTAGCTCCTTATTGTGAAATATTAACAACTAGGCCATTTTTCTAATATTTACCATCTTGGTGTAAGATTACGAAATATCTTCAGGCCAAAGAGAGGTCCGTGAAGGTCTCCAGCTCCAAACTCCAACTGTTGGAATGCACAGTGCCACAGTGTTAGAAGAAAACATCCTTTATCATAGTGACAAAGTATGTCACAAGCATCATTTTCATCATAGCTGTTTTACACATCTGAGTAACATTTATCACTTCTTTCAGCACCCTCCCTTTTCTTCAGCTTTGCATTCAGAAGAAAAGGTGTCTTGCCGAGTTGGAGCTCACAGGTAAAACAAAGCCAGTTTTCTAAAGCTACAGGTGGCTGCTACTGGCACCTGCTTTGGTCACTGCAGGCAATGTGGAGAAAACTCTCACAAAAATCCTGATGCAATCAGGAAATCTCTGCCTTCACAAAATCCTGATGCAAATCAAAAGCCTCCGGTGTGTGAATCTCAAATGAGAGGAAGATTCCCACTCTCCCAAGCAGAGGAAGCAGGCTAGCAGGAGCTTGTGTGCAAGAAGGAAGGCACAGGCAGCTGCCAGTTGTACCAGCAATGCCATGAGCACCTCAAACACAGCCCAGCTTACAGGTGCAACACGGGACCTTCCAGCTGCTCAGACCAGATCTGCTGAGGGTGGTCAAACCATTTCCACCATAACTTCTTCCCATGCAAGCAAAGCAGTTTTGGAAGCAAAGGCCAACTCTCACACTGCCCTAAAAGGCCTGCTTATAGCACTGTGCCTTCAGCTAGAGCAATCAGAAAGTCTAGAGACATCAGGTAACAGTTCTGTCTGCACAGATGAAGTCCAAATTGCATAGCCAAATGGAGAGGGGAGAAAAATAAGAAAGAACAAGGTTTGGTCTTCCCTTTGTCTCAAATTCCTTTAAGAATTCCTTTTTCTACATTTTACAGAACATAGAAAATGAGAGATGAACCACAGCTAAAGTTCCCCCCCAAAAAATAGAACACCAGGTAATAGATTTAATATAAAACTGTATAACAGGTGTACTCTTACCTCTCCCCATCCCTTGGCAGATGTCACTCGTCTCAGTGCAAGATTAATTGATCCCCCTCCATTCCCATTCTGGGTGGAAAGGTTACCAGACAGTATTGCTGTATCTGTGGAAGTCAGGGGTGCCTGAAAAAGGAATATATTGTTTCAAGTAACTCTGATCCCAGTTCACACATTTAGTGTATGTTCTGCAAGGACATAATCACCACTGCAGAGTGTAAATGGTTTTGTAGTAAAACATCAGGCATGGCAAAAAGTCAGATAATTCTTACAGTACCAGACACTTGTGACACCTGTAATGTACCACCCTGAAGTCCTGACCTTGAGCTGTAAACCATCCCCATCTCTCTAGAAGACTAAATTTCTATAACTCTCTGAAAGAGGAAATGATTCCCATCCTTTTCCTTATCCACATCCTCAAGACTGGGTGCCATTTTCTTTCATCCACTGAACACATCCTGTTCAGTGAGAACTGGGCACGGAGCATCTCCACTGGCAGGAGGGCAGGGCCACTGCAGCCCACAGACCAGTTGCCCACAGGCTACAGAGCCAACCCACCATTCTGCTGGCCCTAAGCTGCCTCTTCCCACCTGTGCTGGCCACTGTGTCCCCCCCAGATCCCGTTGAGAGCCCCTGAGCAGCGTGTTCTGTGTTCCGAGGCGTTGCGTTCACTCACGCCCTGCTCGCACGGCAGTGCTCACCCTCCTCACCTCGATGGACTGGGATATGTGCATTTTGTTTATCTCAATCTGGGGAAAGCTGCTCCCAGGCACATCTTCATACTCCTCATCATAGCGATCAAACAGGTCAGTGGCATCTATTCCCACACTAATTGTTCCCTGAGGGATGACAAGTGAAACAGGAATTCAGCATTAGCAAACATCTGGTGTACACAGAACAAGTGGCTGAACCACCCCTGTGTATGATTACATTTTTGTGCAGTTTTCCATTGTTGTACAACTACTTTTACCACTCTAAAATGCATTTCCTAATGCACAAGACAAAAGTGAATGATTACAGTATTTCAAAACAGCAATATAAATCATCAAACAGACTGGAGAAAAGGCAGTTTTTCAGCACAAACTCAACTTGCAATCCTGGGAGGTCATTTTTCCATTGTGACACATTACAGAAGCAGGTAAAACACCTTTACACAGCAGGTTTCTTATTTCCCCACAACTGACTATGCTCTGTCAGCATTTAAAAGTTGAAATAATATATTCTAGAAATTGATTTTCTTCAATGGAACTTGGTCAGAAAACCTCTACAGGCTTCTTCTTATGAGTTACCTAAACCGACTTAGTACTGAACTGTATCATTCACTTGCAATTGACCTTGTTGGTGAAATATTTTGATTTCTTTTTCTAGTTTATATTTTGTGATCAGAAGGAAGGCTTGACAAAGACATACTTTTAGCAAGTGGTAAATATTTCCTTTCCCAGACCATAGAAAACCTTATTCCTACAAAAAACTAGGCCACAGCACAATAGTCTGGCTACCTGCAGCTGTGCTCCCTCAGACTAACTGCAAGAGTGTGTTTCTCTGAAAAGAGCACAATTAGGTACTTGTCTGGGTCATATAACTTCAAGAGGCTTTGGAAGCCTTCCCCTTGGACCCATTTGACAGCATCCCAGCTCCTATAAAATGTATGGATTCCAATAAAAACTCCCCTCTTTGCACAAGCACAGACTGAACTCTGAGCAGTTTGTATATGGAAACTCAATATCTGGGTAGCTACAAACCTCACTTATGCTAAGGCCAAGCATGGCTGGAATAAATCCTTATTTCAGTCTGAGAGAGCATTTTTCTTGATCACTCCACTCTAATCAAATGCTGGACTGTAAATAAAGGAAGAATTGCAGAGTCTGACAGGACTGGAACCTTTCCTCTGCCTGGGCTCCCAGGCTACCTATTTGCTGTGGAGATTCCCAACCTCTTCTCAGTGTTTATTTTCTGATTACTTACGAAGTAAAAATTGGATAAATATTTTAAAACTGAAAGGTGTGGTTATTTCCAGCTGAATTCTGGAAGAGGGGCTGTGCCCCAGCTGTTTACTAACCACCCTTGGCAGTGGAGAATTTCAGAGCAATTACATTCACTGTTCTGTGTGGTGGTGGCACACCAGCTTCTGTCCTTTTGGGAACCATCTGCAAAGTCACCTTCAAGCAACTCCAGACCCTACAGCTTCTCCAGTTTCAGCCCTCTCCTATGCCATGCTGTTCCTTGAAACAAGGCCAAAAGAAGAGGGAAGCAATGGAAAACCTCTAACCACCCTGGAAGGGTGCAGTCCTGCACAAGCAAACAGCCATTTGGAGACAGTCTTGCTGTACTTGGCTTACTGGTGCCACAATGCTGCACCCTCTGGAAAGATGCACAGGATCCACACACATTCCTGAAATTCATTGCACCTCATTTCTCTAAAACACACTCAAAATACTAAGATTTCCTTTTTCACATGTATGAATTGTACAGCAAATATCCCTCCCAAGGAAAAAAGGACAACACCTGAACCTCTCCATGAAAATCCACAAGATCTGTTCAGAGAAAAGGAGCATCTCCCCGTTCCCTCCCCACTCCCCAGCAGAGCTCCTACTCTTCTGCCTTTCCCTGAGGTGAGAGATGGACCCTGTGCAGACCCTCCACCTCCCACCAAGCAGGTGAAGTCACCCTCAGAGGTCTGTGGATCCTGGCAAGGAAACTGGTTCAGGCGCAAGCACAGGAAAAGCAGCAGATGGTAAAGTTAAAAATATTCCCAGAGAAGGAGAGCACCCCTATGCTGCCGGATAATGGAGGGGCCTGCTGCTGCTTCCAACTCCCATCAGCCACCTGCTCCCACCATGGGAAATGAGGAATGCTCCCCAAAGGAAGAGCAGCAGGAGAGAGCTGTAATGCCTGTTCAGAAGTCAGTGGTGCCCGTACTGCACAGAGCAGGAGCTCATCAGGGCAGGACGCAGGAGTGGCACTACAGAACCATTGGAGCTGGGACCAGCTTTTAAAATCACCTTTATTTGCCAGCCTGTGAATAGGAAACAGTCTCTACTGATGGAATTTGTAAATGTGCCAGAGGAAAATATGCTTCCTCCTTACCTTTTTCTTAGGGATTTACCTTCAGGAAGGTGACACCTGGAAGTTCTGCCAGGCTCTGCCTTGAGGGACCTGCGTTCCTGACATATTGACCTTCCACAGCAGGAAAATAACTGGATTTAATTTCTCCTAACAGGAAGCAGTTCTTCTTAAACCTAGTACTGAACTTTTCAACCCTTGTGCACATCTTTGAAAACAAAAACAAAGCTCTAAAATCAAATAGGAGACTCCATTTCAACTCTCCAAATTGCCTACATCTGGTTATTGCTCAACATTTCTGGTTAAAATGCTTTATTTTTGTGAAACTGTTTTATAGAACCGATGAAATGTTGGGAATTTTAAAATAACTTGTGCTCGTGTATGAAATGATCACAGCTGTGCTCCCCAATTCCATGGGAACACTGCCTGGAGAGGCATTTCCATCGGCTGCCAGCCTGCAATTGCCATAAACACCCAGATGGCTAATTTTATCCCAGGACACAGGCTGAGGTACACACTGCAGCTCGCAGCCACGGCGAGGCGCCCAGGGAAAATGTCACATTCCTGAAGCAGGGAGCAGCAGAGTGGGAGATAATCATGCCCCTCTCCAAAAACATCTCTCTGACCCCACTCACCCACACCTCCAGCAGGCATAGTTTGCCCTGCCTGGCTTGTGGCACACAGAAATCCCTTCCTGCCTGGAATAAAGCTGTCAACAGATACTCACACAAGACTTTATGCTTGTTTACCCTTCCAGTAAAGACCAGTTCTTAGTGTCTATGCACTGTCCACAGCCTGGGAATCTGTACAGCTCAATTGCTTTGCTAAGAGCAGTGCAGAGCCAAGGTGAATGTCTCAAAATATTACAGCTCTGCTTAGATGGATGTTTTCCTCAGGATCCAGTCCTAAGCACCACTGCAATCCCACATCTGTCCACTCAGAAGACACTGTGATTTTACACTAACGTATGAATTCATCTAGTTAATAGTAGATGCAGCTCTTGGATAATGTTAGTCACTGCATAAGAACTAAGATTTTTGTGATTCAACAAGCTTTGAAACTTCAGTCAGGGACCATCCTGACAAACCCCAAGTTTGCCTCACACACTCATCAAGCCAAGAGCCAGCAAAGACACTGCAAGTCTGAGCTAAGGATACTCTGGCCAATCGCCATGTCCATCTCTCCCTGCCATCCCAATGGTATTCCTGATCACCTCTGACCAGCCAAGGTGAGCTGTGAGGTGAGTCACTTGGGGTCAGTCTGCTGCTCAGACTGAGATGGGAACAGCATCCAGGATGATTCTCATCCTGAGGGCACAATCATGCTTTCAAAAACAGGTACTAACTGCAACACTGGCAGACCCCCAACCCTGTTCAGATTGACTTTGCTCACTGTGCTGCTGCCCAGCTGGCTTAGGGATGCCTCAGATTTGTTGCTGGTTTTAAGGTGTATTTCAATAGCTCCCTGCATTGTTGTGACACTGCAGCAATGCCAAAGGGAAAACCTGTCAGGTAACTGCAGTGAGTTACATTTTATTTAGAAAACTTGGAAAGAAATCATAAATATTTCAGTGTTAGGTTTATTTTCTGAAAATTGCTGAAAAAGGTATTTTGTCTCAACATGTTTTGCTAAGAAAAGAACATTCAGTAGGGGATTGTTCAAAGAACAACCTGTTTGCCCTATATTAAGCAGAGAAACTGTATATGCAAAAGACAGAAAGTCATGCAGCAAATGTAGACACCTGAGGGGCTCTTTCCTACAGGCCCTGACCTAGGCTCAGCACACCCTGCACACTGGTGATAATTACCAACCCACTCTTGAGACCAGGATTAAGTCTTTGCTTACCTTTGGATTAGTTCGCTGCTGCAGTCTCCTCTCTTCCCTCTCTCTCTGCAAACGCTCAAATTCTTCCCTGATTTCAGCTGCAGTTCTCTTTCGTTCCACAACCTGCTCAAAAAGAAATGAAAACCAAACAATTACCAGACAGAGGCTGCTCAGGGCATTGCAGTGCTGGGGAGTCTGAGGCCTTGGATGCAGGATGCACTAACACACTGCCCTGGCTGCTGAAAGCCACCCTGCACCAATTTCAATAGTCAGAGTTTGGAACAAAGCACCCGAGCCAGATCAAAGGACAGGCATGAGAGAAAACCCCATGGCTTGAGAGAAGGGAAAATGGGTTTGTTATTTCCATTCCCCTGACAAAACCAGGGCAAAGAGCTGTACAACCACAACTACAAGACACTGCAGTGCAGTTGCTACCCTCAGCAATCCATTAACTGCTCCACCGGGTGTGGACACAAAAATAAAAATAACTGAAAGTCTCTGGCCTGAAATAAATTGATTCAAGAATTGTGTGATTTTAGGTTATGCTGGCTCACAGCTGCTTACCTGACATGGGTCAGGAAATGAGGGTTTTACACAGGCTGTTTTGGAATGTATAGAAAGAGTACTGGATCTGGATTTGGCTCTTCAAAATAAGATCAAGTCTGCCAAAAGCAGTTCAAAAATCTAGTATATCTGTATATCAAAAATCTAGTGTAAGTAGATTATACTAGTATAAATTTTTCAAAGCATCTGTTACATGCTGGATCTGCTCCACATTTCTAGCAAGTGACTCCAAGTTTGACTTTGGTGCTGACCTGACCCAATACCAAAGGATTCTGCTTCAAGCAGCATAGAGCAATCAACTAGGACTGGCAGAGGCCAGCAAGGCACTCAAGAGCTGGACAGACATAAATGGACAAGTTCTGTTTCCAAGCCCATAAAACCCAACCAAAACTAAACCAAAAAGACAAAAAACCCCACCCAAACCCACCCCAAAAAGCCCAGAAAGAAAAAGTAATTTCAAACGCAGAAGCTGGTTGATGCTGAAAAAAACAAGTTTCAGATGAAAAATATGGGACTAGATAGACAATAATGACACATTTGTCTCAGATAAAGATGTTGCCTGTCATGGTAATATTCTTTCAGGGACCCTGAATGTCAGGTTTATTGTTCTCTTGTCAGTGCAAAACCAAAGGGTTCTCTGAAAATCCATCATGGTGTTCCAGCAGGGACAGACAGAAATAACTAACCCAGGATGCTTTCAAACCAACAGGCATTTATTACCAGCCAGGTGTCAGTGCAGCTGATAGAACAATGGCAGATAAAGGTGGGCTTAGTGAAGGCCACTGGCCCAAACGTGCTCAATTTCTCTCACCTCCCAGCCTTCCATCTCCAGTCCTCTCCTCCCATATATGTCATAGATGGCTCTGGTCTGTGGATCACTAAGCACTGTAAATTGAAACCAAAAGAGAGGAGAGAACTCAGTTTTTGGTCTTCTCCTCAGATTTCAGACCAAAACACTCACGATATTTGGAATTCAAGCACAGATCCTGGAAACATCTTGTTCTACAGCTGCACATTAACCCCTTTGATGCTTCCACAGGATTTATTGAGAAGACATACTGACTCTTCCCCGCAACAAATCCAATTTTTTTCTTCTTCTTTTTCTAAAACAAGGAAATGGAAAGATTACAAGAGACATGCAGCCTAAGTGAATGTGCAGGGGGCATTCTAACTCTGCTTTCTTTGAAGGTGACACAAGCCCTCTAACAAACATGGAGATTATTAACAATTTGGCCAGAGCAGTACCTGGGCCCTTCCTGGGATTGCCATCCAGCTCTGTCTGGCTTTCAAATCTCTGTGGTGCTTCCTTTGATCTTCCTCACCACCCATGTCTATTGATCCTTTCCCATCTAGTCCCCACACATGATACATGCCAAGCAGCAACAAAGCAGTTTCTATGAGGCAGTTCAGACCTTGCCAAACATCAATAAGGGGTAATGGCAAAGGTGTGTAGAATCTTAACCTCCCAAAATGTCACCCAACACAATGGACAACACAAAATACAACAGGAGACTGCAGAACAGTTACTTTAGAAAAAGACTAGACACAGAATTAGGAAGAGTATCTAAAGGGTAAGGCATATTTAAATGCATAAGCTCCTATAACACACCTTTCTGTAAGAAAAAATAAATCAAAAAATCATCACTGTTTCCTCCTCCAGGGTTCCAAGACCAGCTTTATCATTATCATGTATTTCTTGAGGTTGTGGGAAAACTGATGTGTCCCCAGGGAGCTGGGGAGTATAGTAGGGCAAAAAGAGGCTTATACTGGTAATTGAGTTTCGGTCTGAACTAGTGGAATATTATTGGACTTGCTAAATGTCACAGGCAGACACTGTTTTTTATTAATTCTGATAAAATGAATCTTTTGTTGTGTGATACTAAGAGATGGAAGAGGAGAAAGAGAAAATATAGAGGAGGTGGAGCAGCTCCTTTCCAAGATATCAAAATTTTTGCTTGTAACATACTACACTCACATTTGGTACTAAACAAGCACCAATTTCTATGTTCATTGCAAGGCAGAGCCAAGAACAGCCAGAACATTCAAAGGGAAGCCACTGCCTCTAATGTAAGGCCACTCACCACACTAAAATGAAATTACTGAAGCATTATGAGCTTTTGTTCCACATGTCATCAAGGTCAGACTTTCCTTGCTCTCCCAGTAAAAGCTTCCACATGTCCTAACGCCTAACCTAGGGACAACAGGAGAGACTCCACACATGCTGAAGTCCAACTGGAAGGAACAAATGCTTATCAGTCAAAACCAGGGGTGTAAAAAATATTCAGTAATATCTGAGGTTGAATGGGAGAGTATTTATTCAGCATTTTGCTTTAGTTTCTCTTTAGCTCCAGGACTGGGCGTACCAGGTTTGTAATGTGGATGACTCCTACCAACTTCTAATCCACCTGCATTCCAGGTGCAACTTGCACATCAGGATTAAAGTAAATTTCAGTTTAATTCAGAGTATTTGAAAAGGGCTTTGGCAGAAGAATAAACTAACTGCTACGAATCAGTAATCCTCCTCTTAGTCTGAGCATAGAGAAGAATTTGTTGGTAATGGAGACCACAGCCAGGTGACAGGGAACAGAACCCGAGGATGCAGCAGTTCATCAGTACAATATGAAATTATCTCTCAATTTGAAGCTTTTCAGTCTTTATTCTCCTATGGAAGAGGTCTTCAGAAATAAGGGAAGTGATGTGAAGATAATTTACAACATGCAAGTGGTAATAGAGACACTCCACATCTCATTCCCTGCAGCATTTATATGGCATTTCTCCTCTGACTTATGGTAAAGAAGCAGGAAACACCATTGGTAAGTATCAGCAAATTTAATTATTACTTTGTAATAATAAATAGCTTTAAAAAAGCATGAAAACACAGCTCTCCCAGAAACCCCCTGCAAAGCTCAGCCTCCGCCTGACCTTCATATGCTTGGTGGACAAGGTTGAAGAGGCGCTCAGCCTGGGTTTTGAGCTCGGGGTCACGGTGCTTGTCGGGGTGGTAGAGCATGCACAGCCGGCGGTACGCGGCCTTCAGCTCGTCCTGGGAGGCCTGTGGAAACCACCAACAATCAACTCAAGGACAGCCAATACCATTTCCAAAAGGCTGCTCTCAAGATCAGCCCTGAAAGGGAAGTCTGGCAGCCATTACATTGCACTACTTTGGCTCAAAATCAATGGATTATTGCTTCATTACATAAGTTAATAAAATATTCAATTATCACACAAGGATTGTCCACACTATCTGTAGAGCAACAAGGGACCTCAATAGTTCATCAGTGTACACCCAGGTATAAAAAATTATGTAAAAACCCCACCACCCAAGCAATCTGTGTTCAGACTTTAGTTGTATTAGGCAACTACTACCCCCTCCAAATCAGAAGAGCAAGAAAATGCAAAGTCATATTAGGTAAAAATACATAAATCCAGAGATGTACAACAAATTCTACTCATATTTCAATCTTAACCCTCAAGGGGACACTCTAACCATCCAGAAGCAGAGACTTTCCACAGCTGTAATGGTAAGAAATGTAAACCCATGGTTCTACACTCATCCCAGCACCTGCCTTGTGCTCCCCAGTACCCCATTCTGCTCCCCAGCAGGGTCTGTGTTGTGCTGCAAAGAGGAAGGTGCATCACCTGTCCACAAAGCCACAGAGAGAGAACCATGAGAACAGTGTGCCACCAAATGCATCAAGAGTGAAGCCGCCTTGTCCTTTACTGCAGCCACTCTGGGACCTCAGATGGCACCTGGCCTCGTTCCAAGGACATGGATGGCTCTTTCAGAATCAATAGGGAAAAATCCCTGTTCCTTCCATTATCATCTCACAGCAATGTTATTTTTGGACTCTAGAGAGTCCTGGTAACCTCCCCTCTCCCACCTCACCCTGCTACATCCCTTGCATTGCAGTTCCTGCCCATTCCTTAGAGATTGCTTAATGCTAAATTCAACCAGAACTTCCCCCAGGCAGAGCCTGAAAGAGCCCAACCACCAGTTCCCAAACTGCCCAGGCAAGATCCAGTTCCTGGGCACAGGAAGCCATTCCTGGAGGAACACCCAGAGTAAAATAACCAAAACCTGAGGGTCCAGGCTGTCCCCAGGGGCTGCCACAGTCAGGACCCAATGAAGTCAGTGAGGGGGGCACTCAGACAGGAGTGGATTTACAGACAAACTTCCATTTACTGTTAACACCCTTCAAGAAGCAAAGCTGTCACAAGTTCCTAGTTTTCACTGGGGAAATGAAGTTCCTAAAAGGTAATTTCTTAAAGTAACATCTTTTTTACCACTTGTGGCGAGGACGGTTTCCATCACAGAAACACACTCACTTGTGTCATAATGCCAGGAATCTGTTTGGATTTGAGGACACCTCAGAATGTTTTTTCTGCACATTTGTACAGTTGCTTGTTAATGTTTTGAAATGATACAGCAAAAGGGGAGCTGCCAAATTTGCTGGTCCCAAGACAGTAAGGACAGCTACAATTAGCTTTTTTCTTTTTACTACCTTGTGCTTTCTCAGATATCAAATTTAAAATTGACTGGGAAGGCAGGGGAACATACAGGCCCAAAATTGCATTTTTAAATCAAATTAATGATAAATGGTTTAATGTGCTATTGATTATATAATAGAAATAGGCAGGTTCATTTTTCATAAATGCCACGTTCAATAAAACGTTAGATTGGGCATTTCATCATTACTGAGTAGTTTGGGTCATTGGTTCAATATTCCATGAGCAACAGCCTCTTCAAAATCACCAAAGAAACCTTGACAACGTTTTTAGACTGCTAGTAAATGCAGTTACAAATAATTGCACGTAAGTTACATTTTTATTACCAAAATTCTGGTCAACATTAAAAGGCCTCATTTAAGGTCTCAAACACAGCACCACGTTTTTAGCAGATTAACATGTCAAAAAATGAACCATTCACACACATGCACAGAGCAATTCCTGCCTCCATGGGGTCCCTGCAGTTCCAAGCTCAGCTGCCACATCACCCTGTGCTCAGTGCCCAGACATGCTGTTTACCACATCCACTACAGGACACTACTGTTGAAGATAATTAGCAAGGGGCAATTAACAAAGTACCGGCTCCTCACTGTTGGAATTATTCCCTTGCAGACCCCTTTAATTCAGTTTCCAGCTCCCCACTGTACACAACCTGAATGTCCTGCTCTGGAAGCCTGGCTAAGTTAACCATTAAACTTTCCACAGCATTCACGGTTCCCACCTCTCTGTTCTAACCTCTGCACGCTGCTGACGTTTTGGAGGGGAATTACGAAAGCTCCCAAGGAATGTACAAGCATGGTCCTGCCGGCTTTGAACCAGAGGGCTTGAATTCTTTTTAAAAGGAGCTCAGCATCAGGGAGTTCTGCAAACAACGTGACTATCACATGCTGTTCCTTCAGGAATGCAGCAGATTCCTACACATGAGGCATCGGAGACTGTCCCCGCAGCTCAGGGACTGACAGGAGTCCCAAAGGGAATTCTTCCAAGCTATCACACTGAATCGTTTCCAAGTCTGGATATCCTATTGCACGCAGTAGTGGTGGTTCAGTACGAGCCTTGTCCAACTACAATGAGCCAACCATACCCAGGCTGATGGACTTGATGGGCTGTTTATACATATTTATACACACACAAATATATGTAACAGATCTATATTGCAGTTGCACTTGCTGGAACAAACTACAGCACAGTTCCTACACCCAGATCTTTGTAGATCTGCCTAATTATTACTATAAAAAAAGCAGTTGCCTCCCAATAAGTTCCAGACTGTTCCGGTGTAACAACCCTGCACCAATTAATATCCATCTATTCTCAAAAGTGAACTCAAGGATTCGCGATCTTTTTCTTGGCGGGAAAAATGTTTTGCAAAACCCTGGCTGTTTCCAAATTGGAAACGCTCGGGAAGTCCCCAGAGCCGTGCCTGAGCCCGAGGGGACGCGCGTGTGCCCCGCGCGCGCGGAGCTGCATCAGGAGCGCCCCGGGAGCGCCCAAACCGCCGCAATTCGGAACAAACCACGCATTTCTCGGCCTCAGCCGCCGCTCACCCGTCGCACTCGACCGAGAGCGCCGCGGCCCGGCCCGAGCTCTCCCGCCCCGCCGCAGGGAGCTGCAGCAGCCCGGCCCGGGCGGAGGACACGTCGCAGGGGCGCCGCTCCCGCCGCGGCGGACACGAGGGTCTCGCCCCACCTCGCCCCACCCCGCCCCACGCAGCCCTGGCCCCGGGCGGCCCCGCGGCCGCACCTCGCGGCGCACGTTGAGCAGCCCGTAGTAGTCCTCGTTGTCCGGCGCCTCCTCGCCCAAGGCCGCCGCCATCGTCCCGACCTCTCACCCCGCGCCGCGCGCTGCGGCGCCCTCCGGCGGCCCGGCGGTCCGACCGCCCGCGCACGCGCACGGGCACCGCCCCCCTCCCCTCTCCCCCGCTCCCGCGCTCGCGCGGCCCGGTGTGCGCGCGTGCGTGTGCGCGGCGCGCGAGCTGGGAGGCGGCAGCTGCGGCGGCGG
>VWZP01006246.1:550377-563565 GCA_013396995.1 Dicaeum eximium
CACGAGGCCTCTCCCCCGTAACGAGGGCGATTTCCAAACCGTGCTGTCACCATCGCTGTTCCGTGAGCGACTCCCGGCTCCGGCGGGGCTGGCGGAGGGCAGCGGGGAAGTCCGGCAGCCCGGTGCAGCGGAGGGTCCCGGGGCAGAGCTGCCTGCACGGCATCAAGGCGAGCACAGCTGAGCTCAGCGATGTCAGACCCACGGGCACAGCGCGGCTGGCCGGGCACACCGTGGGCAGAGCGTGTGCTCCTTTGTCACCAGTAGATCTGGAACAGCTCCTTTGGATCGATAGCGCTGCTTTGGCTTTTGGCGTAGAGAACACGGCCCTGGGTTCACGCTGTGCTGCCCTCCCTATGGTGGGTTAACTCCCCAGGCCCGAGCAGTACCGAAATGGAAGGGGAATGCCTCCAAAGTGGGCAGAGCTCGGAGCTTTTAGCAAAAGGGCTGCCCAGCTGGTGCGTGAACGTGAACCTTTAAAGCGTGCTGGTGGACAGACTGGGTATTAATGCTGTGATGAGGCTGCCAGGGAGAAAAATAAGGTCTTCCCTGCTCAGGTATAGCTGTTGCCTAGTGGCTGGATCTGATGGGTGTGTGGGGATGCTGGAGTGGTTTCTGTGCACTGCTGTCTGTAAAGAGCAATGTTTGAAAGACATTAACAACAGTGCAGCCCAGCGCGAAGCTGGAACCACATTCCCATTTCAAACCTCAGCTTGTCTGCTTTTGATTTTATCTTCACGTAACTTTTATTTGAAAACAGGAATGTTTTAATATTTAATAATTTTTTTTTTTTTTGATACAAGGGTAATTAATAAGGAAGTATTGATTGTGTTATAGCAGTTCCTCTACACTTCTGGTGAGTGAGGTGCAATGCTTGGAACAAGAGGTGCACAAAGGCTCCCTTTCTGAGAAATCATGTGGAAATGGGTCTGTTCTGCGGGGAAGCACCTCTAGCAGTGCTTTTCTTCAATGAACCCACCTGCTAGACATGGCTTTTTTTACCACGTGGTTTAGGAGTCATTGAGTCTGTGCAAGAATGCAAAGGAGATTCGAGTTGTGAGGATGTCAGTTGCCATGGCAATGCTATTTCCCATGGATTTTGGTCCTGTCGTAATTATGCTCTTTTTCTAACTGATTTGGGAGTTCTGTGGTCCTTGGAGATAATTAGTGACAGAGTTACTGGGAATCCTTCCCCTCACCAGGTTGATCTAACACTTTCCTAAAAGACCCAGCTGCTTGTTGCCAATGCTGGCTGCTGTTCCCTTGCATCACAGATGATTCAGGGGAATTTTCTGGGAGCGTTCCACAGGTGTCACATCTTGGCAGGGAAGTATAGGAAGAGAGAAATACGAGTTTAGGGAGCTAAATATGAACTGTGCTTTCTAAGGATGTAGAGAGAGCTCTTTAAAACCCTGCATTGTAACAGGGGAAATACAACATCTATGGCAAAAAGCAATCTGATGGAAAAAAGAAAAAGGAAGAAAAAAAAGAAAAGTACTTGTTTGTGCCTTACTGACTTGCCAAGATTTGGCTTGGGGTGCAATATTCCTCTTCTCATGTTGGTACTTGCAGGTGGAAGCCTTGTGGTGTTGTGAGGGACACAGTCCCTGCAGCAAAAGAAGCAGCCCCCAGGACTCAGGTTCTGGGTTTAGCTGGGCATGTATTGTCAGACCTGTGACACCGTGGCTGCTGCTTCAGTGCTCTCTAGTAAGCTGTGAGTAGCCTTACTAGTGGTGATTTACCTCTACCTCAGCTGGTAGAGTTTCTTCATGGAATCTCCCTTCACAAGTGGGCTAGATGGGGCTGGCCTCCCTGTCCCTGAGGAAGGCAGGCTGCAGTGTGAGGGGTCCAGCGTAGCAGATTCTCTCAGTGACTGCAATCACGGAGTCAGTGCTGGGAACCTGTCCCCTTGTGGAGTGGTTTTGGTAATATTAACTTTAGTTCCATCGCAGCTCAATGGAGGGAAAAACTAGAAAGTGCCATAAATTCAGCCGAGCTTGTCAAAGCTGTCAAATTACGCCCTGAGAAAGCTCCTGCCTGTAATGACTGCAGCATCAGCTGGAGGGGATGTCTGCGATGGGGTGACAGCACCGGGGCTCAGGACTGTTACACCTGTGATGTCCTGTCATCGGGGGGCTCCTGGGTGCCACTTGAAAGTGATGCTCTGAGCAGTTAGCTTTTCAAAAAATATCTAAAAATCTAAGGGTGTAGACCAGCATCCTGCCCTCTGTTCTCAACCAGAGTACTGCTGACTGCTAAATTCTAGTTAAGGTCTTTCTTGGCCCCATTTGTTAGTATTAGGAGTCCAGAGAGATAATGTCTTTGCACGTATAAAAGGTGCTATTGATTTCCTGTTACTGTTGTCCTGAAATGTGCACAGGGTGTCTATGGAGTAGTGACAATCCTCCATCACTAGTGTTATGGGAAAAGAATGCTTATTGAATCTCTTCCCATAAAATATAATCTCTTTCTCCCATCCAGAATTTGCTGGCCCCTGTGGGAGTCCCTTATGTTATGTCTTTGAGAAAATTGATTTTTTTTTGTCTCTGCTTTGTACACTTGTGTTTAGTCTTATTTTTTATTTGGCTCATGTGATATGAAGGCTTCCCTAACATTAAACATGTTTTCTCAGTCTTGTATTGTTTCTCTTTCATATAGATGAGCACTTTCAGAATGTTTTAAAGTAAAATAAAGATATTTGCCTGGCACAAGTCTCGCTTGTTTTGTGGGAATTTTTTTAGTCTGAGCGAGTCATTGCACTGCTCCTTCTCTCCAGACAGGGCTGAGGCACTGACAGCTTTTCAGCTGCTTACAGGTAATTTTGGGTAACTTTCTGGAGTGAGCACACACTCATTGGTCATGGCTGAGTGTGCCATAGCCAAGAGCACAACTTGCAGTGTTGTCTGCTCAAGGAGCAAGGTGGTCTTTGAACTTTAACAGTGGCAAAAATACTGTCAGATTTGTCCTTTCCTCTGTGTAGCAAATGACTGACTATGGGATTTTTCCTTTCAGGGAGGAAACGGCAACATGAATTCATAGATGATGAGTAGGATGCCAAAGCCAGAGATGACAGTGCTCTTGAAGAAATGCTGGGTAGAACAAAAAGGTAAAAGGAACAGCTAATTGAGTGCATTTCAGAGCCTGTGGGACTTTGTGGGGTACCTTTCCTCACGAGGCAAACAGCACACCCCCTCAAACTGGAGCTCAGTGTTCTGAATTCCCTCCTCCTCCGTTTTGCATGAAGTCCCATTGCTGACTCTCACTCCTGACCTGCTCCCTCTTTGCCCGGGTTTCCCCAAAGTTGCATCATTCTGTACCTAAAACCCATGTGACTCGTCCTTTCCACCCTGTCCCTGCACGTGTGCACTGGCAGGTTCAGTAATGCTCCCTGCCCCACCAGCCCAGCAGTTACTCCATGCCTCTGCTGACATGGTTGTGCTGAGGGCAGAAACAGAAATGAGAGCTGCACTGGACCAGTCTGTTTGCAGCCAGTGTCATGCTCCAGAGGGTTGGTCAGTTAGCCATGGCCTGTTCCTGCCCCTGGGCAGGTGCACATGGCTGCAGTGTTGGGAGTGTGCTGCAAAGAGGTGCCACCAACAGGGCTGAATCGTTCTGTGCTCCTCTGATGCCTTTTACTGCATTTTGTGATAATGCTGTTGAGATACCCAGAGGAAACACTTCTTATTGGCTCTTTCATTCTGCGAAATTCTCTGTAATGGAGGTGTGATAGTCTACCTGGGGAGGTGGGGAGGTAAGAGGCAGATTTAGTCATACCTGCAGACCACCACGCAGTAGAAAGGCCTTGTTATGCTCATCCAGTGGCAGCAGAAGTGGCTGAAGCAACTGATGAGGAGCAAGAAAATCTTCACTAGTCATGTAGCTCTCCTCAGGATATTTACATGCTTGTTTGTGCAGGCTGACTTAAATCCCCCAAAAGTCAAAAGCAAATGTACTCCTTGCAAGTGTTCCAGGTTTGCAGTGATGATCTGCCTGTTGAGCCTGCCACTCTCCAGCAGCAGCTGTGTGGGACACAGGGTGTTTCTGAGGCAAGCAGAGGATCTTGTCCGTACTGTGTAATGAGTTGATATACATAAATAATAGTTTCTGCTGGAAGTGTTTTTCAAAACAGCAATCAGGGAGGAATTCCCTATAGTTCAGGTGTTCCATTTAGCCAGTCAGAGCTCTTGATCTGCTTGGAGCCTTCTAGCCTGATATAACAAGAGCCTGTCATAGACAGAGCTCTTTCCTCTGGTTGTGTTCAGAATATCTGCTAAATATACTCTGAAACACTGCTTGACTTTTTTGGAATGGTCCTAACTTGTATAAGCTGTCCTATAGTTCAAATCTATTGTTATATAATTTTTAGTGTAATAGCAGCAGAAATGAGAATTTAAGGATACTTAAAATAGTAATTAGCAAGTTTCTGTTGTTGTCAATCCATATTTTGGGAGATCTGATAGATTTTTAGTTGTTTTTCTGCATATCTGTATGTGAAGGCTGTTGATGTATTTTCCTTATATATATATTTCCATAAACTTGGATATACTGTTACACTCTTTGGGTTTCAAAATTCTTCACCATCAGTCTGGAGAGTTTTGAGTCTGTAAAACTGGAGAACAGCCAGTGCTGGCAGGACTCATATCCCTACAGGAGTGCTGGCTCCCTGAAACCAGGTCTTGTAGCCATTCCTTATTCCTCCTAGTCCCTAGTTGTGGCCCTGGCGCCCAACCAGCACAGAGCAGTGGTGGCTACAGCACCACAAGTCCAGATGAAATGTGGAACAGGGAGGCTTTTCAATATTTGCTGCAGTTTTGAGAGCTCAATAGATGTGTTATTTTACTGCTCATGCTGCTAAACATTGGCTTAGGGCAGTCACATGGTGCTGGTGCTTTAAGGTGGCCAGTGGCCACTAGCTGTGCTCAGCACTGCCATTGCCAGCTCCAGCATTGCAACACGTGCTGTCCGCTCAGCAGTGGCTGGAAAGCTCCAAAAGGACCAAATTTGGCATCAGCACAATCACTTCTGCAGGCATTGTGCTTCAGGCGCTGCCAAGTCCTCGCTGCTTCTGCTTCCTTCCAGCACGTGGTATTTGGTGTGACCCTGGGGACAGACAGTAGCCTGCTGGGCTAGCTTGTGGTTTTTTGGTTTTTCCCTCAATCATGTCAGCATTCAGGTTTTCAGCTGCGGGAGAGTGACGGGCAATATCTGTTCTGATCTGCTGGTTGTCCTGCAAACGCTGGCATCGGTGAGCACTGGCAGCAGTGGAAGGTGATGTGTGTCACCTCTCTGGTGACATGGGCTGACAGAGCTCTTGAGCAAGGGAGCCTGTCTACAGGGGAGTCACGTTGTTTGGGGTCTTCACATGGTTTGGGGTGTTGTAGCCTCACTGCTGATGTAAGTAAGTTCTCTTACTGAGGTGGAGCTTTTCAGAGCACTTGACTGTTGGTGTTTAGCCCACGTCTTGCAAGCAGTCAGGAAAGGAACGTGAATCACTCCCTAGCCTTTGATCTGAAAGTTCAGTGCTAGTCCTTTTCTGTAATTTCTTAGTCACTGTATTTGAAGCTCTTGCCCTCAGAGTTGGAGGCAAGGCAGCAGGAGGAGATGCACTTAGAATCCCTCCAGCTTTGAAATACTTGATTTGAGATAGAAAATTGCATGGACCCACCAAGGCATTTTAACAAGGCTGTACCATATATCAATGGCTGTTACTAGAAGTTGGGGCTCCAAGGTTTTCTGATTTTGTCTGTGGGGTTTTATTTAGTTTGCTTTGGGTTTTTCCCCAAGAAATTACGGATGTTTTTGAGTAGTACCTGTTAGTTCCTGTTCATAGATGAGCTATGAACAACCTTTCACTGCAACCCTGGGAGTTTTAATCCAGATACTTGCTCTCAACAAACTTGGTATAAACCATATAAGCACTTTTGTGCAGATAAATTTTGGTATCACTGCTGAGAACATAAATTGGAATTTCGATTGTGAAAATTATTGGCAAAGTTTGGTCATGTGGAGAAGGTTTTACAGTACATGAGACAGGCTGTTGCTGGACATAAGCACAGATCCAGGAGAAGATCCTGGGCTTCCTGTAAATATTCAGGTGTAGTTATGCTAACTTACTGTACATTGTTTCCCTGGCAGAGATGGCCCTTTAGATAAATGTTAAATAAATATTAAATACAGACTGACACTGTCAAAAGGAGGATGCAGCTCATTTAACACTGAAAGTGGTATTTCATAGAGACCTTTTGCAATTTGTAGTTCAATAAAAACGGTAATATGTGTAGAAATATTCTGTGCTTGCCTATTCTGTCCTTGTCTGCCAGTGCTGACAGGATTGTGTTCCTGGTTTTACCTTTGTGGTAAAGGCTGAAATACTTCATATTTCACACTCCCGAGTTCTATAAATAATTGACATGCCTGTGTTAGCAACTGAGGATCAGCAGCAAATTGTATTATTCTGGAGTAATAGGGGTTTTCTGCATTCTATACTCCTTTTCATCTTAATTTTCATTTCACTATTGAGAGTGAGGAACTGATTTACTCCACTTCAGGAGAAAAAGTATTATTGTATTGGAATTACTGTTACAGTCCTTCAGGGGAGGAAGTTCAGAGGAAAGTCAGAACTCACAAATGAACCCATCTCAGTGAAAATGAGTTATTTCTGTGTATTTTCTGCCGCTACTGTTTGGATATATTTCTCATTTCGTACAACTCTCAGGGGTCACATGGGAAAGAATAGTCTTAAAGGTTAGATGAGGTTTAGGCAGACCTAGAAGGAAACTGCTCTGTGGCTAAAACTTGTGAGAAAACATTAAACCAATTATTTTTGCTTACAAGAAGTGTTGTGTACCCTTGCTGGCAGAGCAGAAGGGTTTTTGTGATAAGGCAGCGTTGGGCCATCCCAAGAGAACTGAAGCAGCTGCTCTGCCATGGTGCCATTGGGAGCAAAGCACGAGTGACTCTAGTTTGTAACACTGGGATTACTTTTCCTTTTGGTTTACCTATTCATAAATAATAATAGGAAAAGTCAGGGAAGTTCCTTCTCATCGTGAATTTATAACAGAGCAGAGCCCAATTGGGATAGAGTCCTTTAATGATTTGGGATAATGCTTTCAGCAATGATGCTTTTTAATTGAGTGCTCTGTGTGTTAATGGTGCTCCCTGAGGGCATCACAGGACAGACTTGGTTCAGAAGTGCGAGGATGGGTTTTTGGGCAAAGGGCGGTGCTGGGGTGGTGCTGTCTGAGCAAACTGACTCAGGTAAATTTGAATTTGCCTCTGGCTTCTAGTTCTAGAATCCATGTGATTTTGAGCACCTTCTGCCTCTGTTACCATCACCAGTTCTGCTTCCTTTGGTTCTCCTGTTGTTCTTCCTTTGTTGTTCTCTCTTTGTTGTCTTCCATTACTCATTCTTCTGTTCTCAATGCCTGAGGCTGACAGTTTCATACCTTGGTGACTGGTTTGGCTCCCAGATCCCTATTTATTCAGTTAATGTAGACAGCAGTCCATTTCTAGAGGAGCTGGAAAAGATACTTGTTTAAAAGCAGGAACACAACTTTAGCAGTATAACTTTAGGGATCTTACACATCCTTCCCCATTTGTTGCAGCTGTGGCTAGAGGGCTCAAATCCTCAAATCCCAAACTCACCTCCTTTAAGCTGGGAGCTGGGCATCTACTGCAGAGCCAGCACTGCATGATGGCTTCTGGTACTGAGAGTTTGCAGGATTTACATTTCCTCCCTGGAGAGAAGGGTTAGGATGTGGGGTAAACCATTCCCAGAGAGCGGGCATGCTATACAGCTTGTTACAGGAGGATGACAGCTTAAAAAAAATTAAAAAATTAATCCTTCCATGGCTCTCATTGAAGACTGCACTAAAATTCCAACTGAGGAGGCCACGCATGACAATCATATTCCCTCCTTACACAGAACAACTAGATTGTCTGATTAGAACAGAAAGCAAAGAGAAATGTCCTGGATGTAGTGTAGGAAATTGTCTTTACTAAATCTAGCCCAGCATATATGAGCACTGTATATATTATTTGATTTTGCCAGAATTACGTAAACATGGGGGAAAATTTTTAATGTAAGTTGACTACCAGAGTAAATCACAGCCTAATTATTCTTTTTTTCCCTGGCTAAAATTAGAATTTGATATAGTGGTCAATAGACATTTTCTTTAATTTTTGTGACATAATTTCTAATAGCTAATCCAAATGAATTGGAGAAAGTTGCTGCAGAATTGAAAAAATAAATTATCTGAATTTTATGGTGACTTACTGGTAAATCCCCTTAGCTGGAAGCTTTAATTTACCTCATATTTCATTTTTTTTTTCTCCTTTAACTGGCTTATGGGTGTATATTAGGGCAAAATGATGGTTACTTTCTTAGTGCCACTGGGGTGCTGGGAGCAAAGTGAAGGCAGACCCCAGGCTGTTCCACAGGGAGAAAAGGCCAAGGGCTGCAGGGGCAGTGTGTAGGGCATGGTGGGACAGCTGCTACCTGGCACTGCTGCCTGCAGGAAAGGCTAGCCCTTGGCACCTGTGTCTGTCCTTCTGGAGCTGTGTGACACTGTGCTGGAATGACCAAGAAACCCCCGGGTTTCCCATCTGGAGCTGGTGCCCCTGTAGAGCAACTGTGTTGTTGGTCCTGTTCTTGGTTAAACAAGTAAATGTTGTGTTCTGTGTTGAGACTACTGGCTTAAATATCCACAAACTCTTTATGGGGCTTTGCACAGCAAAGCCATTTTTCCTCAAAGAGTCCATTAAAGGGGCTGGGGCTTTGGAGTTGTACTTCATTTTAGCCTGGGGTGTATTTCATGTAGCTAGCAGAGTTTAACTAGAGGTGATTTGAGTGTAGTCTTTGTATTTCTGAGGGAAACAAATAAGCTCAAAACTGCAGAAGGAACGGCAAGAATGATGGATCCAAAGCCCATAGTGTAGAAGGTGACTGAGCTTGACCTCCTGCTAGGGAAGTATGTACTTTTGTCCATTCTGAGTCCAGTATCCTTAGTTCCTGGTAATGTATATTCTCTTCAACTTCCCCACCTAAAATTGGACAAGTTACTTGGATGGTGGAGTGTTAGGTGGAGTATACTTCTTTGGAGAACCTTTTGGAAGCAGTGCATGTTTTGGAATATTTACCTGTATTTGCTAAACCTAGGAATTGGCAGTTGTACATCACAAATGCAATGACATGTTATAAGAGTGGGTTTGTCCACACACATTGTCTTGGTTAAGTCTTGGGTTTATTCTTAGAAGAAACACCTTTAGATTCTGTATGTGGAGAGAGTAAAGGGCAAAAATACTTCATTTCTATCGTGTGAGGTTTTTCTAATTATCTCTTCTCACACTTGTGAGAGTATTTTTGTGAAAACACTTGGCATTCCTTGCTTCTAAATAATGAAGTAACTTTGTGCAAACAATTCACAAGAAATGGGGTTCCAACATTGTCATTATGGCTATTAAACCTGTCTGAACTGTTTTCCTTTGTGCTGCTTGCCATGGCAACGGTGATGTGTAATTTGCTGAATATCCATAACAGGATATTTGAATATATTCTTAACAGTTTTACTTCTGCATATAGCTCAGTATGCCAAATCATCACATTAACCCAATTAACCAAGCCAGACCCACATCTGCCATGGATTGACAATTAAGAATTTTAAAAGAATTTGGTATTTTACCTCCCTTTTAATGAAACCAACCCAGACACAAATCACCAGCAGAGCAGCAGCTTTTATCAGTGCTGATAAAAAATATTCATGATTCAGACTGCACGAACTCCTGGCACATCTCTTCTCTTGCTGCTTATCAGCTGGACATTGCTCTGTGTGTGTGCCCCTGGAAAGGTAACAGTGAGCAAATTTATCCCACACCATCCATGCACGGAGTCTTGTGCAGTTCAGTACCTCTGTGCCTTAATAACAGTTGGTCTGAGTTTTAAACAGCAGGAGCTGGAAAACTTCTAAGATACCAGCAGCACTTCCATTCAAATGGCTTCTTTCTTATCATTTTGTTGTGCAGGAATTAAATGAAAATATTTGGGGCTTTTCTGGCATGCTGGATGAAAAAATTCCCCATTTAATATCTCCGGTATTACACAGGTCACACTGCTGTAGTAACCTGTGTGTACAGAAATCACACCTAACATTAGATAATTTCAGGTGTGGGATATTCAGTTCACTAGGGGTTTATGTCTCCTGGTGGAAAACCTCATGTTGAGGAGAGAATGAGTCATTAGCTAGATGGAGCAGAGTTCATACGCTGCTTCAGTAAGCCCTTAAAAATGCTTTATTCATCCTCATCCACACAAATTCTCATTGTCTTTACAGACCAGGAAGGGTCTGGAAAGCCAGGCAGTCCTCCCAAAGACACATGATAGAGCAGGGTACGCGCTGCTGTGGAGTCTGGGTGCTTGTGTTAGTCCTGGCAGCAGAGTGGTTCCCACTAGTGCAGCAGCACTTCCTGTGTTCCCAGGCTGTGCAGGCCAGGGGACAGCAGGCAGTGTCCTGAAGAGCACGGACCTTTTTGCTTTAATGAGCCACAGGAGCGCACAAGGAACTGCTCAAGCCTTGGCAGGAAGAAACAGATGTACACTGCTGTGTGTGCACAGAGCTGACTTGGCATTTCATTTCGTTTGTGGGTGATGTCAGGGTGATGTGACCCATGTAGAGTCCCCATGGTTACCTGTGCAAAAGGTGTCAGTGAATACTGCAGCGAGGGCTGTGACTGTAATGAACAGTTCTGGCAGTGTCCCTGGCAAGAACAGGAAGGCTGTTTGTGGCAGCAGTTGCTGTGCATTTGTGGGGAGCAGCCTGAGTTCCTGCCACTTGCATGGGGAGCTGCGAAAACAAACCCAACACCTCTCCAGCATCCCTGTGTTTGGTACCAGTGAGGAGCTGTGTCAGTGCTGGTCCCATCATTTCTCTCATCTCTTTTCATTACTTGATCTTGGCTGGATACCCACATGGAAACTCAAGCTGCCTAGGAATGCTGGCCTGATGTTACAGGGGCTGGAGGTGAGCTGGCTCAGGGCAGAAGTACTGTGGGCTGTGCTCCTAGGCTAAGCCAGGTGCTCATTTCTTGCTGAAGAAGAGGTGGCAAGGCAGGTCTGTCCATAGGGGCTCCAGCACCTGCCACCTTGAGGGGAGTGCTGGGGAGGAATTCAACATGGACTGGCCCTCCACGCCTCTGTGAGGCATCAACCAAAGGTCTGTGACTTGCATCAGGAAGTTGCTTCCTGTCCCTCAGCACCAAGGGATGCCTCTGTTAGGCTGATACTATCTTTTGCTATAATTCAAACTATGAAGTACAACAACTGTATGGCTTCCTCATGTCTCTACTAAGCATATGGATCACCTTGGAAGAATAACCAAGAAGAGACACAAATTCCCTAGAATTCGTCAAGAAAATTGTAGCTCTTTGCCAGTGTGGCAACTAGGAAAGTTTCCATTTCCAGCATATTTTGACGTGCTGAAAGAAACAACTGTCCTAGCTGATCCTGTGGCTGCATTAGTATTTGTTGGTATTTATAGGACACTGTACCAGATGAGCTTTCTGACCGTCAGGAGTGAGCCTGTCATTCTGGAGCCTCTTCATCAATGTGCCTTTCACGCTCCACGAGATTAGCAGCTGCTGAAAATAGGAAAAAGGAATTTTCCTTTCTTCTGTCTTAGAAGAAGCCCATCACACGATCCTCCTTTCGTCTAGGCTCAGAAACAGCTTCGGTCCTTAGCAAAGCCAAAGCACCAACAGGTCTTTCTAAAGAAGTTCTGCTCCCAGGAGGATCTAAGGGAAAATATCCTTTTTGTGTGTTTAGTCACACACATCAAAGGAAACAACCGTCGCAGTCTTGGTTTGCATTGTGCAGGCATTAGCTGTGGTCCAGTTCTGCCGGGCTCTGCTCGAGGAGGCTGAAGTGCCCGTGCTCATGAAGCTTTGACGGAGATGGGGCAGACTCAGCCAGGCCAGAACATGCCACTCCTTGGGGCACGTCAGTTTTGAGAAGGACAGAGCGATTTCCTTGGTGTCGTGGCAGCCCCTTCACAACCCCCCGGCCCCGTGCAGTGTATGATGAGCGGGATCTGTGACTGTCTCACGAGCTGTGCCCGAGGGATGGGCAGGACTCCCTCAAACCCTTACCACCGTAACTTGGTTCTCTCTGCAAATCCCAAAATCCCTGCACAGTGCCAAGAACGCCTGTTTCACCCGAGCATGGATCGTGTTTGCACCCCGGAACGCTGCGGTTGTGGAAGAGGGGCCTACAGCACCCCGAATATTCAGCAGGACTGAGAAATGGGGAAATAACCTTTGCAGCCTCGGGGCCGCCGGTCGGGGCAGGGAAACAGCTCCCGGGCTTCGTCCGCAACTTCAAAAGCGGATAGGCACCTCCGTCCCTCCCGGGAGCGCTGGGACCAGTCCAGCCGGGCAGAGCCTCTGACCAGGACACGCCGGTTCGGTACCGGCCTTACTGAGGGCGGTGACAAACGCAGGTCGCAGGTGACGCCTTTCACAAAACGGCCCCGGGGCGCCTTGGCGGGGGTGATTTCGCTCTCCCGGTGTAGCCTCCGCTCCGGTGCACGGGGCGGGGCGGCCCCGCCGGGCGGGGACAGGCGGCCGCGCCAATCGCCGCCTTTGTTTGGGGTCACCGGGCGCGGGGAGGGGGGGGCGGTGCCCGCCGGGGCCGCGCGCAACCGATGGGCGGGGCCGGGGCCGCGGCCGGCCGGCGGGGCCGCGCGCCCCATTGGTGCCGCGCGCCGTCACTCTGACGGACGGCGCTGCTCGTTGGCCGCCGCCGCGCGCTGCACCGTGCGTCAGCCGCTTAGTCCCGCCTCCCCCACGGGGCGATTGGCTCCGGCGGCCGTCGGTTCCGTGCCGTCGGCCCTCCAGTGGCTGCTGCGGCCGTCATCACACGTTCCGTGCCGCCCCCGCTCGCCCGCCCAGCGCCGCCGCTGAATGGCTGAGGCGCGTGCCACTGAAGCGCTGCCGCGCTGCCATTGGCGGGGGGCCGTGTCCATCGCGCCCATCCCCTCCGGGGACCCGCCCCCGGCCCGCCGCGATTGGTCACCGGGCATGTCAGTGCGGCGAATTGACCAATGGGCGGTGCGGGGCGTGCGCGGTGCGCGCGGGGCGGCCGGGCCGGCGGCGGCGCGGGAGGAGGCGGCGCGCGCCTGGTCCCGGTCGCGAGGAGGCGGA
>VWZP01006246.1:563893-745044 GCA_013396995.1 Dicaeum eximium
GCCCGGCCCCGCCGGGAGCCCCGGAGCGCCCGACTGAGGCCGAAAGTTGCCGGCACGGCGGGAGCGGGGCCCGCGCGTCCGCAAGGGGGAAGCGCCGCTCTGCCGCCGCTCTTGCCCCTGGCCGGGGGGGAGCGAGGCCCTGGCCCGCGTTCGGCGGGAGGCGGTTGGATATTTCGCCTTATTTGAGATAAGTTTGTCCCGGCCGGCTCGGGCAGCGGTGCTACCCCGGACCCCACCGGTCGGGTGGTCGCGGGCGATACCGGTGTCGGCGCCTCCATTTTACAGGGGCGGGAGGAGAGATTGGAGGGCAGTTCACATTCCCTGCCTAAATCCGGTTGAACGTGCCAACACCCCAGGGATTGGCCTGGTTGTAGTTGGGCACCTCCAGGAACGGTGGTTAGTAGTTAGTAATAGGGTGGTTTTTTTCCTTTATCCGCCACAGCAGATGTCCATCCTCGCCTGGAACCCAATTTACGTTCTTTACTGGGAAACCCCTTCGTAGAGTACAAGGGTTCTTATCCCACCTTTTATCTGGATTTTTTTCTCAGATTGCTTTGGGAATATATTTTTTTAAGTTGTTTCTTGTTAGCTGTAGAGCTCCCTGGGCATAGGTTTGAGTTTTGATTGTGCCGTGTCCAGCGCCGTGAAATTCAAAGGCTCTGCAAAAATCTAAAATTTAAGTAGTAGAGGTGATTTTGAGTGTTGTTGGCTTCATCTTTCACTAATCTCTTTGATACTCCCAAATCCATTAGTTCGATCTTTCCTTTGGTCTGGAAGACGTCTGGCTTCATTCTTTGCTCACTTGCGTTGAATTCCATGATTAACTACGCTGAAGTAGTGAAATGCCACCTGGCTAACAGGGGTGTAAGCGAGGAATGAGCGTTCACCTGGACTTCCTGGCTCAGGCCGTGACGTTTTAGTTCTCTTGAGGGTGACAGTACTGTCACCAAAGCACAGTCGGGTTCGATTCACTTTTTGGGCTTCCCGTCCCAACGTACGATGGATTTTTCCTGTGTAAAGCACAGGTTTCAGTGTGCTCAGCCCTGTGAGGCTGCGGCTCTACGGACCAGGCAGGTCAGTGCTCCCTGACTGGGAAGGTAACTTGTCCTTTCCACTTGTTATTTATTGCAACTTTTGTCATGTTTGGTCTTGGTAACTGGTTTCAGGGGGCGGGTGAGGTGTGTCTGTGCTGAGGAGATGGGCCGGCAGCTGTGCTTGCTCTCTGGAGCAGGGCTGTGCAGGAGCTGCCAGCGAGACGCCCGATGTGCCCGGCGCTGCCGTCCGGCGTCTCTGCTGCCTGGGCCGGCGCTGTCTTTGCTCTGTGCCCGTGCGGAGCATCGCGGAGGTGGCAGCGGAGCAACCCCGGCTCGGCACCGGCGCCCGGGGTGTTCTCGTACGAAGTCACAGAGCTGCTCCCCCGCTGACCTACTTTTGCAGTGGATTTTCAAGGAGACGACATATAAACCATTCATTCCTTAAACCTAAACCTCACCTGTCAGAAACTTAAATGGGAATGCTTTTAAGGCATGATTGAAGCAGAATGTTTCATCAGTAGTGCAGGTGCTGGAGGAGAGAACACAAGTTGCTTTAGATTTTAGTTACTTGAATGAGTTAAAGGCGGATGTAAATGGCAGCTCGCGGGCCGGCTGCGGAGCAGCGCTGCTTTCATTGGGGAGCCGCCTGCTCCATCCCCCCAGCGCGGTGCAGCAGCGACGAACCTCTGAGCAGCAGCACACGGCTCTGCAGACCTGCCTGGCCTTGGAGCTCCCTGCCGAGCTGCCCTCGGGGCTTCTTGTGCTCCGGGAGCAGCGGGAGATCCCCGGCGGGAGTTGAGGTTTGGAATGAGGCTGGCGCCGCTGTCCCCTGGCTGCAGGAGAGAGTTCAATGGCTTGGAGAACTCGGGTGAGTTTCCTCTTTTCTGGTTTCCTCGGGCAGGATGAGGCTGGTTCAGTGACCGAGCAGCTCTTGCCATCCTGCAGCAGAGGGTTTGTGGGTTTTGTAGTTCCTGCTGTGTTTTGTGCATCTGAGCTGAGCCGGGAGGACTGACCCTTGGCGGTGCCATCTTGGCAGCTGTGATCGCTCTGAACATGATCAGAGGGTGCTAAGGGCGGGTGTCATTTTAAAAACTTTCATTTTCTAATTTAAACTTCAAAAGGGGAAGATTGTACACAGACAGCCTTTTTAATTTTGTGTTCTCACAGCCAGGTACCTCTAATGGAGAGCTTTGCAGAGAGTAGTGGCTGTGTGTTTTGCGTGTGGCTGGCACAGGGGCTCGGAATTTTGTTGTGCGCTGAGTTGGGTTACGTGCAGTTGTTGAATTTTCTGTCCTTTAGTTGAGGCAGGGTCATAGGTGGCATGGCAGGAGGAGGTGGTGTTTCTCCCTGCAGCTCCTGAGCTGAGGGTGCTGGTGGCGCGGGCTGACTGAAGAGGGCAAGTGGAACCTCAGATGTTACTGGCATTGGAGGGACTGTTTGGGGGGCAACAGCCTTTTGAAAACCAAACATTCCCGATTTGGTTGTTAAACAGTGAAATATTTACTTCCCTCTGCGAAAGTGTTACTTAAGGTTTTATTACGTAAACAAACCTGAAGTTAGAGTGTGCTGATGGCTGGGGTTGTGTGCTGCAGGATCGGACTGTCACGGGGAGGAGGCAGCATTTGATGCTCAGCTCAGTCCACTCCTTGCCCCAGAATTTTTGCTGAATCTCAGTGATCGAATTTTAACAAAATTTTTGTTGTCAGAATTGAAAGCAAGCTGTCTCCGGGTGAAGTTTCTATACCCTCTTCGTGGGCTGTCAGCCAGAAGGATGGGTTCAGGGAGTGGGCTTCATTCCCTTTTTTCAAGCAGGAGGAACTGTATGTTTGTGAGGTCAGTTTTTTGAGTACTTTTGGTACGACAATAGTGTTATTCCCGATGTAAGGCTTAGGGCTTGTTTAAATTTAATTCTGCATTTCTTCTTGTTATTGATTTTCAAAATTACTTTGGCTTAAAGGTTTTTTGGTTTATTTGTGTCAGTTTTAAAGCTACATATGTAAGAAGCCTTCCTGGAGATATATTAATTCAGATTTCATTTTCTGTATCAGAAAATGATGTAGTGAAACAATGATGTAGAAGTATGGTTAAAACAGATACCTTTAAATTTACTATTTAAAGACTCAATGCTGACCTTATATTACTAGTGGTCTTAAATGGCTCTTATGAAGATGTCCTTACAAAGGTGGATGTTGTTGGAGGAAGGGGCAGTAGCTGTCCTCTCTCTATCCAGACAGCCTTCAGAAAGAGGGAGTTGGAACGTGACCTTTCTTTTTTAGTGTCCCTCTGTCTCTGCTTCAATAAGCCACATATGTCTGAAAGGAAAAATCCCCCAACGAACAAACCCAAGCATTGCCAGGGAGTGAAGCGAGGCTGGGTAGAGTGCTTGTGGAATACCGGGCTGGTTAATTGAAATGCAGTGCTTCCAGCAGCTTCCTGCGGCTTCGGTGTTCCCTGGCTTCCACTTCCACACCTTGCTGAGTTTTTGCTTGGTGGTTTTCTCTCCTCACTTTGTGTCCTGTTTTCACCTTCCTTGGCTCCTGGCAGCCCTGTGTTGTGTTAGTGCTGTGTTAAACCCTGTGGGTTTGGAAAGGCGGATTTGCCTGCGGGCGTCTATCTTAGCCCCAGCCCTTTGGGGTACAGGACCCACCCTGTTCCCAGGGCAATGCTGAAGGACCACTCTGTCCTGAGGAGCAGTCGTGGCACTGGATGAATGACAGCAAACTCTCTTCTCACTGGACATGGAGCACTTGCTGTCTTTCTACTCACATCACACACTTTGATTCAGGGGGCTGGGTTTTTCCAGCCTGCTCTCCAGGTGGGTTTCCAAACTCAAACTCTTTGTGGTATGAGAAGAAAGAAGGGAAAGTATCTGTTGCTGGTGGCTGCCAGCATGTAGGCTCAGAGTAAATGACTACCCTGGCCTTAGCCAATATGTCAGGACTTCTGGGAAATGTGTTGTAGCGTTGAGAACATCTGAAGTATTGGAAACTGAATAAAGAGATGGTTTCATTTTTGCTAGACCTGGACAGTAATATCCACCATTCCTTGGCTTCATTGCCATTGAATTTGATGATGTAATTTTAGTGAAAACCAAGGGGAGAAGGAATTGATGACATGTCTCAACCAAAGAGTTGTTGGGATGGTGAGTAATGGTTTCAATCGTTCTGGTGCACTTATCAGATTTAGCAGCAAAGCGGTGAAAGTCAGGCATGAACATGAGCTACAGGGAGAGGCTGAAGTGACTGCACTGTCTGAACACTCCCAAAGTTTGCTTTTAGAATAGGTCCTTGTGTGCACCTTTGGATTGTAAAGGAATTCTTCTCTTGCTCCATTAGCAAGTGCTTGGAGCCTGCCTAGGTGGGAGAGGGAAAGAGGAGCTTGTTTTGCTAGTGGGGGAAAAGTAGACTCGGAAGTGTTGCGCAGGGCGCTAAGCGTACGGCACAAGAAATAAACAGCTGATTCTTCACCCAGCCCTCAGCCAGTGTGTGGGCCTTCATTAGGGAAAATTTGGCTCTCAACTCTTCCCCAAAATGCACCATTTGCAATTTTGCCTAACTGGTGTTCACACTGAGTTTAGTTACAAAATGTCAAGAAACTTTCTGCTATGTGAAAAGGACAAAGGGACTTTGGTGTAGCACTTTACTGGTGAGGAGAACTGGGCCACTGATGCACAACAGCCGCTTTAGCTATATTTGCGTTTCTTACGGTTTTAGAATTGTTTGTAGAGTTTGTCATAGCAACAAAGTATTTATCACAAATATTCCAAGACACTAAGGCTAGATTCAGTTACTTCTAGAGGAAAATTGTTTTGTTGCTCATCCTTCATACTGCCACCATTCCTGTGATTGATTCCCTCCTCATCCTTTCTGGGTTTTTTCCTTCCTTGCTTATTCTGTGCTGGCAGCAGTCATGGCCATACACATGCTGGTTTTTGTTGGCCTTTTGCTCCTCCTTTTGTATATTTTTTACCTTTGCCTGAACTGCTTAGTCTTTCCTTGGTCCTCCCCTCAGCCCCAGGCTGCATCTCGTGCTGGAGGCCTGGGAATGCATTTGCTCAGCCAGTGTCTGTCTGAGTGCTGGCATCCAGCGGAGCCCTGCTGAGACAGCAGCACTGCAGAGCTGGACTTGGTTATCTTCTCTTAGCCACCTTTGATTAATATTTAGAAATCTGTTTTTGTTGCCAAGAGATTTACTACGGTAATGATACAAATATTTCTAGCAAACGTACCAAGAGCTGTTGAGTTTGCTTCTGTTGCTGCTTTTTTATGGATGGAAGATGCCAGGATTGAAGTTTAACTGTGAGAAATAGCATGACAGTCCTGCAGTTGTTTGGATCTGGAGTCATTCTTTGCATTTATTTCTTCCAGGTGGAGTTTGTTGGATTTGTCTATGTCTGGAGGTCAGCAAGTGACTGGGTGACTATGGTGGCCTCTGTGCACTGTGTTTTTATGGTGCCACTTGTGCGCTGTAGGGCTGCAACTCTGCCACCTCAGTGCTTGGTCAGTGGTGGTGGCATCAGCTGGATGCCTGCTCCTTCCCCAGATAAGGATGATATTGGGATTTTAGTAGTTTATTTTGTACTGAAGTGCCCTTTTATGATGTTTAAATACCTCTTCCCTCTCTTGAGGTAGTTAAGGAGATTACCAGCCCTAAGTTATTATTTCATAATAATCCCTAAGTTATTATTTCATAATAATGGGTTTATAAAACTTGTGTTTGTGAGTTTATAGCTTACTTGTGTTATTTCCAGAATAGATCTGTCTGCAGATCAGCAGCCGATCAACATCCTTTTGACCATTTCTTTATTTTCCAATTACACGTTATGTAGGCAAACTGTGATAATTAATGGGGCTGCAGGTCTAAATTCACCTCCAGGATCACCAAAGATTTAAGAACCAGTTAAAGAAAAAGAAAAGGGGGTAGGGGGTTGTTTGGAGAGTGGGGGTAGAGCACAGACTCTCTGTGATTTGCTGTTGTGCACTTTAAAGTTTTATAGCCCGTGGTGCATCCCTTGGGAGGATAAAGTGCAAGGAGCATGAAGAAACCCATAAAATGACGAAGGGTTTATGTGGTATAATTAATGTGGAACTTTCCATGAACTTTATAATACTTACACTTTCTTAATTCTACACGAGTTTCTGGTTTGCTAATAAGTAATCTCTAAGATTGCTAATGGAACTTAAATTTTGCATTTTCATCCTGAATTATAACAGGACACATTGTAGGCTGCTATATTTTAGTCTGTAGCTTCCTTACTTGAGTTCTCAGCTATGGCTGTGCCTGCCTTGGGAAACATTTTTGAGCTGTGGCCAGCTCTGCACTAAAAACCCCCGTGTTGATAGAGCTTTACTGGTAAATCTTCCCCGTGCCAGTGTGGCTCTGCTTGCACAGACACTTTTTATTGACACTGGATGGATTTGCAGATCTTGGTGTTGTTAGTCACACCCGTGGCAAAAATAAATGAGGAAGTTCAAGTAAAAATCTGGATTTGCACAGTAAAACCAAATCAGTGCTGGGGGGTTGCAGCTTCTGTTTTTAGCTACCAAGGAAATTTTAGTTGGCAATAAATGGAGGAGTTTGCCTTCTGGGTGCTCTGCCTGCGCTGCTGGATGAGTGGGGCTGCAGAGCAATGTGAACCCTTCTTCCTCTGCCTTCACCAGGAGCCCCCATGGTGGTGGATGGGCTCATCAGCTGCACTAGCAATGGCAGATTTGATTCAATCCAAGCATGAGGGGGCAGGGGGGACATTGCTTCCCCTTGTGAAAAATGTCATGGTGTTATTTGTGAGGAGCAGGACCAGGAAAGTGGTGGTTCATTTGGAAGGATGGGAACTCTTGTTCCACCAGTACCCTCAGTGCTACTGGGTGAACAAGCCTCCTCTCTTCTCCTGTTCCCAGCTTCCCTGGACATTCCTCCCTGTAGGAATACATTGTGTGATTCCAGAGGGCTGAGAAGCAAGTTGGAAGGCAAATGTGTGTACATTGTTTGAGGCTATGGGTTCTTCACTCTCATAGCTGGTTGGCTGATGTCATCCTTTTCCAAGGTCAGACCTGGTTTAAAGGTCACTGGATTTAGGATTTGTGTCCCATACCGTGATGGTTTTGTGTTGTTCTGACCACATGGCTTGAGGAGTCCAAAATAAAAAACTGGTTGGATTGAGGCAGGAAGCAGTTGTTTTTTGCATAGGGGATTTTTTTGGAGTGAGGAAATGCCATTGCTAAATGCAGAAAAGGGAGGCATCCGTGAGATGTAGTCGTGTTACAGAATGGTGAGAATGACCTTCCATTGCTGTAATAGCAGAAGGTGGGAGATGCTAACAACAGGAGTTGGAAGGTTTAGCGTCAGCAAGTTCTGACAACTTCTACCAAAACATTTTAAAGGGCTCTATTATCCATAGGCACTTCCTGGATTAATAATACTGATAATTGATGACAATGGAAGAAAGTTAATAAAACGAGCTGAATAATTAGAGGTCTGCCAGCCCTGCAAAATAATGGAATGAGTGATAGAGGGCTTGACTGATATGGAGGTAAGGGGAAGTAATACAATTAATGTCAATTAAAATGTGCCCATGGAAAATAAGCTGATGAGATGTAACTGGGATGTAGTTTGGCTGATAAAAGCAATAATGTGTGCTGTAAAATACTTTGCGCCTTAATGAATTGAATGTAGAGCAATGCAGTGTTTTGAATGAGAAATGGAAATGGTGTAAAATTAATGCAGGGAGTGTGAAGTGAGTATCGGCTGCATTGGGAGGTGGATCTGGAAATGGCTGGGAGCTGCTGGCATGAAGGACTTGCCTTGCTCTGGTCTTTGCCACAGGCAAGTTGTGTTTTTGTGGGTAACCCCAGGTATCAGAACTTGTGTGTCTCTGAGGGTTTGAGTGGCCCAAGTGCAGGGAAATACTGGTGACAGTCATTTGTGCAGAGCATTGGCTGGGGAAAGGATGTGGCCAAAAAGCCCTGTAGAGTTGATACCTTGTGAGGCTACCTAGAACAGAGGCTAGACAGTGTTAAAGGAATAAAGTAGATCTATTACAAGGCCTTCAAAGGATACACCTTGGGCAGTACAAGAGCCTGACTGAGGCTACACCCAAGATGGATGGCAGGTCACAAGTTTTCACTCTTTTATAACTTTTGGTCCATTTACATATTGGGCTTAATTGTCCGATTACAGCTTCAGGTTATGAAGTCCCATCCTCCCAGTTTGCTCTCCTCAGTTCGCTGTTGTTTATACTTTTTGGGCCTGAAGCTGCAGTGGTGTTCTTGGGCTGGAAAAGGATTATTTTGTCTAACTAAACTGCGATGAGAACTTGTTAACACTTAATGAGAAGTTCAGAGTTATGTAATAATGCAGTACAGAACCTGAAAAATATGAAAGCTAAAACTTAAGGCATCAGAGTCATGGTTTGAAGTACTCAATATCCAAATAGAAATCCTGGAATGGCATAATGGAGGGCACCCTCTCCCTGATTTCTTTAGCAGTCCAGCAGAGATCAATCCTGCCTGGCTGCTCCTTCCCCAGGAGAAAGTTTGGAAGGGGCAGCCCTGTTGATTTAGTCCGATGCAGTCGCACAGTAAAGTCCCAGTAACTCAGGGAGCGTGCAGGACTCATAAATTACAGAGCAGCTCACGTTTATCATACACATCACTGCTTATCTTGTAAACTCATCTGCTGGGCTTGCACGAGCAGTTGATTTAACAGCATGTATATTGTTGAACTTGACATATCCAAGAGTCTAATCAAGCTTTAAGAATACCAGGAATGTCTGACTGCTGGTGTGAAGTCTCTGCAATTCCTAAGTAATTTCTAAGAACGAACGTGGGCCAGGCTCTGTCGGGTTCATTGCAGGTTACAGGGAATGTCTGTGTTGTACGGAATTACAGAGGAGTTTTATCATAGTGTTGGCATGTGTTTTATGATACAAAATTATTAGATGTTTAAAATGAAGTTAATATCCTTTTTCTATACATTTCCAAGTGGGAAATGACTATAAATTAATTTTGCAGTGAGTAACTGTACTGCTTGTGTAGCACTGCCCAGGATCTGTCATGGGATGCATGAGGCTGTGGAAGATGACAGAGATATGGTGTGTTTGGATGGAGAACTGATGAAGTTTTGCATAGGGGCTGGTCTCTCTTATGGTTCTGCTCCAGTTCTCTTTCCTGTGGGGACTGATTTGGTTGATATACACATGCATTTCATGGGTGCTTTGATTCTTTCGATGGTGTTAGAGGGCGATAGAATCTTCAAGGTGCTGCTGCTGTGGGATTGCAGGGCTTTGTGGGACTTTGGTCTTTTAAGGGGAATTGATGCACCTTCTACATATTTAGCAATAAGAAAGGATAATTTTGTATTATTTAGTTTTTCTGCTTTTGAGACCCTTGGGCATGTTGAGATAGGAACATTTCCATCCCTCGTCCTCACTCTAATGTTGAGGAGCTCCATTTACTTTCTGAGCTATGAATGGAAGCAGAAGTAACCTGGGTTTGATCAGGTATGGCATGTTTTAGTTTTAAATGAGCTAATAGACCTTGAGTTGCATTTCTGCTGCAGCTTGACAAAATTATAGCGGGTGCTGGAGCTCTGTGCTTATTTACTTGCAAATCCTGTCAGGTGTGAACTTCATTTATGACTTCCCTGGCAGGTCGTGCCACTGTGGTCACAACTTCTACAGTGTTTTGTTGCTATTGCTTGTAAAATTTGCCACTGGGGGAAATAATAAGCTAAAATAGGCACAGGTAAGCACACACAGGTTCTTTGTACCCAAATCCATTGAAGCTCTCCTAAAACTTTGCAACTGGAAAGAATGAAACTGTATTTATATTTCTGAAATAAAGTTGCAGTTTCAACAGAAAGCTGTTATTTGTCTTATTGGCATGGCAAATTGCTCTTTTTGGACAGGGGAACCGTGGGGTTTCCAAGTCTTGTCCTTGCTTGAGTCTCCTGGTTGCAACCACCCATTCTCCTCTGTGTACATCATATGTCTCCTCTTTTTTCCAGATGATCATGGGAACAGCAATGGCAGTCATGTAAAAATCTTTTTACCGAAGAAGCTGCTTGAATGTCTACCAAAATGTTCAAGTTTACCGAAAGAGAGGCACCGCTGGAACACTAACGAGGTAGTTAAATCTCTTACTTACTCTTAAATGTACCAGCTTACTTAATGCTTATGGATTGTTTCGTGAGAGCATGCCATGCAAGTTACAGGATATGAATTCCCTGGCTCTGGAACCTGTTCCATAAATAATAAGTCCTAGTACATGCTGAAAGTAAGCTTTAAGTGAGACTTAAAGGCAAATGTGGAAGTTGACTTCTAGGAGTCTATTGCTCATGTGTGACTTGTCTGAGTCAAATCTCGTATCACCTAAATGACCTGTTTCAAAATGGTTTAAAATTAGATAGGTGTGTTTGTACCATGATGAATAAAGTGTTACTTTCCTGTGCATGAAGACGTCTGAAGAAAAAAGCAGTGTGTGTTCTTTCCTGCCACACAGGGTCCAGGGAAATAACCAGCTTACTTCTGTCTGAGTAATCTTGTTAAGAATAAGGGAAACAAAGAATTGGTTGTTTTTTACTGGAATCCAGTTACTCTGAGTATAGTGGTTCACAGATCACCTGTTACTTCATTATGGTTTGGGTAATTTAAATAAAAAAGAAGACTTTAAAATTCTGTGGGCCAAGGTGAAGTTAAAGAACAACCCAGGTAACTCTACAATCCCTAGGCTGTATTCCTAGTGTGCAGCAGTGCTGAATGGCCCATGGCAATACCCAGAGTGTGTAGTTTTAGTTTTTAGTAGCTCTGTCTTAGTGTAGCTTTGCCATATTTATGGGAATCACTTAATAATAGAGGCAATCCACTTGGAGAGATGACTGTAAAACTCCAGTTAGTGTCTGTTTGTTGGAGGCTGACTGGTTCTGTTCCTGTGATCCCTCATTTGTGGATCTAAACTTGTTAACATAACCTGTGCTCATGAGTGCAGAATCAAACACAGCTTAATTCTGTGTGTGTGTGTTTGCTGAGCGTAGAATCAATCACAGAGCAGTGACTGTGTGCATTTTTCAAAATTGGAGTCTTTGCCTCTCTTCCTTTTGGTGTCTGGAAGTTACAATCAGGTATCTAATTTTAACATACCCAGTACTATGACAGAATGAATTGGATCTTTGGGGCAGCTGCTGGCCTTGGCTGTTTAGTGTAGATGTTTTTGTCTTGGATCATTTGAATTGAAATATAAACCTTAGAAAATGTGGGTTGTGGTTTATTCTGTGATAGTGTTTGTACTAATGGGGACAGTGGCAATTGCAGCGGCTCTGACAGATGATGTTTGGACAAACATGGGGAAAAACAAGCTCTGCACAGGTTTGTGACAGAATGATGCTCTTCCCTCTTGCTGGGAAGAGCTGCTTGGGGTGGGGTTAATGACCTTAATGTTTCTGCTGTCCCCAGTGCAGAACTTTGTGCACACACTTGCACACGTGGCTTTGGGTAGGATTGGTGTGTCCAGCTTCCTATGGGTGCAGGATATGGCCAAGCTGGACTGCAGCTGAACTGTTATTATTCATGAGCAGAAGCAGGAAACTGCAGGTGCTTGATGTGGTGTATGAGGCTGGGAGGACAATTTGGGGGTGTGGCTGTTCTTCTAAGGGCTGTGTCAGTGTTTTGGGGAGCGGGGCGTGAGCGGCTCTGCTGGTGCTTGCCAGTGTATTGCTGGGGTGGGATTGTCTGGTGCTGTAACTCTGAATGGATTGTTTGCTGATAGAGACAGGTCATCAGCTGGGACATAAAAACCAGACCCAGCCCCTGTTGATCTTTTTGAATGTCAGATTCCTCTCTCTCATTTATATCCCCTCTTCACAAATCTCTCACTGAGGCTGTTATGCCATGCGGTTCTGGAGCTGGGTTTGTCCATGGGTTGTAGCTTGTGCTGACTTTGCCAGCCTTTGTGGTGTGGCTGGTGCAGTATCCCTGTTGCATGATTTAAATGAACGAGCTTTTCTTGTGGCCAGAGATTTTCTGGCCTCATTAGCTCAGAGCGGGGGGAAAAATAGAAAAAGAGTCTTATGCCTAGATGAAGTCTTGGAAATTTGTGTTAATTATGGGGGAGGAAGGAGCTGAGCTTCCGGATTTTATTGCCTTCCCCACCCCCAATCTGAAAGTTTAATTCTGTGCACTGTTATAAAACTTGAATTTTTCTTAGGGTGTAATTGAATAATAATGTTGGGCTACATTCCTGAGACATTCCAAGGGAATAAATGTTTTCATCTGAGTACACAGGTGTTCTACCTTTGCTAGTGAAGGTAAAACTTGTAAAGTAGAAGAGAAAAAGTTGTATTTTATACAGTGGTATTTCCAGAATTTTTGTACTGATATCAGAATCCCTGGTCCTGTGTGTGAGGTGTCTCCTGGACAGAGAGGTTTAGTGAAAGATGGAAAAGAAATGAAATGCCTAAACAGCTTCCAGATCTGAATGCGTGTGACAGTGCTATCCTCCCCCAAATGGTGTGTGTTGGGCAGTCACGGGTGTCGAGTCTTGCCATGAGCTGCAGAGTGTGAGTGTAGCATGCATTGGTGTTGGGTTCATCCCCAGGGGTAGTGGGGGCCAAACCCCCTAACCAGACTCCTAAACGTGACCTGTGACCCGACTCCTAAGCGTTCCCTTTTGTGCTCCTTTGCATGGGGATAGTTCAAGGAGACTTGAACATGGCTCTTGCCTGTCTCTTGTGGCCCTGAAGCCCAGCACACTGGTGTTCCCAGCTGTGGGGGTGCTGGGCAGCAGGTTGGGCACGTGCAGGATGGGAGTGCACCTTGGGAGGTCCTCGGAGCTGCTGGTGCAGAGGTCAGGGAGCAGCCAGGGTAGAGCGTCGCCATGGGAACACCGCAAATAGCTTTTTCTGAGCACTCATGTCTGCAGCTTGAGAGTGATGGTCAGATGTTACGCAGGATTGGGTAGCTGGGATGGAGAAACTGTGTCCTCTGAGGGCTGGGTAGGCTGTGGATGACTTTACATGTAGTAAAATCACATGATGAGCAAAAAGAGAAATGGAGCGCTTAAAAACGGTTCAAACACGTTATTGAGGTGCTTGCTTTCTGTCGGATCATGCATTTGCAACTGAAACGTTTGATGGAAATACATTTCCATACCAAGATGTCATCTTGTCTTAAATCAAGTTTATAATGGTTTTATATTTCCTACTGAAGGAAGTGTTCCCTCTAATTCACATTTTTTTACCAGAGATAGAAAATCTTAAGTTAAGCCTAGCAATTTAATTACAGATTTACATTTTTGAAATGCCTGTAAAGGTGCATTGTGCTTATTTCTCCAGCTTTGCGAGAGGATAGAGACGGGGCTTCCATATTATTTCTCACATTAAGACAAATGAATTCGTTGCGAGAAAGTTCTGCAGTGCCTTGTGCTTGTGAGGGAGTTCCTCACTCTAAAGGTTTAGTTGTTGTTTGCTATGAACTATTTTAGGATTTGTGAAATGCAGATCCAGTTTGGTTTCAGTGAGTGGATAGAGCAAAGGCTTCTGGCTCGGCGTGCTGGCAGTGCACCTTGGGCGAGAATTTTGGGAGCACTAGATCTCAGCTCCCTTCCATGGGAACGGGGCTGGGTTCTCAAAGCAGGGCTGCACAGAGCCACCCTCCAGGTGCTCCAGCTGAACTCTTGTGTCCCCTGACAGAGGTAGCGAAGGTGGTGCCTCATTACCCGTTAGTCACTTTGGGCAGCAGGATGCGTTGTCTGCAGGAGATGCATCCCACTGCTTTCTGTCTCGGAAGCGGGAGCTTCCCGGGGTGCTGGAGCTCAAGGATGTTGGAGTAACCTTGTCTCTGCACAGTGCTTGCCAGACACCGGATTGCAGCTCTGAACAGAGATGCCATTCGTTAACAGTTGGCAGCCGCAGTCATTAATCATCCTTGTAAACACTTAATGACACGGTGCGAGAAAGAAGAAAAAGTTAAACATTGGAAATGTAAAATACTATCTTGGGCTTTGGTTCCAACAGGATTCTCTATTTACAGTCTGTTGGGAGAAGCCCAGAACTTCCAGGGTACAAAAAGCCAGCAGCAATTGCTCCATGTGCTTAGGCTTGTCTGGAGGGGCATGGCAGAACTCCCCTGCTCTTTAGAGTCAGCCAACATCCACATTTTGCAGATTCCAGGCTCAAGTACTGCTTGGGAGAGTATTCAAATAATGCAATTATGAAACTGTACTTGAGCATTATTTAGCATAGGAAGAAACCCTCTGCTGCCTGGGGGCCTGAGTCGCGTGTTCACTGACATCTCGATGTGCTCTGGCGTTCTTGCTTTGCTCGCATGACACTTACATTCTCCTTTTCACTTGACAACGAGTTATTTGCCATCTTTCTCTAAGCACAGAGACGATCTTGAAGGTTGGGAGAATTGCCTGAGGGACGTGAGGGACGCAGACTGATAGAGGGAGCAAGTCTGGAGCCTTCGGGCTGGCTGTGATGCTCTGAAATGTTGGCAGGGAGGAAGTGAAAGCAATACGTCCCTGCTGCCTGCTTCTCCAGCTCCCCTTGGCCGCCAGCAGCTGAGTGTCAGGCAGCTGGTCACTGTAGGGCTCCGGTCGCCACATGTTTGTACATCAAAGCCCTGCTCTGCTACAGACCCAGTAGTAAGGCTACTGCTACTGCTTTTTGTTTTTTCTTCTTTTCTTTTAATATTTCTAAGTACCTTTTAGAATTAACTCTTACATCAGAAAACTTAAAAAACCTCCTTGTTTTAAGGCTGCCTGGGACAGTGCGGTGTATTGTAACCCTGCACTGCATGTTCCAGTTCATTCCTTATTCAACAAAGTAGCTGAATGTGTTAAAAATTTGTGGTGTTGAGCAAGTGTATGGGACCAGTTTGTGTCACCAGCCCAGCTGGAGCAGGGGAGGGTTGTTGGTCACAGTGTCCCCTCAAGATGGCAAAACTCTGTGGAAACGGAGCAGTGCTCAGTACAGCTCTCTGCAGACTCTGAAGTCCAGCATATTTTTTTAAATGCTTTACATCAATTCATTTAGATGTGTTCAGCTGGAGCGTGGGGTTCCTGAAGCCAGAGGCCACCGGCAGCTGTTGTGAGAGCCCTGTGCCTGCTTAGGAGCACTCCCAGGGCTGGGACATCCTCATGGTCTGTGTGAGCTCTGGGGTTTCTCAAAAGCAATAAGAATATTGAATTTAGACAATTGCCTGCTGCCCACGTGATTGCAGTAGAAAATAGTCCGATGGTGATGGCAAATGCTGTTACTAGAAGTGCTGTTGGTTTCTGTTCCGCCTGATGACCCCCGCTGGAGGAGCAGCAAGGTGGTGGTTGCAGACCAGGTTGTGTGTGCTCCCACACAGCAGCTCCTCCTGCCCCCGCTGCTCTGGCACCTGGGGGTGCCCTTTGTGGGGTGCTGAGCTGGGGACTGAGGTACATTATGACAAGGGTTTGGGAATGGTAGGCCATACCTTGTTGGGGCAAAGTGTTTGCCAAGTGTCGGAGCAGCAGAGCATCCATAAAATCCAGCGTGCCAGTGTGGATTCTCACCCTTCATTTCAGTGGTGGTGCTCTGCAAGGTCCTGTGCCTCAGAGAGACCTGTCCCACCTAGCTTTGTCACCAGTGAGTTGGGTGCCTGCGCTGCCAGCTGGTGATACCATTTGTCCAGAGTCTGCCCCTCCTCTTGGCCACCAGCAGGAATGTGAGGAACCCCAGTTGCTTTAAAGAAGAAAGAGCTTGGCAAGTGAAATGCGAGGGAAAGAGTGTTTGCAGCATGAGGAGAGCAGAGCAGTAGTGAAGTGTTGGTACACCTGACTGGGGCTGTCTAGCGTGTGGGGGCGGCTCCTCCTGCTGCGCATGTGGTTGGGGTTTGAGGCTGATGGGTGAATGAGACGGCAATTTCTCTAACAGAAGCACTTAATTGTGGGTTTATTTTGTGAAATTAATGAAATTCTGTGCTTTGCTTAATGTGCAAAGCAGCAATGTGGTACTGGCATTGTGTTTGCAGTTCCCCAGTTGTGTTTACAACCCTAGTGACTGCTGTGAGCGGGCTGAGGATTGAGCAGTATTGGTTACCTACCAGTCCAGATGATTTTTTACGAGGGCAATAATACCTGTTCATGCTATGCTGTTCATGCTTGAACACAGAGAGGATCCTCATCTTCCTCTTAGGAAATCCTGGCTTTTTTCCCTTCCCTTTGGTTCATGTTAGGGTCAGTGAAAAAGGGCTGATCTTGTAATGCTGTGCAGTTAGTATGTTATAGTGCTGGAACTGGAGTGACTCCTGTAAAGCAGAGCAAACAGATGGAGGATTGGGAGTAATTCGTTGCCCTCGTGATTTTTTTTTTTAACTCCAAGTGAACTCTTCTGAAGAAATTAAATTAATGAATTAACTTTTTTACACTTAATGATAGCCTAAAGAAAAAAAATTACTTCCTAGTTAGTTTTAGCATATTATATGCAAAGTATAAAATGTTGATGGTATTTAACCACCTGACTTTCATTAGTAACCTGTCAAAGTACCTCTGAATATTGGTCAGTGGTATTAGGGTTTTTTGCTGTTTGACACTTCCAGGTTCCTCCACAGAGTGGGTGTTGTAGATGACTGTAGTTGAGCAGCAACAAATGTGTGTCCAGACACGCGGACAGTGGCTGTACAGTGGCTCCAAATTCTTTGTCTGTTTTGTGGGAAAATGAGGTGGAGTATTATTTACTCCAGTTGATGGACCTGGTGTGCTTTTCCTAACCTGTGTCATCTGTTGTGGCTTGTCCTTGTTAACTGTACATGATTATCCTGAAATGTAGTATCAAAAGCAAAAGTGGAATCTGCTATGTGGGGAATAAAAAGTTGGAGTTACCAGTTATAGAAACTCTTCTTGAAACATGAGGGAGTGAGGAAAGTGGATTAATTCAGTTAGTATTTACCTGTTTATCTGCAGGAATGCCAGCAGTAGTGGTAGGTACCACTGCATTGTGTGTCTGGGTCTCTGGCTTGCCCAGCTTTGATTAAAGTACCCACTGGTGTTACACAAGGTGTACTTCCACGTTATGCAAGGAAAATGCTACAACAAAGTCAGTTTAGGAACTCCAGTCTCTCTGCCAGGGCCTGGCATGTGCACACACAAAGGAATTGGTTTACTTGGCAAATGAATGGGAGCTGAGGAGATTATATTTTGTAAGGGATTGAAATCCTGTCATCTTGGTCTCAGGTTTGCTGCTTCTAAGGGTGGCTGTTTCATTTGGAAGAGAAAAATCAGAGAATTTAGATGAGAAAGAAAAACTAGATTTGAAGGAAAAATTTGTGTCAATGAAAGTAAAGGTTTTATTCTGCTGGGGCACTGCCTAAGGAAAAGAAGCAGTGGTCTTTGCAGGGAACAGTGTCCTAGGGAGAGCAGGAGAGGGCATAATCCACTGCAATAGGGGGGAAAGATAAACCAAGTCTCTGTGTTCATTCCTTTGTATCTGATGTCTGTGCCCTGTTGCTGACAGACCGCAGGAGCTGGGAGCTGTTTGCAGCACACAGCCCTGGACCGAGCCAGGCCCTGGAGACCCTGTAGAGCTGTCCCACCTTTGGTGTGGGTTTGTGCCCCACCATTGTTATCCCAGGGCCAAAATGTTCCTGGAGTTACCTAAAACTCATCTCTGCAAACTTTTTGTTCCATGAGAAGTTGTGAGGGAGCTGCACAATGTTGGTGTGTCCTGCAGGCATGTCCCTGTCATTTACCTCCAAAGTTCCTGAGCTCTGGGGTCTTCCTGGCTACAAAACTCATGTTGATGCCTTCAGACTTAATTATCTGATGGATCACTGCAAGTCTGTGTCTGTGCTGTTGAGTTATTGCAAAGTTGCTGGGTTCCCAAACCACTTCCTTTGATATTGAGGCTGTCTGGCACATCTGCAGTGTGAGCTGTGGTGAGAGGAGGCAGCCCAGCACAGCCGTGAGGGATCACAAACGTGGAGTTACTGGTTTGGCTCACAAAAACTGGAATTGATAAATGCTGGAAATAATGGCAATTTTAAGGTCAACAAGCAGTAGCTTTAGCAGGAGGGTTTGCCAGACACGGTTGCTGAGGGGGAATATGGACCTTCTTGCATTCTTCAGCAGGTTCCTGTCTGTGACACGCATAAAGCAGGAATTACATGGAAGGATGAGATGTTTTCTGGAAAAACCATCCAGGCAGACTAGATCTTTGTGCTATGTCTCAGTGTTACATACAGTGATTTCTGACACTGGGGGATGCCTTGCCTTACAAAGGCAGGGTTTTGTGCAGGGAGTTTGTTTCTTGGCTTCAAGCACAGGGCTGGTTTGGTCCAGATAAGAGTCTCCCAAAACTTAATGCCTTGCCAGGCAGGGGGAGGGATGCTGAAATGAAGAGGGATGAAATGCCCTTGGTGGTTGTCTGTCTCCAAAAGTTATCTGATGTAAATATTATGTCCTCTGCATAAATTTAGTATAGATAATTGACTGCATCTTGCTTGGAAATGGGTACCAAAGGTTGTTTTATAGCTTCTGTGTAATTGAAATTCTAGGAGGAGAGGCCTTTGTCTTGGAAACCACATTTGAATTACTTTTTTATTGGAGTGTTAAAGCAATATGTTACGATGTGAGGGGTTCAGTGTGTGTGTGTGTCAATAATTACCAGATTTCCACAGTTACAGTGAATAAAGAAAACTGTTGAAAAAGCATGTCAAGCTTTCCCTGAAAAGCAGTGATCCAACAGTTGTGTTCACAGCCAGGAGTGTTGTGACCTAAGCGGAGCCTCCTCGGCACAGGTAGCGGTCAGTGCCAGTGCAGGACCTGCAGCTGACGCTTTGGGCTGCACAGCCTTGTACCCTCAGTGCTGAAAACAGTTTGTGAAACAAGAAACCAGCTCCAACTTGGAAATGGGAAAACTTTACGGTGCCTGTGTAGAGGGAGGTTAATAATAACAAGCCGAAGTGGCTGGAAACAGGAGTTGCCCAGTGTGGCCAGGGCAGCGTAGCCACAGGAATGGTCAGTGGCTGCAGGAGGGTCAGTGGCTGCAGGAGGGTCAGTAGCCACCGGCACAGGAGAGCAGCTGAGTGTGCTGCCATGGGCTGGGTGTGGAGTGCAAGAGCTTTGATGTGCTTCCATAGAAGGTTCTAGTTTTACTCACTGAAGCTCCTTTGTTTTGCAGAGATCTTGATGCAGACGCCCTTTTGGATTTCTTTTTAATAGTGTGTGACCCTTCACCTTTGATCCCTTGACCTGCATTACTTTGGTAACCATTTCATTTTTTTAATTTCATTTCATTTTTAATTTTGGTGTGTAAGCTGTAACATTTCATCATTTTAAACTGTAGCGGTCTTTGACCTCCCCAGATGTCTTTTTTCTTTTCTATGAGGATGCACAATGTTGGCTTTTTTTGAATAAACATTATTTCAGTTGTTAATAAAATATGTATTTTTCGTTGGTTTTTGTTTCTTTTAACTGTGTGTATGTTGCCTGTATAATACTTTATTTCTTTTGATCTATGTTCTCCCACTCAGTCTATTTTGATATTTATGTACATCTTTGCTTTTAATTCACATTTTTTCTACAGTTCTTTTGTTCAGTAAAACCCATTCTTGTGGCCTGTCTGTGGCCCATCCATATCCCTCTTTAGTCAACTTTCATAGCTTAAAGTAACCTTGAGAGCATTTCAGATACACTTATGAATAAGAGCTATTCTTTGCTGTTAAAATTTTTTCCCTGTCCTGAAGTTAACTTTTCCTAACCATCAGCCCCAAACTGATAGCTGTTTTAATAAAAGATTAGGCTTCAGACCAAAATGAAAATCTCACTTGAAACTCAATTTGCATTTATTTTTCTGTTATCATTGGAGCCCAAAGGGAAGTTATCAATGCTTGGAGCTGTGCTTTAGGCACGGCTGTGCTTAGGGAAGCAGCGTTGTGTGTACGTGGGATGGCAAAGCCCCCAAAGCTTAGTTGGTTCTTTCCATTTTCCTGTTGAAAGGGAAGCAGTGGATAAGACAGATTTTCACCAGATTCTATTTTTATCTGGTAAATGATCATATGAAATCCACTGAGCATGGCCCACTGAAGTACAGATTACTTTTTAAGTGTCTCATTATTTTATTCTCTAACATTTAATGCTGAAGTTTTAATTGCACACAGATGAAGCTGCTAAATGAGCACTGAAATGGATTTAGGTCTTCTCAGAGCCTTGTTGATGCTTATAAAACTTTATATCGTTCATTAGGACTACAGATTAAAATTGTAGCGAGCTGTTCATGTAGTGCCACTGGGCTCCTCTGGTGTCTGGCCTCTGGAGGAGTCTGAGGCTCACCTGAACACTCTCCTGCTGGCCCTTTCCCCAGGGAAACTGGACTGCATTTGGCCCTGCTCCCCTCTCTGGGAGTCCTGCTGACCTCCAGGGCTGCGCCTGAGTTGTCTCCTTCCCCCCCGGAGTCCTCTGTGAGTCTTGAGGGATTCAGCCTTAGCAGATTCTACCTGGACAGTGGGGATGCACCAGAACCTGATTCAGGAAACAGGTTTGAATCGGCATCCCTGCCTGAGAAAAATATTTTCATCACTGATCTCTGTGCTTAACCACAAGATCCCTGTTTTTAAACTACCCTTGTGTGGCAGAATTGCCTGCTAAAATAGTGGCAGATCCAGAATTCACAGAATTCCCTGCCCAGCACCTCTGTTACTGTGTGAGTTTCTCTGACCCTATGGCTATGAGCTGTGCTGGACTGTCACAGCCTCCATCAGTGCTTGAAGCATTCAGGTGGATTTTTCTTTCCCCTCCTGTTCCAAATTTTAGCTGTAATTGTTTTTGCAGACCTGGAGTTTTTAGTTCTGGTACACAGACTGCTGCTCCTCACCAAGCCTGTCTGGGATAGATGGGATTTGGCTTTGGCTTGGATTTAATGCTACCTGTTGTCCTGAGAAGAAGAATCCTCCAGAAGCCATCTTATGCCATTTCTCCAGTCTCCAGAACAGGGTTTTTAAAACTCAATGGGAAAAAATTCTTACTTTGCCCAAGAAAACCCCTTCAAGACTCTCTTTCTCCTCATGACACGTATTTCATGTTGGCTGTGATTAGATGTGAATGCCTTGACTTTCCAGGGCAGCAATTCTTAAAAACCTTTATTTAAATGTCGGGAAGCGAAAGGAAATCTCCTTCCCTGTGCAGAGGGCTCGCTGTTGGCTGCCTCCTGCTAGAACAACTAGCAGAGAAAAAGAAGAAATGAAATAAAAATGTCTGATATTGGGAATTGGAGTTAAGAGTCAATAATAAAAAAAGACAGAGCTTAAAAGATGGTTAGAATGTCTTGTTTCTTTTTTTTTTTTTTGTCTCATTTCATGTTTTGTCATGTTCATCCTGCCTTCTTTCATAAGGTAAGCGCTCTGACCCATGGCATTCTCTGGGTGTAGCTCCCAAGGTGGTGGGATGACAGATGCATGCTTTGTTGTGATATTTCCATGTATTGTGTTAGATGCAGATGATTATTCGCAGTAATTGGTGTAAATAATATGGGTTATGCCTGTTCAGCTATTGCATGGGCTTCCAGGATGCTGGAGCTGCTGAGGGAGAAGGTACAGCCTTTGGGAAGGGAGGAGATAGGAATTGTCCCCCATTTCCTCTTTAAAACACTGTAAATATTGGCAAGAAAAGCTGCTTTGTTGATCCAGCAATAGCACTGCTATTTGCCCCAGTGTAAAATCTGTCCCTGAGTTTTTTGTTGCAGTGCTGCTGGATACAGCAGGAGCAGCAACAGCTGACCCTTGGATGGCAAGAGATGATGGAACTTAATTCACTTTACTGAGCTTGTTTTTCACTGAGCAGTAACTCAAATACATGTTTTCATCAAACACTTAATCAAAGAACTACACAAATGCTGCAAAATGTTTGCAAAGCAAAACATTTGTCTATTTAGATATTGAAAGAATATTCTGTTGAGAGATTTGTTCCTGCTTACGAGGTTTTTCTGTTACTCAAAGGCAGAATGTTGACAACATCCACTCCTGAAACAAGTCTTAATTTTTAAATCTGTGCAATATCTTCTGCTGCTGGAGGCTTTTATGTATTAACCTTAACAGAAGGCTGAAGGGCTGAAATGAAATCCTTGGCACACATGCAAGATTCAGAGTGTTGGATGTCTTGCAGTTCAGGTAATGCAGATGGGGTTGGATTAACCTAATCTGCTTTATTCAGCCTAATAGACACCTGTGTGTCATCTGCATGTGCTGCTTATTTAATAAAACACAGGCAGCAGCAAATTGCTCACTTTGGTCTGACTGCTTTTAAAAGCCAGATGTATTGGTCAGCACAAACACACCATTTTCTGTTAACACTGAAGCTCATCCAGAGGTGCAGGATGAAAATACAGGACAGGTCTGTATCCCCTGCCCAAGACTGTGCCTGGGAAAACACAGATTTCCGTGCAGCACCTGACCCTATGCAATGAACTGACCAAATGCCAGCTAACCATACTTACATTTCAGGGCTGGTGGGTTCTAGGCATGGATCCTGCTGCTTCCACTGCTCTTGTGCTCAGAGGGGAAGGGAATTCCCCCCTTCCAGAGCAGAGCCTGAGCACTGCTCTGGCCTCACGCTGGGGCACCAAGCTGTTGGGGCAGGACTGCAATCCTTGGCAGCTGCTCTGCAGGGAGGTTCTCTTCAGGGTGGGGGTGAATTTCTCAGGCTTATCCCCATACTTGGTGCTCTGGGTGTGCGTTGGTTTGCAAAGTCCTTAAATAATTTAATTATTGCTCCTACTTTAATCTCTTAACTTCTCAACATGCATTAAGGACTCTGATGGCTGAGGGGTTGAGCTGGCGCCATTGGGCAGCCAGCCCTGACCCTGTCCTGTGCTTCTGCTTTTCCTCTGCTTCAGAAGTAGAATTGTAGCCCTTGACACCCCGCATTGGCTTTGTGTCTGCTAGAGCAGGGTCCTCTGCCTGTCCCCCGCTCTTAGCTGCACATTCAGCTCAGAAAATGCTCAGTGATAAACATGTGTTTTTATTTCTCCTTCAGGTTTGGCTTGTCTGCTTTTCAGCTCTTCTAGACATTGGAAATTCCAGTTTGTGTTTATTTTCTCTGGATTCCTTCCCACAAGACAGAAGTGAATTCAGCATGGATTATTGGGGAGAGCCTTGGCTGGGAATAAGGATAATTGCAGCCTCTGGCTGTGCCACAGTTTCACTGATGATTTCTTTTAAGTTACTCACCTGCACTGTATCTGTTTCCTCAGCTGTAAAATGTGGGTAATTACCTCCATTGTAAAATGTTACAGGGTCTGCTGGTAATTATATGAATGAAGTGCTAATTACAGTGATTATCCCTTGGACCTAGTCTAGATCTGGCTGATGTTCCTGTTGTGATGAATGTATGAAACAAATACTACAACTTGCTTTTCTCCATTCTTTGTGAGGGGCCTGGAAGGTGCCACATCACACAAAGTGANCTACAACTTGCTTTTCTCCATTCTTTGTGAGGGGCCTGGAAGGTGCCACATCACACAAAGCACCCAGGTCCCTGTGTTCATTTCTCGTTCCCCTCCACCCTCATGTGTTACAGGGCCGTAGGCTGAGGAATTACTGATACAGTAGTTAAATCCACACATGATCTGATAGCCAGGGTTTATGCTGTGGGTTCGCTTTTCCTCTTGGGGATATGTAGAAGGCAGCAGCCAGAGAACTGCTCCCGAGGTACCAGTTGGGTTGGGGCCAGTCTGTGCTGCCTGGTGGCCTGCATTCCTTAAGAAGTTCTGACCTTGATGCCAGGAGAGGTGTCCTTCCAGCTGTGGAGATGATTTCTCTCCTGTAAAAGCCTACAGCTTGCAAGACTTTATTATCAAACATTTTATTTGCCTTTCTCTCCTCCGTTTATTTAGGACACATTTTCTTTGTAGCTGGGAATAGCTCTACTATCCCCTGAGCAGGGCTGTGTAGTGGAGGAAGAATTGATATTCTTCAAGGTAGAAATGGAGTGTTCTCATCCAGAAAATCCTGCTGCTGCCGCTGGGAAGGTGCTGTAGTTTTTGTTGGTAGTAATAAGTCACACTGTATATCTGGTAATGATGAGAGTCTCCTCTCCTGCCCAGTACCTGCCTTCCCTGGTCACAGACCTCATGGCACAGTAACAACAAAAATCATGTGCTTGACTCATACTGCTGTAGCTCTGCCTGCTCTGTTCTGCCACATCTGATTCCCTGCCTTCCTTGGTTCTGCTGGATGGATTTTCTCCCTTTGCCTCCAGCTTCCATACACCTGCTTCCCATCAGCCTCAGCCTTTCTTGGCCCTGGAAGAGCAAGGCTCAGTTATGTCTTCAGAATTTAGTAGCTGAGCAGCTCTTCTTTTCTTGGAGTTTGTCGAATGCAATGAATTTATAACTTTCAAGAGCAGGTTCTAGTTCCTGTCCGGGATGATGGTTTGGAAAGGCTTTCTGGCAATGGGAAGGCAGTCTTTAATTGCAGTTTTGCACCTGAATTTTCCAGACTAGATGCTCTTTTCTGACAGGTTCTATCTGATTGATTCTAGGTTCTTTTCCATGACAGGATACTTGAGTGCTCCAGGGATGGGAGCAACGTGCCATTCCTGATAGGTGAAAGCGGTCATTGCCAGGCAATGAGGGTATGGAAAGAACATCTCTTGTTAGGTGGAAGAAAAAGTAGATAAAGGATTCTCGTGTCTGCCATGATTTGCTCTTGCCTTGCTTTAGAGCATCTAAACTGGAGAGGTGTGTCTGTAGTGTGTCTGCGCTTCACCTAATGCTCATCTGCCAGATTTGTTTGAAAATTCTTCATTTGGGAAACAAAAAGTTTGGTTTCCTGCAGAAGCATCATCTATTAAGATGAATTAATTTGGTGTGAGAGGCTTCAAAAGTGAATATCTATGTTCCATGCCTGTTGCCATGTTCTTATTGCCTATTGCACAAGTGAATTGATTTGTGTGCTCTCTGCAAGTCACATGATGATGTTAAATTACCGTGTAACCTGGAGGGTGATTAGTGATTCAGATTTGAGATTTATCCAAGTCTAATTTTGCAGCATTGTTGCAATATCTGGGATTTGTATATCTTGGCACCACTCTGAATGCTGTACATGAAGAGTGTAGATAAAACACAACATTTTTTTTAAACATAAATGTTTAATAACTATAAACTTTAAACTAAAAAGTAACTATAAACTTTCTCAAGTCTTCTTTCTCTTAAAAATGAGTGCACTGTTTGGTTTTCATTGAAGTGCAGAGTGTTGTGTAAAATCACTGCAACTTGTGACAAAAATGCTTTCAAGTATCTGAATGAAAATGCAGCATCACCATGAAAACAAAAGTGTTAATGCAAAAGTGGTTCCAAACGAGGTGCTGCTAAATGAGGGTTTTCCCGGTTTTGAGAGCAGGTTTTTAAGCAGTGACATACCCCGTGGTGGGCAATTGCACACCCCAGGGAGGGAGTTGAGGAGCACTTTGTATATGTCAGAGGTTGCCGCAAAGAAATGTATTCATTTTTACTTCTTTTTGTAATTACCTGTCACTGCTTGGCTTTGCGAGTCAGTAGGTTCCAGACAAACACGCTGGCTGGTTGCATGCGGAGCGGAGCAGCGCAGCAGTGCCGCTGGCCGCAGCCCCCAGGTCGCCTGTCCTGTCCGGGCTGTGCCAGTGGCCGCGGTGCTTTTGGCATCGCCCCTCACCCGGCCCCGCTCGGTACCGGGGACGCGGCGCGTGCCGGCGGCAGGGCCTGGCGAGCTGAGCCGGCGGCTGAGGCGGCTGGAGCTGCCTGGCCCCGCGCCTCGCCCCAGGAGGAGGAGGAAGAGGGGAGTTTCCATCGCGCCCCGCTTCCAGCTGCCCCCGTGTCTGTACGGACGCGGAATCCCCACAGGAGGGTGCTGCGAAGGCACTGAATGTGCAAGTTTGCAGGAAAGATCAGGGCTTGGAGGAGACGGCGATTGTAGGGCGGCCAACGCCGTGGCTCTGGCAAGGGCAGCGCCTCGGCCGTCCCCGGGGAGGGGCGGGGAGAGCTCGGCGTTTGAGCTCGCAGCCCCCCGCTGCCGTGCTGGTGGGCTCCCGTGTCCGGGTGCCGGAGTGTGAGCGACGGCAGCGAGAACACTGACACTCGGGTGCTGCAGCGTCGAGGGCTTGGTAGCTGCAAAGCATCCCAGGGCTGTTCTCTGTCTCCTGCTCGTGGCTAGTGCTGGGACCCTTTCCCTGTGAGCATCATCCGTGGCCAGCGGGTCCTGTGGCTTCTCTCCAGCGAGCCCTGGACCCAGCTGCTTTCCCGTCTGCATGTAGTATGTTCAGTCTGCACAAGGGGCAAAATGCATTTGCTTGCAAGTAGAGACTGCCTCTAGGTTCTGTCCTAAAATACTTGATAAGTTGGATCATATTATTGAGCGTGATCAGATGAGAAATAATGGCAAAACCTCCCCTTGGTTCCTGGCTGTGCAAGCCTCTTCCAAATATTTTAGTTAAAGGGATTATTCCTTTTGCATAATACATGCTCATGCCAAGAAACTTGTCTGACAAGGCCAGTTAAGCAGCACTTTCACGTGATTCTCCCTTTAGCTGTGTGCTGCTTCACCCTGAAATTGTGTGATCATTTAAAAGTAAACAACCCTCCAACCCAGGGGCTGCACACATCCACTCTGCCCCTCACTTCCTTCTATTGCTTTTTACTTTTCAAATAAAGCTTTGAAGCTGAGGATTATATAACTGAAGAAGAGACTTCTCTTTGGGATGACCTCTAGGACATGTAGGGGGATTCAGTCAAATTCTGTTATATGGGAGTTTGGGAGCTCTGATCCCTTCCTTTTAATGGCAGCAGGATCAACTGATGGAGCTGTGTTAGAGAAGGGATGTAAAATCAGCTACTCATTGCATTGGAGCACCTCACTTGGAAACCTGGGACTGAGATCCGTGTGCAAGTCCATGTGGGGTTCCCCGCCGGCCATGGGGGCATCATGGCATGTGCTGGTTCAGTACCTGGGTTTGGATCCCGCGTCTTTGGATGGAGAACTGTGTCCAGCAGTGATGGTGCTTTATGTTACTATGTGGGTTTGGCACTCATCTGAAATTGCACAACCAGAAACCCCTTTTGGTGGGATGGGTGATCCCAAAGTTTGGTTTATACATACCGTGGAAGAGGTGCCTGGCAGCAGCAGGGGCATTGCCTCAGCACCCGCATGGCAGGACAGAGCTGGTCTCCTATCTGAATGCTGTTAGATCAGCTGCAGGCGAATACAAATAGACTTGGATTTTGGCCCTGTAAAGGGAGACTTTCAGCTTCCCCCGAGAATTCTGCCTTGGCAGAAACCAGCTGTAGTTCAGTGGTTTCTGTTACCAGGCAGAGTCTGTTTGGATGTTAGAAAATTAGAGCAGAAATTCCTGCAGCAGTCAGCTGTGTCTGCGTCACCTCTGTGACCTCTAACTGCTACTCCTGCAAACAGTTGCCATTAAACACAGTCAATAACCCCCTTCTGCATTCCATTGGATTGTCTCTTCCTGCCATCTCAAATGAAAAATAAACAAAAGAGCTTAAGCGTGCAATGTGTTAAATAGACTAATCAGCTGTGAAAATATTTTATGGGGGAATCTGGGGCAAGAGCTGTCAGTGGGAACGAGCTGATTGGAGCAGTAGCAAAACAGCTCCAGGAGGCGGCCATGGGATCAGAAGGGAAAGATTTGTTCAAATGTATGTGTGCTATTTTTTTTACCCCTTTCTGAGTATTTTTAGGAAATCCCTCCCTCTGTAAATTGATTACCTCTGCACATCAGAAGGCCTTGGCTCTAAGTACGCACTAAGCTGCTTCTGTGCTGATTTGACTTTGCCTGTTAAATGTAAAACAGGTTTTAATCTTCTCATTTAGATGTTTTAATAGAAAGTAAATGTTTAACTTGCTTTGCTGTGGCCTCCAAATCTTTAATCTGTGGGAATGTTTTTAATGAAAGGAAAACTCTGCTTTTGTTTAAAGCATGGGGTGATGCTGCAGGCAGTAGTGCTGGTAGGGGGAATTGCAAACCCACATCAGGAATTTTTCACACTGGTGTATCCTGGATTTGTGGATTATGGGTTTAGGAATATACTGGGGAGAGTGACAAGGACCCTGTCGTGGGACAGTCTGTGGCTGGGAAGGAATCTGTAACCATGCTGTAAATTGAGTGTCAGTGATTCCTGCCCCCAAATTCAGAATTGTCCCTGTGTTCTGATGATGTTACAGGGCTGTTGCTGCTCCAGCAAGGGAGAGCTGAGCAGAGCCATGTGCTTGCCAAGGAAACTGCAAAGCAGGCAGCACCAGGTTTTGTTCTGCACACAAAAGAGGGGTGTTCTGCTCTTCTGAAGCCACTAAGCTTACTTTTGATTAATGTAATTTAATGTTGAAAAAGACGTGTGGCTCCAGGACACACATATGGCTAGCAAAGTGCCATGACAAAGTCAAAACTGAACAAGGAGTGAAGTACACAGTGAATGTGGGTAGAAACCACATAGGGGCAAGCGCAGGCACCTGTGCCCACTTTGGGGCAGGACCCACAGCTGTTTGCCCTTTCAGTTGCATTTTCTGCCTCAAATTAGAATTGGGACTTTATTAGGTTAAAAGTGTGGCAAGTCCTGGAAGGTGGATAGTGCTGCCAAAGGATTTACCTCAGTGTTTCCCACCAGCCTGTGCTGCCAGAAGGGAGATGCTGTTCAGGGCAGCTGAAGGCAGACAGGCACCTAGAAGGAAGTGCTTCATAAACACAACTTCCCTCATTGGAAAGCCAACTGCACCGGTAGAGGTTTGGCTGGGTAAATGAAGTGTTCTGATTTCCAGGCCTGTACTGTAAGTTGTTGAGCTGTAATTGTGTAAGTGCCAGGCTTATAAATAGCGGGTGCAGCTGGCAAGCCCCAGCCATGACACACCGTGGCACCGGTGCTCCGTAGTGAGAATTGGGAGGATTGTTCTTGTTTGGATTTTGGCTTCCCCCTTCACACTCCATGCTTTTCCCACCTGGGCTTGCAGGGACTGGTCCTGTAGCCAGGCCTGGCTATCCTTTGTGGGACAGGGGCCAGCTTGGACGCAGGAGCATCTTGTGGCACCTGGATTTGTACCTGATCTGTGCATCAACTAGGCCATGTGCGGAAGGCAAGGAGAAGAAAACTATTGGTAAAATAATAAATCGACTTCAAGCTGAAATAGTTAATTATTGCAGCATCAGTACACTTAAGAGGCTGGTGCTGCATCACAGGTGTGTGGATGCCCATGGAAGACGGTGTCATAAGGGATGTCCCAGCAGTATCTGCAGTGAAGGATTCGCTGTTCTCCAGAGGATGACTGGGGAGCAGTTTGCATACATCCATGGGGAAACAGAGCTGCTCCTTCGCTGTGCACCAGAGGGATTATTTAGGTTTTACAAAATAGTACCTTAAATGTTTCATTTTCTGAGTTGTCGTTGTTCTAATTAAATTAATATGCAATTTTTTTCTGTTTGCTTTTTTTCCTTTGACTTTTTTTCCTCTTTGACCAAAATCCTAATAACCCTAACAAGGCACATTAAGATGCTGGGACAACCTTAGGAGCTGAGGAGGGCAGAGCCGGGGCTGTGTGTGGAGGGTTGGGGTGTGGCAGGAAGACGGTGGTGGAAATGTTTGTCTTCCCTGTGGGAGTGGAGTTGAAACGCTACATCAGGCACGTGTCACCAAAATAATAAAAATACTATGAAAGTAATCAACTATGCCTTACCCACTTGGCGTTACAGGCGGCTCCTCCCTATGCAAGGCCAAGCCATTCTGAATTCATCCCCCGGGATTTGGTGTTAAAACATGTTCGCTGCCAGCTGACAGAAGAGTCAAGCTCGGATTTATTACACCGGCACCTGCAGTAAAAAATGACAGATGATGCGAATGTATTTAATTATCATTCAGCGCCATGTCTCTGCTTGCTCCGGTCGCGGGGCTGCAGCTGGCGCACACTTTAACTAAAGTCAGCGTGCTTATCTGGAGAGGGGCCCGGAGGAGGCGGCCGGCTGCTCCTGCGGGGCCCGGCTGAGCAAACGGAGCTCTCTCTGTACCCTCGCTCAGCCGTGCTGCCCCATCCCTGGCCTCCCGCAGCTCCCGCTCCAACAGGGAACGCGCTCTCCCAGCCCAGTGCTGGAATTCGCCGGAGCGCCGGTGTCCCTGCCTCGCCGGTCCCTGCCAGGGGTGTCCCCGGTGGTGTCCCCCGGCCCAGCGTGCGGGCACGGCCGCTCCCAGAGCCGTGCGGCTGCGATCCCGCGTCCCAAAGGCCACTGCGGTTTGCAGCAAGGTCAGCGGGACACGCCGGGACTGCCGCAGCGGCGCCGGGAGCGAACCGCGGCTCCGCCGGCGTTCACGTGTGCCGGTGTAACACGGAGCTGTGGTGCTCTGGGCAGCTCAGCTGTGTGTGTGGGTCGTGTGTGCAGTTAGAGGGACGTGCAGGCACAGAGATACATGCCAGAACACAGACAGACACGTGCATGCCCAGATAAACGCGTACACACATGCAGACCCACAGACAGAGACGTGCACACACAGATACATACGTGCATGCACACCTACACACAGATACATACGTGCATGCACACGCACACACAGATGCACACGTGCACACAGATGCATACGTGCATGGACACGCACACACAGATACATACGGGCATGCACATGTGCACACAGAGATACATACGTGCATGGACATGAACACAGATACATACGTGCATGGACACGCACACACAGATACATACGTGCATGCACACCTACACACAGATACATATGTGCATGCACATGCACACAAAGATACATACGGGCATGCACACGTGCACACACAGATACATACGCGCATGGACACGTGCACACACAGATACATACGCGCATGGACACGTGCACACACAGATACATACGCGCATGGACACGTGCACACACAGATACATACGCGCATGGACACGTGCACACACAGATACATACGCGCATGGACACGTGCACACACAGATACATACGCGCATGGACACGTGCACACACAGATACATACGCGCATGGACACGTGCACACACAGATACATACGCGCATGGACACGTGCACACACAGATACATACGCGCATGGACACGTGCACACACAGATACATACGCGCATGGACACGTGCACACACAGATACATACGCGCATGGACACGTGCACACACAGATACATACGCGCATGGACACGTGCACACACAGATACATACGCGCATGGACACGTGCACACACAGATACATACGCGCATGGACACGTGCACACACAGATACATACGCGCATGGACACGTGCACACACAGATACATACGCGCATGGACACGTGCACACACAGATACATACGGGCATGCACACGTGCACACAGATGCATACGGGTATGCACACGCGCACACAGATGCACACGTGCACACAGATACATACGGGCATGCACACGCACACACAGATACATACGTGCATGCACACGCGCACACACAGATACATACGGGCATGCACACGCACACACCTGCGTTCCCACATACACACGTGTGTACGGGAGGTGGCCCAGGTGCTGCTGCCCAGCTGCCTCAGCCCCAGACGCCGCGGCCTCTCCCTGCTGCTGTCTGAGCACTGCCGGGGAGCTCCGACAAGCCCGGAGCCTGCTCGGGATGCTCTCCCTTTGCTGGGGCGTCCCTGTGTTGCAGAGCCCAGTGTACCCTCAGCCCTCGGTCCCTGTGCCACCCTGGGTGCCAGTGAGTGCTCCTTGTCGGGCAGATCTGTGGGCTGCCACCAGCTGGACCAGTTTTTTTCAGGGGGAAAAGGCAATCCAGGGATGAGCTGGGCAACTCCTACCTCCCTGAGGGATGAAGATTTGAAGCTGTTGAGGGAGGGTGTCCTGGTTGCCTTCCTGCTTTGTAAGAGGAAAAACTGCTGTTGGGGTTTTGTTATCACTCGTTTGTTGCCTGTGCTCACCAAACCATGCAGGGAAAAGGGGATTTGGGGAGGATTAAAATATCTGATTCTGCTGGTTACTGAGCCTTTTGGACGTGAGCTCCAGCAGCTTTGTGCTGCATGGAGGAAACAGTGGCCCATGAAGAGAGGTGGTCAAAGGAATTGGCAAAAAAGGAGCAGAAAAATCTGATTTTCTGCAAAGCTTCAGAGGAAAACAGAAGAATTTTGATCTTGCCAAAATGCTTTTGACATTGGAGTTTTCCTTGTTTTTAATAATGATTTAAAAAACCCACTTAGTTGAAAGCAAAAAATAGAAGCCATCTGGAAGTGAGTGGTTTTCCTCAGTGCCCTGTCACAGGGTGTCCTCACTGCTGTGTGCAGAACAGGGAGTTGTTTGCTTTTGGGGGACACTTCTGGCACAAGTATCTTGCACACCAAATCTCACTTGTTTTTGGTGGTTGTGGCATTTCCCCTGGGGGTTTTGGCCAGAGGAGCTCGGCAGCCACATAAAGCTGTGCTTGTGGGTGCTGCTCTCTCTTAACCACACCAGACCCCACATTCAGAAGTGGAGCAATCAGCTGGGGATATTTCAGAGCGGGTGGTGAAATAAGGTAGTTTTTAGTATTCATGAAAAATGCTTGTGACAGCCTTACCCCAAGTAATGAGCAGCCACCTGCAGTTCAGAGCAGTGCTTGATAATGCTGTAATTAGATTGGAGATGCAAAAAAGCTCATTAAAATTAAATAACATATTTGTCACTGTTTTAAGAGGTGCAGATTGCCTCGAACCATGCTGGTCTCTTGACCTTGAGTATTTTGGCACAGTCCTCGCTATTGAGCACATGAAAATAACATTGGAGCATCCCACAGGCAGGTTCATGGTGGGGGTTTCAGCACAGGGTTTCAGGTGCTCACCTGCCCTGGTCAGATTGTTTGGCACCTCACCATAGAGGGCCATGCTGCCAGCACAGGGGAACACAGGCTTCCAAAGGCAGGGGTATCTACCTCTTTAGTTTTTGAAATACAGTAAAATGTGTTTTGAGTCCCCTTCTTCCCTCCTGCCTGAAAAGGAACATGCAAAGTCACGGCAGTGTCTATTAACAAGACTGTAATTTTCCAAAATTAATTTTTAATGACTAATTTGTCTTGTTTTCAGATGTTTTATACAACACCTATTGTTTAAACTCCTTTTGTTTCTCCACATGTCACCACAACGGAGGCGGGTGTTGGGTCAAGACATCCAGCTAGGACATCCACTGCTGGCTTGGCTCTGCCCTCGGGAGGGCTGCATCTGCCAAGGAAAGGCAGCTCTGGGAAAAGGCAGAGATCATCCTTTATAGAAGGGATTTCCCTTTCTGCTGCCCCAAAATGGCACTGCTGTCAGAACACTGTTACCCTCACTCTGGCTCTTGTGGCCACACGCTGCTCTTCCCCTCCAGAGATGCTGCCTGCCTGTGGTTTCTCTTGCAGTAGCTTCTATGCACAAAGAAGAGAATTAAAAACAAAAAGCGGGTTTTTCTTCCTCCTCCTCACTCATCATGAGTAATTACATGTAGGTGTCTCAGAACAGGAGTGTTTACAGACACTCCGTATTTTCGGCATGTGGGATTTTCCCACTGTAGCACTTGGGCTGTGAGCAGCAGCAAAAGCAGCACTCAGCCTGGTGCCTGGATCACCACTGGTTTGTTTGGGAACTGGGGAAGAGAAGGGAGTGTGCTTGAACATGGAGTGTCCTTGTGGGATCATGGCCCTTTGGTGTCCACAGGAAGGGAGTTCGTAGCACAACTTCTGGGACCTTACAGAGAAATGTTTTTTTTTTTATTGTACTTTTTTCCCCTTCTTAGGAGTGATCTTGGAAGGGCTCAGATTTGGGTGGTGGCAGCCCTTGTAGCTGGGCACACTGCTTGGCTTTGCTTGCTGCCATTCATGTCAATGTTTTCTGTTATATTCCTGGCACCAAACAGGAATTTTCTCAGAGCTTGTTCTGACTAATGTTGATGAAAGGGCAGAAATTCATTATTAGAGTGAAATAGCTGGTGATAGACTGGGGTTCCCAGGTGTATGAATGAATATCAGCAAATATCTGTAATTAAATTTTTTTTGCAGATCCTTGCCTGTGACCACCTCTGCTCTGCCAGTGTGGGCTGAGCTGCGAATGCCACACAGCCACAGGAGTTGGGAACAGCACCTGTAGGGCTGCCAGGTCTGTGCCAAGGGGCTCCCCACAGCCTGGGCACCCACAGCTTCTCTGGGCAGAGGTGACTGCACAGGGTCCCCAAAACCAGTGTGAGAGCCTGTGGTTGGCAGACAGAGACTAATCGTAAAAAAATAAAATCAAGTAAAGTCTTTCCAAGGCCCAGATTGAGACAGGATCCATCTCTCATCTAGGTACCTGATTATTGGCAGAGTAATCTTAGTTTTTTGTCCTGGGTGAGATGGTTGGGAGGGAGGGAGCTGTGAGTGAACTGTTTCATCACCAATAAATATTTCCACATAAAACAGAATGTGCAATTCCCATGATGCTTGGAGAGAGTGAAGGGCTGTGGCTCAGGCTTCTGGTTAGATCCAGGTGGGTCCTTTAGGCTGGTCTTAGGTAACTTCAGAGGAAGAGAACCCCCCAAACACATTTAGCTTTTGTGGCTATGCTGAGGAATCTGCTGGCAGAGTAAACCTCGGGTAAACATCCTCAATTTGCTGCCTCCTGAAATGGAGCAGCTTTTGGAGTTTGGAGCCACAATTTGTATTCAAATGAAGGTCATTTGAAAGGTGTAACACAGTAAACAGCCATTATTTCATTTTGATAGTGGTACTAAAATTATAGTGTTGGTTGAATTATTTTAGTATAGGACCATTACCATCTCCCTAAAACACTTAGAGGGGTTTTATATCAGTGCTGCAGTCCTGAAATTAGAGGAAAATTAAAAATCACACGACTGTGGTAGAAAAGTAATTTATTTGTGAGGATGCCTTCATTTTATCATGGTGTTTCTTTCCCTTCTGCTGTTCCAGGAGAGAGATGTGCTCCCAACACCCAGACAGGCTCCCAGGGTTTGGCTTGTTGAACCAGGAAGGCATCAGCTTCCCATGAGCCAGGGCTGCCATAAGCCACCCCCAAAACTTAATTTTTTTTTTTTCCTTTTTCAGTAGAAGTGGCTGATGTGGTATTGCCTGACTCAGTGCTGTCATTATGTTATATTTCAAACATACTCATGTAGCCGAGTAGGCACACACTTAAAATCTCTCTGCATTCATTTTCTTCTAGGAATACATGCAATAGAAGTTGGAGTTAATAGAGCAGCAGTGATTTCCCTCATTGGGGTGGCTGGGTGAGGGTGCCTGGATGGAGCCTGGCAATTATGGCTGCTGTTGGCTGGAAGGGGGGATGCTCAAAGTCTGCATTGGAGTGGGAGCTGGCGGACGTGAACAAAATCTTAATTGGGAAATTCCCGTAGATTATTACGGCTGCCTTCATTAACATTTTCACACTTGGCTGGTAACAAATGAGGAGAAGGGCTGTGTGTTCCATTGGATTTATAGTGTTCTGAATCTACTTCATACCTGGGGTGTGCCTTTGAGCAGAAGGGATCGTAGCTTTTTGTGGAGGGGTGTTCTGTGAGGATTTCTGTGAAAATCCTTACTGGCAAGGAGCTGGTTTTCAATGAAAGGAAGGAATACTATGCAAATACAATTCCTAGCTCCATCTCTGGCAAAGTTCAGTTTGGGCTTGGATCTGGTTTTTAGGGGGTTTTTGATCTGTTTGTGCTTAAACTCCAGGGGGTTTTAGTTGCACAAGGAGGATATCAAGTGTGTATTCACTGGAAAAGAGCATAAAGTACTAAACACCCTGTAAGTTGAGCTGCCTTAACAGTAGCAAAGCTGATGTAAATGAAGTACCAGCCATGAAAGACGTTGGTCATGAAAGGCCACTGCATCATGTTGCAGGAAAAGGGCATGCCTTGTGTCCCTTCCCTGGCCTCACCAGGCCCTGACTTGCTCCTGCTCACACTTTGCTGCTGGAACACGAGACGCTGGCAGGGCCAAAATACATTTTCATTATGATATCACAGGGTGCTCATGTGCTGGGTGACATTGGGGTGGATGGTCCCATCTTTGGGTGAAGGCTGCTCTCACAGAGGAGATCCTCGGAAGCTCCTTCAAATTGAGGGGAAAACCTGCAGCTAGATTAGGATGCCCTCGGAGATGAGTGTAGCAACCTGTTCCATATTTATTACGGGCAACAATTTGACTAAGGAAGAATTTAGATTAATAACATTCAACCCAGAGAAGTAATTTCCTTTGAGAAAGCGATTTACATGCACTCTGCCAAAAAGAGCCGTCACCGCGTGCTCTCCCTGTGTCAGCTCCAATAATGAAGTTGGAAATAACATGGGAGGTTAATAGGTCCTACTTATCTCCTTAGCGCCGCAAAGGAAGATTTACAGTGCAGAGCCTGGTTTGCATATTCCCGTTGGAAATGGAAAGGTTTTTCCCAGCCGAGATTGATGAGACGTTGCAGGGTGTCTGCTCGGCCGAGGCTGTAAACCTTCATCCCAGGGACACGCTCCTGCCAGAGGGAGCTGCCTTTCCCGGGTCACTGGCCAGGGACTGACTTAGATGCCAGAGCCACCATTCCAGTGATAATTGTTTTTACCCATCTGTGTCCTCTAAGCCTGGAAGTTCATAGAGACGTGGCTGCCACACCGTGTTAGGAGTTGAAGCCCTGTGGGTTTTCCCTGGAAGCTGCCCATGGCGTGTGAAAGGGAAAGTCATGTGGAGACGTGGTGGGAGGCGGTGCCATGGAGGGTGGTGGAGGCTGCCTGTGTCACCCTCGGGCCCCTGCCTGTGATGCCAGTCTTCTGGGCATATGTTGGGGTATATTGCATCCTGCCCTTGCCCCAAGGAGGAGGGTCTGCATGTTGGGCACGGGGCTGGGAGCTGCTGGAATGTGCTGGTGGGTTAACTGGGACCTGCTCCCCTAGTTGGAGCTGGTAATGACCCTGCCTTCATGGGGGAGGGTGCTGCTGCCTGGGCTGTCGGTGAGGCTGGAAGCAGCTGGAATTGCCTGTGGTGGCTCCTTCTCCCTTGTCTGGCTGTCTCGGAGATGGCAGGGACAGGGGATGGCGGGAGCCAGAGCCCTGTCACTTCACATTACTCCTGTGAAATCCCGGCGGGCCCGTGGCACGTTATGGGCTATTGCAGGAGCTGTTTCCCTGTGAGCAGTGGAGCTGTCTGGGCTTAGAGTAAGGAAAATCCCCAAATTCTGTGCCTGCTTTCCTCTCCCCTGGCTCTCCCCACCAGCTCTTAGGAAAGAGCTCTGTGGCTGTTCTTCTCTTCCAGCAGGGTTGTGTTTGGGTCCTCTCAGGTGCTTGGGTTCTTCCAAACTAGGAATAAACCAAACTTTTAAAAATAAATCAAAATTCATTCCCTCTGGATAATTTAAGTCACATGGTGACTGAAACCTGCTTAGGAGAGGGACTCTGAGAGGGAAAGAATTGTTAATAAATGTTCTGTCTGCACAAACTGTAAAATATTCATTTCAGTCAGTTATTTCACGTTACTGAGCAAGTGCAAGAAGAATGAACTTTCTGAACAGCTTAAGGTACAATTCTGTAATAACCTGAGCCATTTAATGAATGAAATATTTAACATAATTTGCATATATTAAGTGATGGGATGACGTTTTTCTGCTTCTGTGTACTCTTTGTGTATCTGGAGCAGTGCAGCCTTTCCTCTTCACCACTCCTCACAGTGCTCCAGGATAGGCACTGAGGAAATGGCATTTTTCCTCTCCATTTGGAGCCAAGCAAATGGGAGCCACACCAGCTGAAGGCAAGGGCACACAAAGGCACAGCTGAAGTGTTTTCAGCTTGGCAACGTGGCTAGAGTAAGCATTGCTTCTGCTGCCATTTCTGCTCTTGATGCTCCTAGTCCCACAAAACACAATTTGTTTCCTTTTATTTCTTGGGCACAGGGCACAGGGCCTGGGAGCTGCCCTGTTCTGAAATACTCCTGGAGCATAGCTGGGACTGGCACAAAGCCCTTCCCTGGGATGGGCCTGCCAGGCTGTCCCCTGTGGCACGCTGGCACCTGGATGCCATCCCAGTGTGCCCATCATGTTCAGCACTGCTGGCCCCTCTGGAGTTGTGGCTGGGCTGCCCTTGATGCTGAGCCTGGCCAATGGTGTCCTTGAGAGCAGCATCCCTGAGCTGGCTCTGCTGTTGGATGGTTGCTGGGTACATCAGGGCCAAGGAAGGCAGTGAAAAGCTCAGGAATGGGAAATAAGGGAGGGACCTTGGTGCTTTCCCCCATGGAAACAGAGCTGTAACAGGTGTTGAGTGACCAGCATTTCATTCTCAGCAGGTTGCTCCAGGAGGAGGTAGCTGCTAATTTCCATGTGACCAGAGATTGCAGTTCATAATCCAAACAGTGACAGGGCTGGGTTCTCAATTATACCCAATTAAGGTATGACTTCATTAGTGTTCCCTAACTTAACTGCACTTTAATTCATTAAACGCTTTTTCTTCTGCTCTGTAAGTGGTCTCAGGAAACTGTAGAGGGAAATGAAGTGTCCCAAGGAGTGTTTTGAGTATCTGTATATAGATTTATAGATTTAGAGATACATAGGTCTCTCTGTATCCCATAGGTGGGGTTTGGGTGACTGCCCAGAGCAGGAGCTCTGGAGAGCACAGAGTGTATCTGGGGTGACCACTGTAGCTCACGGTGATGCAGGTACATCCAAGCTGTCCACCATGCTGTGCCCTGATGCCCTAATGCCCTCACTCAGTGGTAATGCCACTAACGCCAGCCCTCACAGGCTGGATGAATAATGCATCTTGCTCTTCCAATCCCCATTACTTTGTGTTTTTTGCATCCCACGCACTCCCGCATGTGGTGTCAGTCATTTGCCCAGTTTGTATTTTGTTCAGGGCTCTGGGCTGGTTTTCCAGCCTGTCTGAGCCTCACTCGGAAATGCCTTCTGTCATGTTCAAGTGGCACCTTCACACTGCTCATTTCCAGGTCGTTGGTAAATATGAAGCAATAAAGGAAATATAAAAGGAGTTCAACCAGGAATCCCCATCTGTCTGGGCCTGCAAAGCTCCTGGATGTCAAAACTGCCTCTCCAGAACTTTAAAGGCTTAAACCAGAGAAGAGCAGAGTAATTCTAAAACACATCCCTTTCTTTGATCAGCAAGATTTTAATTTTTTTTAAAGTATATATTTTTAAGCTCATAGGAAATGAGCCCAATCCTGGGGATGTACAGCACATCCCGGCATGAATGTTCAGGGTCCCCTCTCAGCAGCTGGATTTGAGCTGGGTGAGCAGAGGGAGGGCTGTTTTCATCCTGCTGTCAATGTGCCTTGACAGAGCGTTAAAGTCAATATTACCCTAAAAACGTTCTGCTTTCATAACAGGCAATTTTGTTGGTGTTGAAAATGCTTTGTTTGATTTTAGGAGCCATTCATTACAGGATCAGGGCTTCAAAGTGAAGCCAATTAGTTATAAGAGCTACTTTTAAAAAGCTTTTTTCCAAACACCAGCTTGAAGATTAGCTAGAATGTGGTGAATGGGCAGCCTGTGCTGGGGTGGCCCCACTGCGGTGTCGGGTACCACTGGGGCTGCATTCCCCACCACATCCCGGTGGGAGCAGGAAGCTGCAGCCACACTGCATGTAGTGGCTCACCCCCTTTGCTATATTTAGTAAGAAATGCATCAGCATCCTTTTTACTCCCTGAATTCCCTTTGGGAATGGAGCTGGTAAATAGCTGTCGCACTAAAAATAACACCTGCAGCAGCCGCTGGCAGCCACGTTCCCTTCCCTGGCTGAGCACAGAGCCAAAGGGCTCGTGCCCTGGGAGCAGATGTTGGGATTTATGATTATTTAAAAAAAATAACCGAAAATCAACACTTAGAAATATAAAGAGCATGAAATCGCCTGTGATGCTCAACCTTTGGAAAGCAGCATCCGTGCTCTCTGCCGGCTCCTCTGCATGAGAAAGGACACAGCAGCCCCAGCACAGCCTGCAGCAGTGTTCTGTGTGCTGGCAGTCCAGAGGTCACTGGCGTGACATGGTGTCAGCCCTGCCTTTCACCAGCCTTCTGGTCAACCCCTTTGCAAGTATAAATACAGGGAATCCTGGGCACTTTGGGCAGTTTGCTGTCCTGGCACTGCTCAGAATGGGAAATGGCTCTTTCACACAAACATCCTTTTTTCTGGTCATTTTTTCCCTTGTCATTTTTTTATATGTTCTCTTAAAGGCGAGGATTAACTAAACTTTTAGAAGTCTGAAAATAACTCACAAGGAATTTACAGTTCCCTGATGCTGCTCTGGTTTTACGGTTCTTTCTGTGCAGTGCCAACACACACAAAAATAATTCCAGGTCAGAGGGGCAGTTTCCACAGATGGGAGCCAGCTGGCAACTGCCAGCCACTCTGGGTGCAGACCTGCTGTGTCCCCTGGGCCACAGGCCCTGGTTAATCATCATGGCTTGATGCTGACATGGGGCAGAAATACTTCCCCTTTCATGCCCCCACAGGAAGGAGGATGGTTTGATTACAGCTGTGAGTGTTGTGAGTTTACTGGAGCTGACTGGCACTTGGGAGTTGCCTCCAGGAACTGGACTTGTTCCCAATTTTATGAAGAATCCATCAAAGTGACCCTGAGATCATTTGTTTAAAGCATGGTGTGAATAATGCCAGTGTCACAGGTTCAATCCCCATATGGGTCATTCAGTTATGAGTTTGACTTTATGATCCTTCAGGGTCTCTTTCAACTCAGAATAGTCTGTGATCCTGAATTTACCAGAGAAGATCTGGGGAGAAAAACCCCAAACCAAAAAACCTTGCCAAAACCAAGCAACCCAGCAGCACCAGCCAGGAGCTGGGGACATCTGCACAACTGGCTTGGGCCTGAGCTGGGCCTGGGACAGAAACTCTCTGGGGTGTCAGAGCATCTCCCTCAGTGCAGTGCAGAGAGCTGGTGCTTTCTGCTAATGGCTCTGTGGCTCCTGAGTAATGAACAATTAATTATATAAATACCTGAATAATGCTTTTTCTGGGTGCTTCTACTTGTTTACTCTTGTATTTGATATTGGTCCTTCCATTTTTTTTTTTATTTCAGTGGAGCAGCATGAGGTTAGGGACTCCTGTACAGGTCAGGCAATGTGCCTCCAGGAAGGACAGCCAGAAGCCATGACCCTCTCACTGTGGTTCTTTTGGCATCTTTAATGTTTAAAACCCCTTTGTAAATTGTACTGGTGCTGCACAGGTTCATTCCAGACACTGTTCCTGAGTTTTCATCAGCCTGGCCATGCTTTGGGTACAGGGCTGTGCTGTGCAACTCAGGGGTCTACCGTGTTCTCTGTTCACAAATGCAAAACATGAACAATTCTTATAGGAATGATGATAATGAGTAGCATGGGTATTTTTTTTTAAACACTAAACGTTGTTTGCACAATGATACAGGACACTTGTGTGATATTGATAGAGCTGGGAAAGCCTTCAGTGTAAACAAGGGAAAATGAATAAATCCGTTCAGTAATGACTTCAGGTACAGCAACTTCTCTGTTCTACTGGATCTTCAGGAAAAGGGATCCTTGTGCTTGGGCTGGAGTGGAATAGATAGAGCATGAAAGCACCAGCATTCAGGACTCCCATTTGCACTAATTAAGATGTGAGACTGAGGTGGTGGCATGACAGAAGAGCATTGGTTGAACCACTAAAATGTCCCACTCTCTGCTAGTCATGGATTCCCGTGCTATTCCCAGATTTCTGGGCTTTCTGGCTCTCAGTCTGACCAGCAGTATCATTTGAATGCAGCTTTTATCATTATTTAATCTGTATATTTTAAGAAGGATCTTAATTCTGTTTGAAATAAGAAAATGGCATAAATCAGCAGCAGAATCTTTTAACATTTACAGTTTTAAATTAATTCCTGGTGAGAGTCTCTTAAGCCAGATTTATATCTGACTCTGCATTGAGCTGTCGTTATGTGGGACTGAAAAACTCTGACAGAATTAGGCATAATGCAAAAACATGCTGAAAAGACAGTTCTGCAGGACTGTGGCACATTATTATGTCAGAGCATATGGGAGCAAGGAGTATGTAGAAAGGGGCAATTTCTGGGGATATTTTCCTTTTAATAATCCTTGCATTGGAAGGACTTTGGAAGGGCTTGCTGCTGTCTCCATGCAAGAGAAGGCAAATGGAGCAGGCCCTGGTGTTCTCACCTCGTGGGCACAACGGTCCCACTGCCAGAGTGGGACTGGTGCATCCCCCTGGGGCAGGAGGGACCATCCAGGCTGGGGAGAGGCCACGGCATGGGCAGGTTCCCAGGGGATCTGCTCCATCCACCATGATGCAGTTAGGCTTTGCCACTTGGTGGAGAGCTGGAACATTCCATGTTCCTCCTGGTTTCTGTGGGAGTTGAGAGCAGGGCAGCATCTCTGACAGCACATGCTCACTCTGGAACAGGGGAATGCACTTTGGCATCTTCAAGCCACGTGACTGTTTGAATTGTGTACAGTAATTGAGGTTTTTGCTATTGTGCTGTAATTAATGCATCGTAAACACAGGGATCTTAGTGAATTTTCCTGGTTTTTTAATCATGCTGCATATTTGACTCTTTCAGGCTTCAGAGGACAAGTGAACTGAACCAGCAGTGCCAGCAGGATGCCAGTGTTCATGGCTCTTTAAATCACAGGGTTTAGTCCAAGGTCATTTAAAAGAAAAAAAATCACATAATCACCTGTGGGTGTTTTCCAGTAACTCAAGATTGGGCATTATTTGTTACTGCTCTGTTTTACTAAGTGTCCCTCAGTGTGGGGCCTAAATGGAAGATAAAATCCATCCTAATCCTATTAGGCATGGGCTGATGCAAGGGCTGACTTTGCTCTTACTTGCGACCAACGTCGCTTCTGAGTGGTTCAGGGCAGCCATGGCTGGGGGGTTGTGCCCCATTATGCTCTTGCTTTTCTAAAGACCCAGTGTGTATCTCAGGTTGCTCTTTTGGCAGGTGAAGGAGCTGAGCAGGTCTTGTTCAGCTCCAGTGCCTGTTAGTCACTACTTGTGCTCTTGATTGGGGTTTCTTTCCTTCTCTTTTTCATGTGTTTTAGAGAAAATTATTTTTTGTCCAAATCTAATTTTTTCATATTAGGTTTAACCCTGAAAATAGTGTTTGAGTTGTCCGTTTTCTTCTTTTTTTTTTTTTTTTTTTTTTTCACTTTGTTTACTTTTTTCCCTTTCTTCTGCCCCTTTCCAGAAGTTTTCTTTGGGACTGTGTCCACTCTGATTTGCAGCTGCGCCTTTCTTTTTTTTCTTTTTTTTTTTTTTTTTTTTTTTCTTTTTTTTCTTTTTTTCCTTTTTTCTGCCCCTTTTCAGAATTTTTTTTTGGGACTGTTTCCCCTTTTATTTGCAGCTTCGCCTTTTTTTTTTTTTTTTTTTTTTTTTTTTTTTTTTTTTGTTATGACAAGGCTGCCATGGGTTTAACTGTTGTGGTTCTTTAACCCCAGGAGTTTGTCAGAGCTGCTCCAGCACTGGAATCCAAGGACAGACAGCTCTCCTGACAGTGCTGAGTGCATGAGGCCCCAGCAGTGCTGTGGAACACCATCACAGTCAGATGACTTGATCAGCCATCACAGCTCAGGATTCCTAAATGTCACCCTATAATATCTAATTAAGCTTGCAGTTTGAAGACATCATGTACTTTAATTGAAAACTGTAGAGTAATCTATTCCATTTTTTTCCTTTAAATTAATAGTGTAGACCTTTAGCAGATGGCTGGTGAGACACCATTATTAATGAAAACATCTCCCTTCCTGCGATCCCGCCGTTCACTGCCGTGCAGGGCACCAAGGCAAGCACCTCCCAAACCACAGGCATTTCCCACTTGGTGGCTTTACTGTCCTGTGGCACCAGACAGTGCTGCCAGGGCTGCCCTCAGGCCTTTTCCTGCAGAGAGGAGCTCAGCCAGTCTGGCCGGGTAAGGGGGACAGCAGCAGCCAGCAGGCTGCGGGCTGTCTCCTGCTCTCTGCAAACCAAGGGAAGGCAACACTTTGGGCCCCAAAATGGTGGGGATTTCATCCATTGGGGCAACAGACCAAGGGTCTGGCTTCAGCCAGTCCAGTATTTTCACAGTTATGAATAAATGCCTCTGCACTTGGCAGGAAACTCGTGGCATTAGTTGGAAAACCAAATCCTTGCAAGTCCAGCCTGGCACATGCTCCAGCTGGGGAACCCTGGGCAACCTCTGACCCCCAGCCACAGCTTGTACTGCTGACACAGATTGTCAGCAAAACAGCAGTAATATTTGAGCTTTATCCCCTTCTCAGCCTCAGTATAGGCTGATCAATGTTTCTGCTTTGAGAAGTTGCAGGCAGGTAACGCTTCAAGACCAAACCAAGTCCTGCCTGAAATGGCAGTGAAACATTCTGGTGTAGGAGTGTTTTGTCAGTGACAGGTGTTGTCAGCCTGCAGTCACCTGACCCTCCTGTCCCTGCTGGACACTTGTGGGTGGGCTTGCTTTGCCTTTTTCCTGCTCCTTGTTTCACCCAGCTCATGAGCAATATCCCTTTGATAGTGTTGCTGATTTAGGCCAAACAACTGGGTGAATGCAATGGGATTTTGATTTTTGTTCCCATGAAGTTGAACAAGGTGGTGTGAGCCCGCTCTGTGTGGTGTTTGGAGCACTTTGTAGTTGGGATATTCAGAATATTAATAGCTTTGAGAGTGGGTATGGGTAAAAAATGAAAATGGCTCAATCCCAGCTGAGAAGATGGTCCATAGTGAACATGAATTTTTATTTTCATTTCAGAGCAGAAGGATGGTAAGGAAGTGATGGGCTGGAATTTGTCTTCATAGCAGAGAGGACGTGGTGAATTCCTAAGAGAATAAATGTGCTCGCTTAAGAGATCGCAGCTTTATTAGCTCTGTGGTCTAAATCTAGGGATGAGTACAAACTCTTCTGCTTTCTCCTAACACATGCATAGATTCAGGCTTATTAATTCGGGTGTGTATAATTCATACAAAGTAATAGCTTGAAATTCAGGCTGCCTTTTTTTTTTAATGAATTACATGTTGCTTTGAGACCAGATGGTGACCAGAGCTGCCTGGCCTAGGGAATCCTGCAATCCTTCTCCCTTACAGTTTCTCCTTTTATTTTGAGAGGTGAGGTGGGAATTGCCAATACCTTGTGATGATTGCAGGATGATGTGGAGGGAATTGAGCTGGGAGGAAGGAACCAGCACTCAATCCATGGCTTGAGGGAACCCATTAATTTTCCATGTCAGAGTTTTTTTAAGTTACTCTTTTTCTACCAAAAAATGGGTGTGTTCACTGGAAACCCTTCAGCTCAGGGCAGAGCTGGCATCTTCCTGTATGCACAACGCGTCATAGGCCTCTCTGCCACCACCGGATCCCTGCCCTTCAGTCTGTCCTGTGCTTTGTGGCCATGTCCTCTCCAGCTCCCGTGCATGAAGATGAACAGCTTTGCAGCAGCTGCTGGGCAGCACTGAGTGTGCCAAGGGAGCTTCTTCCTCCCTGCTGTCCCTGTGCCACTGGCTGCGGCGCTGCCACTCGTCCTCACCGCAGCAGCTGGGACATGGCGGGTGAGATCAGGTCGCCCACGTGCCACAGCTCTGGCCATTATGTGCTGACATTAAATATTGAAGCGTCTGAGGAGCTGCAGTCACGTAGCATTGGGTGGGGAGCGTATGGTGGCTCTGCCACCGTGCCTGAGCCAGGAGCACAAGGCTGGGTGGTGCCACACTGGCACAAGGCTGAGGGACCACTGGGAACATCCTTGGTGGCAGTTGTCTGGAGATAGTGGAGTTGCTTGTGTCCTGTTTCATGCAGCTCGCTGGGTTTCCCAGCTGGTGGCTCCCTGCTGCACTGGCACTAATAATCTAAACAATCTGGGAAGTGCAAAATAAAAATAAATGCACACCTAGATAAAATGCTTTAGCCCGAGCAACGAAATCTAAACTAAACCATAGAATTATCTGACCAAGTTTAGGATAAAACACAACCTGAGTGATTTGAATGTTAAATAATCTCATTGCTTTACGGTGTGATTCCCTGAGATGGTCAGTCAAGTCTGTTCTCACCCGTGTGAGTGGTGGGTTCAGTCCTGCAGGCACTGAGAGAGGGAAAGCCACATGCTGAGCATTGCCCTGGGATTGGCTGACACACTTGGAAGTGGAGCTGGATCCACACAGCTTTCAGTGATTCACCCTTTCCCAGCAATGCTCACTCAGTTATGCTGATAGTAGTTTCAAAGCTGGGACAGAGGGGATGTGGGTCTCGGTGGGACATCCTGGCACAGGGGCTGCTGTCCATGGTGCATGGTGCCCTTGCCCATGGACAGAAACTTGGGTGGCCTTGGAGTGCCACCTGGCCTGAGTGGTGCTGCAGGGGGACTCACTGGTGACGAGACTGAGCGTTTGTGTCACGTTCACACGTCTCTTGATTTCTGTCGCTTGTGTGCAATCACAGAGGAGCCAGGACCAGCCGGGGTTTCAGAGCCAGCTCTGTCTCGTCTGACCTTGCTGGTGCCATGCTGCCTTTTGTTTGTAGTCTCGGGCAAGAAGCAATGGGAAAAGGGTTTGATACGAGACAAAAGCAAACAATAGCCTTGCTCCAAAGATACGATGAATGGGATATAATTGGATTTTTTTGTGAGGACATTGATTTGACCCTGTGAGACACAGAAAGAATCATTAGGGGAATTAACCCGCATTAAAATGCAGGGTTTTATCAGAGGGCTTTTATTGTGCCCATAGTTTTGTTTTTAATTATTTAATGACTTTGTGTCTTCTGGTGATAAATTTATTTCTTCCCTGTTTTTTCAAAGGGAAAAAGAGTGTTGGTGTGACAGCAGGGTACTCGGCCCATGCAGCTGCTGAACTCTGCCTCAGCAGCCCTGCCTGTGCCCCACCAGGTAGATGGGGAACCACTGGGCAGAGGCATCTTGTGAAAACCTCTGATCAACCACCACTGCTGGGCTGAGCACTTTCCTCTGCAGAGCTGTCACAAAGTTGTAGTTACAGAAAGCAGAACATATAAGGAATGGGGTTTAAGGGGGTTTTGCAGCAGAGAAGCGCATCCTCCTTCCCCGATGTATATCTGTGGTACTGACTGGCAACTTGGCCTTTCCTCTGCCCAAACATGAGTGGCCCAGGCCAGCAGAGTGGAAACCTGTGTTCTGCCTTGCATGGGAGCCTCTTGTTACTGCAGCTTCTCCAGTTGGTGACGATTTGGGGTTAGGTTTTTACATGTGCCTGACATGGGCTAGCAGGAGGGAGCAGACTGAATGAGCCGTGGGTAAGGCTGAGTTCCTTCACCTGAAATACTCTGGGTTTCTATGCCATAGAAATGTATTTCTTCAGCCATAAAAGTTAAAAATGGCTTAATTCTCCTTACAGCAGTTGAATTTTAGTAGGAATAGGCAAAATCTCCGACTAATCTGAACCCCCTAAACCGTCTTGGCATTGAAGGGGTTTGTTTCTGTAAATGCTTGCTTGCCTGGTACTGAAGATGTGCAGGGAACTCCCAAGTGTTCCTCAGTCTCTCCAGAGCTTATCTCGCTGTACAGCATGAGGCGACACTGGTTTGTAGCATAGTGAGCTGAGGACATATAACATAGAATGGGTTGGGAATAGAGCTCTGCTGATTGCAGCAGTTTTGGTGGAATTACTGCACTGGCTTTAAAAAACCCCAGAGATCTTTTTTAATGTTTTCTGAAGGATTTTAGTTACTGAGTTCTTTGGTAGTTTTAGCCTGTTGGAAATCTGGGGTCAGACCTTTTTGGCCACGTAGTGTCCAGATTTGGATTGCATCTGATTCAGGTGCAGCTGCTATAAAACTCTGAGGATTGGGAAGGTCATCACTGTCGGTGGAGGAGGTCTGCACTGGCTTTCTTTGGTGCTGAATTTTATTCAGCCATTAGTCACTAGCCAGAAATTTAAAAGAGGAGTTTTTGGAGCTTTGTGCCGCTGCTCTGTCATCTGCGTGTATGGGGATCCCTTAAACCTGCAGAGACTGGCTTGGGAAACAAGGGGTGCGCCAATGGATTCCAGGAGAATTTATTTGCAGTGTAAACATGTTGGTCAGGAGTCATTAATATGACATTCACACAGCTCTAATAAAGTACATAACACGGAGATCTGGCACCGCTGCAATGCCCAGAGGACATTAAGTATGAGTCTTAAAACCAAGAATATTGGAAACAAGATATTTTTACGTCTCGTTTGGGAGTAATATAATTGCATTTTGTGGCTGTAGCAGATGCTTGGGCCAGCTGGTTGGAGAGCATTGTGGGGGTTTTTAGCTTTGGTACTGTAAGTGACAGTCCTTATATAGAGCTAGCTAAAAAAAAAAAATTATAAAAACACCTCTGCTGGTGGAAAGCCCTGGTACTGGCATGTGTTGTGCTGTTGGGAGGTACAGCTTGGGGACACTTCTGCTGCAGTGGCTCTGGAGATGATCCTGTGTGTGGTTTGGGGGTCTGATTTGAGGCATTTGTACATTGAAGGCAGTTTCACTGACCTCACTTTTTCAGCTTTTGCTAAGCAGTCCCCTCTGAGAGGGCTGGGAGGTAGTTTTTGGAAGATAACCTTCAAAACTGTTCTGGTTTAGGGCCTGGTTAGGCCCCCCCGTGGGCCACAGGTGTGAGCTGCCAGTGCTCTTGTGGGTTTTCAGTCCAGAGCAGGTTTGAACAGTTCCAAGAAAAAGAAAAAAAACACAGTCAAGGGAACTTCTCTGCCTCAGCTGGCTAAAAACTAACTAAAAAGCCAAGGAAAGCCTTCTCCCGCTGTCTGTCCGTGCTGCAGACAACACAGTCCAGGAGGAGGATGCGGGGGAGCAAGTGCAGTTCCTGATAACAAACTCAGAGCTTCTTATCGCCCCCACTTCCCTCTTAGAACCAGTCTTAAAGGTGCAAAACTTTTTTGTGGGCTAAACAGACAAATGGGGATACAAGCATCAAAAAGTCACCCCAGGACATAACCCTACATTTTTCTGAGTATATCGTAGGGGGCTTAATTTCAGCACAGTCTCAGGAGTCCGTGCCCATCTCTAGATATCGGGACATTGCTGTGTGGTGACAGTTGCCACCTTGCGACCACCCTGGGTTTGTACCCAGGAAATGGATGAATGTCTGTCCTGTATTCCTCAGGCCTGTTTACAGGCACTGTCGTGAATTATCTTGCTGGCACCAATAATTTCCTGCAAACAAATCAGTTCTGATCTGGAAGTAATCGCCCGTATCATTCCTGCAAGTGGGAGCAATGACTTACATTGATGTCACCCGCTGGCTTTTTATGGTAACGATTAATAATTCAGTAATTCTCTCTGCAGTGATGCTGTTCTATTTATAAATATTTTATTTAGCTCCCTGTGTCCGTATTGTCGCTGCCCTCCCCTTTGCTTCCTGACGTCATACCAGGCTCTTGGAGATGCCGTGGTCACCAAAGTTACCAGCAAATTCTCTGTGCTGGAAAATGTTAATGCCTTTCCTCATTTGCATCTCTTCATTGTCCTGTTTAAGCCTGGCCTTGGTGGCGTGGATGTGAACATTTACTGAGTGCGCTCTGTCGGTCAAAACCCGATTTCAGCTGCAGCCTGGCCCCGGGGTAGGCGGATCCATGTCTCTGTTATAAAACTTTCCAGTTCCCAGCACAGCCATGCAAGTAACTCTGTTTTCTTTCTGCATTTCTCTTTCAGGAAATTGCAGCTTATTTAATAACGTTTGAAAAGCATGAGGAGTGGCTAACAACCTCCCCCAAAACCAGGTAATGTTCTCCTGCTCAGCACATTGACTCTCTCGCGCTGATGACTTGACTCACTGATCAATGCCTTGACCACCAAGTGGAAACTCCCAGTCATGCCTGATGGCTTGTGACACCGAACTCTCATTAATTGCCTTAATGAGCATTTTATTGAATGAAATCAGATTGATTAAAAATGGAACAGCTACAGTCTTGGCAGGTTAAAGTTTTAACCCGATTGCTCAGGATTTAATTGTATCCCTTCAGATGAGCAGATCTGAAGTCTCTGAGCAAGGTCGTGGGCTGTTTATCTTGACAGAGCTCCCTTGCCTCTAACTTTAAATAAATAAAAAAGCACCAGCCCACCACGTGCTGCCTGTTCACAGACAGGCACGGGAATTGTTTGCGTTCTGGTGTTTCCCTTGCTGGGGTTAAGTGTTTGATGGTGAGGAGGTCCCAAAAAGCTGCATTAACAGACATGTTTGCAGTTTATTATTCAGTAAATGTCATGTCTTCTTCGTGCTGCCATAAATGTTTAACTTCTTGCTCCCCTGGGAACCCAGACATGGAGTTTTGGCTGTGGATGTTTTCCTGCTGTTTCAGCTATGTTCTGGCTCCATACATCTCACTAATGCAGAGAACGACTCTTGCTTTCTGGTCTTGCTGGGCTTTTGCTGGTTTTCTTTTTCCTTATCCACCCCTTTCCTATTGCAGAGGGCTGGGCCATTTGTAGGAGCCTGCTGGGACCCAGGTGAGAGAAAAGCCTATTTTAGCATCCTGCATCCCAGCATCATCCGTTGCAGGGGCCGGTGCCGCAGGCGCCCGGAGCAGCGTGCTCCAGGTTTGGCATCACCTCCTGCTGCCATGAGCAGGGACAGAGGTCACAGTGGGACACAGGGAGCAGTGCCACCCTAACGAATAGCACAGATTGTTTCCAGGTTTTCCACAGCACCCAGCTGAGGAGAGGATGGACGTGGAGGCCGTCTCTGCACCTCTACAGTGCAGCTGCAGGTGGGACACACAGAGGACCTGCTTTCTATGAAATATGGGAACAAAAGAGCTGTGTTGTTTTACTTTTGTGGGCTTTTTTTCCCCCAGACTGTATATTTTTGTGACATCGGTAAGTAATGCATTTGCTTGTCGTATTAAAACGTGTAGCACCTGAGAAGGAGATTTGGGAAACCCAATTGCTTTCTCAGTGGTTCTCCAAGACCTGGAACTGCCATGGTGGTGGAAGGGCCCTGAATGGATCTTCCCTGCTGGTGGCAGCTGTGAGGCTCTCCTTGGCTGCAGAACAGCAGGTAATTCAGTTAATATTAGCAGTAGCTTTTTCTAGGTTGGTAATCCCAGTTTCAGAATTAATTCAAAACAATTTCTGGTTGAGTCTTTGCCAGAGAAGCATTTTAAGGGGTCAGAAAACACATTACCTAGTCTGGCTCTATATGGTATCACTAAAGATAGGAGATTATAAATGTTTTTCTAGCAGCTTCTTCTGATCTTAAGAGCTTGGTTTGCTAAAGGCAGTGCATGCAAATAATTTTCTAATGAACATTTCCTTAGCTTCCTCTTGTGTGTTTACACTTGGAAGAAAGAATGTCCCAGGAGAAGGAAAGTTGTGACATGAGTTCAAGGTCCTTTTGAAATAGTTCAGTTAGTTTTCTATTTTTTTTTTTTGTTTAATATAAAAATTAATTGGAAGAGTTAAATGCTGAGTTGCTACAATCAGGGCTCCCGGTATTACAGAATTAATGACATCGATTTGGCACTGAACTGGAACACTCCCCATTCTTTGTTTGCTGCTGTGGGTGCTACTAATTTCATCTCACAAAATTAATAAAAATTAATTGCACCACTGACACACAGAGTTTCCTAATATGATGATGTATAGTGTGCTGTGGGGAGTCACTGCTGGATGGATGCCGTGAGGGCTCCGGGCACGGCTGGACGGTGCCTGTGGGAGCTGGTGCTGCTGCAGCCATCGGCAGAGGTTGATATTGGTGAAGGAGTTTTGATGCTTCAGCCAGCGGTGAAGGAACTGCTGCAGAGAGTCAGGCCAGGCTGGGCTGTGATGCCTCACAAGTCACTGAGCTAAGGCACAGTGTGGCAATGAGGGATGAGCTGCTTTGGAGCTGGTTTGGAGCCAGGCTTGCAGCTCTGAATGTTTTCATCTGTTTCCCGAACAGTGGTTCTCATGTTTACAGCACAGCTGGGTATTGCTTTAGTCATGGACAAGGAGGGGAGGCCCTCTTGCCATTTTGGTGGCATTGAAGGAGCTATGGCAAACCTTTGGAAAAGATCCATAAAATTACTTTTTTATGAAACTTCTTGTTGAACGACTCCAATTGATTGAATACACTGATATAAATGTACTGGAGCATTATTACAATAGTCTTTTGAGCACTCCAGTTGATCAACATAAATTAGCGAGTACACCTCGCGAGCATCGACCTTGAGGCTCCCTTGGAATGGTGTTTGGTTACTTGATGATGTGCTGGGTAATCCGCAGCGGGTGTTCCGTCAGCGGGGCGGGGGAAGCGTTCTGCTAATGCAGCAGGGCCAAGTGTCTGACATTTCCAAGTTTAAATGCAAATCACGATGACAAAAAAAAATTACTTGACATTTATATATCAAGTAGAACTTAATTGTTATTTACTTTGGAATTTCAATGGCAAAGTCAATTTTCTGAGTCCAGGAGCATTCTGCCAGAGGAAGATACTTTGCTTCTCTGTTTCCAGGTGCCTTCTGGCATTAGCATTTGTACAGTATTTTAAAAATATTCCTGAGTGATCCGAGGTGACTTCACTATTTCAAAAGTGGGCCCCAGGCAGTGGAAAAGCCTTGGCTCTGCCCGGAAGCTGCAAGCTCAGTTTTCCATCTGAGAATGCAGTTCAGATGTGTTTCTGTCCCTTCCTGCTTCGTGTCTTGGAAAGGACACAGGGGGATTGTTGGGGGGACCAGCTCTACTCCACGGTGAGAGTAGGATGGATGCAGTTCCTGAAGTGTCCCCACCTCCTGTCCAGGTGCCCATCACCAGGAAGCACACCCTGTGCCTTACCTGTCCATCAGTCCAGCGTAAGGAACATTCCCTATCTGGGATATCAGTGGCATCATAAAGAAAAGTTGGGATCTTGCAGTATATTAATTCTGTATTAAATAATTAATAGTAAAATTAATTGAATTACTCAATTTTCATAGGTAAAAAATAGGGTAATAAATATTCATAACTTACATTATTAAGGGAATTTCCATTTCCTATGTCGTTAAAGTGAGATTAGGTAAGGTTGGGTTTAAATGAAGATTGAAAACAGTTGTGCTTTGGAATTAATTCACTGTGTTAGGCCATTACCTTGTGAGCCTTGTTTCCAGTGTGCTCTGTGTGAGAGCTGTCCCACTGCATGAGGTGGATGCTGTTGCCACGATGTCCTGGCAGCTGGGAAATGAGACACAAGCTGCCTGTGAAGGAGAAGCTCATGGGAGCTGGAAGCTGTAGAAAAGCAACTACCCAGAGCTGTGGGTGGCAAAAGTTCTGTTGTCTCCCCCTGTACTTGTTGCAAATAAAAGTCCGCTTGAGACCTTGTTTAGACTTTCAAGGCACATTTTAGAGGTCCTGCTCTCTCATGTGGCTCGTACTCTCCATAGGATCCAGGACCATTAACCTTGCCTGTGGGCAGTGCTGAAATTTGGGGTTTCTGCTGGGAGCTCTGCTGGTATGTTTGGGGTCGGATACAACCCATTTTCCTTTGCTGAAGGCGCTGTGTATGTGCTGTCAGCACTCCTGGCTCGGGATGCTGCTTGACATAATCCCTGCTAAATGTGGCACATCTCTCTTTACACTTTATAGATTTCATGACTCTCAACACTTCCTTCTCGCTGCTTTCAGTATTTCCTTCTCCTTATTGTCCCTGCAGAGAATAAACAGTGCACAGATAGTTTTAAGAGCCCTTCGTTCATATAGATTTTTAGCTGCTGTAGTCCAGGGGTGTTGAGACACCAATAATGAATTCTTTTAACAGCTCACTGTGTTGATTGTAAAGTGACCTAAGAGCAGAGTTGCTGGGAGCCATCCACATGCCTGGCCTGACTCAGGCAATGGTCTTCAAGTATTCCTTCCAAATTCTTCCCATGACAAATCCAGCCTGGTGTGTGCTGGTCCTCTGGGAGAGCTGGTTTCCCTCTGTATTTAGCTGGCAGCTCAGAAGAGCTGTGTCACAGCAGAAGATGTCACTGGCCAACTTGGACAACTGAGGCAAGAGGTCTGTGTTTCTATTGTGGATTCTCCTGGCACAGAGGCTGAAAGTTGGATCTTCCAGCCCACCAGTGGCTCTGCAGCCCCTGTGCTTGGTCACCAAGCTTGGGCTTTCCCACATATCAGGGGTGCCCACGTGTCAGAGGTGGTGGCTCCACAGCTGGTCCATGCACACTAACACCTGCCCTCACTGCCTGGCTTTGCAGGGCTGGGGTGCAAAGGCTCCTTCTCCTCTTCGTGTGGACTCATAAGAATCCTGCAGCATTGCTCCTTGGAGAAGAAGAAAACTCTGGAAAACATGGAATAGTCACAAAAAGCAATTATCTGATAACAAAGCAGTGAAATCATTCAGCAAACCCATCTGCCTGCAGCAAGGCTTGGTAGGTTTTTTTGTCAATGGGTATGGCCAAGGAAGACAATGTGGCTTTGGACAATACTGACATTCAGTATTTGGCAAGCTCTGACTGTTCCTGATCCCATGTGGGAATATGCTTAGGGTTGAGGAGGCTGCTTGGTGTGTGTGAGCCCCCTGTACTGGGCCTGTGACTGGGGGTTCCCAGGCTGCAAGGCAGATCAGTGAGGAGCTGCTCTTGTCCTGGGTAGAACAGAGGAAAGGAAAGAGTATGTTGGGAGAGGTGTTGGGCTGGGGATTCTGATGGTCACACCCAGACCTGTCAGACAATTCCATATTGTCCAGCACTCTGTGCTTCCTATGGAAGGGGACAGTAAAGGACAGGGCTTGATGGCTGTTGTGGAGCCACCTTGGACCTGCCCTTTCCTGTGTCATGTGCAGGCTGCAGAGTGGCAGGAAACCTGCTATTTGTTCGTCAGGCTGTTTTAAATGGCAACAAAATGGAAATATTTGTCGCATTTTAAAGACTTTTGCAACTTAATTTATATTCTCATATGGCACTGAAGATCCTTCTTTTGTCCAGGAGGTAAGATATGCAAAAATAACCTTTAAGTTGCTCCTAATTGACCCTTAATGATATTCTCTTGTTTCTTCCAATACATTCTCTGCGTCAAAAACACCATCCAACAACTGCTTGTTGCATCTTAATGGCTGCAAATAGCAACTGATGAGAAATAAACTGTTTATTTGGGTTCTTTATTTATTGACAAGTATTTTTGCATCCGGGAACGCTGGCCCTGAGATTGGAGTGCAGGGCTGAAGCAAGGCACCACAACCATCTTGGGCTGGCATGGATTGGGCCCTCTGAGCCTGGGGCAGAGGGTACCCTGTGTCCAGGGGGTTGATGCTTTGATTTCCTGATGGGGACAGTGTGTTAGATGACAAGCACAGTGTTATTTAAGTTGCCCAATGGAATGTTAGCCAGCATGTGCTGGTAACATGGAATTGGGGAAGGATGTTTGTGCCTGTGAGTGCAGAGCAGCTGGAAGCATCCCAGGGGACCTGCTGCTCAGCCTGGAGAGGACAGATTGGTTTGTGTTGTGGTTGTTGGAAGAAGAGGAGCTGCCTGAAGATGTTGAGGTTTTTCTTTTGGTGCTGAGTAAGTGTGTGTAGGCAGTGAGCAGGCTTTGCTTTTGCTGTGTGTGAGGAGTAATTGCTTGGCAGACACAGGTGCTGTAGGTGTGCATTGACATTGTAGTGAAGCACTGGACAAGTGTGTGATTCTGCTCAGCCCAAATGTGGAGCAGTTGGTAGGTGAGCAGTAATGAAGCTGAGAGCACTGATACAGGTGTTCAGGTTTGAATTTTTCTTTTTTTTCTTCCTAGTCCTGAAAACACAGATTTACAACAATCTGGCAAAGATTCTCCTCAAGTTACACTTGGTTGGTGTTCTTGCTATGCGCACTGTAACAATACTTTAATATAATTAAATTTTAAATTCCGTGTAGAATCTGGTGGGTAGGCAGATGTACCGGTATGTTAAACTTTATGTCACTTAAAAATGGTTCTCAAGTACATCAGAGGGAGCCCAGCCAGCTGTAAAATGATCTGCTTTATGGTGCTGCTTTGCAGTTTTGGTGTCTGTGTTTTAATTACAGATGTACCTAAAGTCTCACACCCTTGGATAACTCTGACAGGCCGTTTTGTTTCCTGTATGTTACTGACAGGATGCAGTGATGTGAGGGAAGGTGCTGCTGGGGTTTTCCAGAGCTGCTGTTTGTGGGACCATTGAGTTTCTGACTCGTGCTGTGGCAGCTTTGTTTCCCATAAACAGACAGTGCAGTCTGCTGCCTGGGGCTGCTGCACCTGAAGCAGCATCACCACAATGACAAGTGGTAAAAGGGGTTTTAGGAGCTGCTTTGCAGCCCTGGGCAGGTGAGTGTGTGTTGGGACTGGTGTGAGGAGTGGCTTTGTGGCCCCAGGCAGGCGGGTACATGTCAGGGCTGGTGTCAGGGTGGGTGGGCATCTGTTCCTTCGCAGCCCCTCTGCTTCCCTGGCTCATCCCCAGCACCAACACTCACCAGCTACCCACCAGCTGAGATGAGCTTTGCCCACATTTGCTCCACAGTAAGTGGAGACAGTGGCTGAGCTCAGTGCAGGATGGAGATTTCCACTGCTGTGAAGTGGGAATCTTGTTGCTTGGCAGGCAGAAACCATTAATGGTGCTGTTTCTGGAAATAAAGAAGTGGCCTCATCTGGAGTCATCCCACATGATGATCTGCCGAGTTGTGGAACGTGATTTATGCCTAGCCATGGGATTATTGTTTGCTATTGATTCTGAGAGAGATGAAGCATCAGTAAAAGCCCACCAGAAGCCTCCCAGTGGAATGTGAAAGCTGGAAGCTTTCCTGACAGAAATCCTGTTGCCTCTTTGGTGGTGACTCGAGACCCGCTGCCCAGCCAATCTCAGAGCATCATCTTGCAGTCCTTTCTCCTTTAAGCATTGCCTGTCTCTTTCCAGAGAGGATGTACTTGGTGCTGCAGGGAGGTGTTGAGCTGGGAGGTACTGGTGGATCCCTTGGGGATCCTCTGTCACCCTCTGCTCTGCTTCCAGCAGACAGTAGCCATGTCACTCCCTGTCCTTTGTCAGAGCACGTGTGATTCCTGCTGCCATCAGTGGGACTGAATTGTGCCCACAGTATTATTCCTGTCTTTATTTTGTAAATGTCAAGGATGAACTAAATTAAGATAAATAAGGCTGTTCCATTTCACTGTTCAATTTACAAAATTTTGAGGGGACCAATAATATCTGTCCTGATTCCATCTTTTGGCCAGCTGAAGGTGGCTGACAGCTCTGCTCCACCCGTTCCCCAGCTGGAGCAATGTTTACAGACAGGCGATGTACAAGTGAGGCATTGAGTCATTTGATTCTGCCTCTGCTCTGTCTGACTCTAGTAGAGAAGCTGAGAGGGTGATGTGGCTGACAAAGAGCTCCACCCTCACAACTGGAATTGCTGTGTTGCCTTAAGTGCTGTTATAACAGGCAAGTGATGGGTGAACACATTGCTGTGAATTACAGCGATGCAGCTGGGTGGAAGTAAACCCTTAGTAGGGTGTGCCTTATCTGCAGCCTTCCCTTCTCCTGCTTGGCCTGGAAAGAGGAGCTGTGGTCTCCTGGTTTCCTCAGGAGAACCTGGACACCAGTGCTCACCCTCCTTATGAGGTGTCAGGTCATGGGTGCATTCCTCTCCTTCGATGTGGGTCTGAGGACCAGAGCAGCATATGGAGCATCCCTGCTGTCACTCTTTGCCCTCTGGAAGGTGACCATTTATTTCTCATCAGTCGAGCCTCTTGCACAGCAAATGGGTCATGCAGGGGAGATCTTCTTGCTGGATAAGCAATTAGGTAAAATAAACTACTCAGAGGACAAATTATGCAGGACTCTTGCCCTGTAACAAATGAGTTAATTGACTTTGGTATTTGTGGGATGTTCACACTATTTTATTTAATTCTCTCTGGCTAAAAGGCTGCTGTGTTTCCCCGTGCTCTTATGCTGCTGCAGTGAGTAAACAGGGTATTGGGGTTCATTTACATGGTTACTAGCAAAGGAAGCAAAGTGATAATTGCGGGAACCTTTCCACATTTCCTTAAGAAGGACAAAACCTCTTTTAGCAGCATGTCCAAGAGCCTCTGTTTGACCTGTTTCTCTGGGGTGCCATCAGTTCTCTGTGCAGCCTCACAAAGCTCATTCACCGCATCATGGCAGCACAGCACGGGCTGGAATCGTGATCTGGGCACAATTGCAAGGGCTTTGGTAGCACCAGCTCTGCAGGTGCCAGTGGGGCTGCTCCTGCAGCCACAGTACAGTCAGGAGCTGAAGTGGGCCAGTGCAGGGTTGGGGCTGGGTCTCTGTAGCAGTAACCCCAAGTTGTTTTGAAGACTTTGTCTGCATCTTTGGAAGCAGAGGCCATTGTAGCAGTGTGTTACCTGGGATGTCACACGGAGCAGCACTGCAGAAGGATTACAGGTCCTGGCCCTTGGCTGGGCTGGTAACACATGAAATCATTCGGCCAAGTTGCTGGGTTTATTTACAGTAACTAAATCAAAGCTCTGGTACAAATCTTTGCTGTGTAAGAGGATTTGTCAACAACTAAGAAATGGTGACACTGTTGGACCAGTTGCCAAGAAAATACTCCATGCATGAAGTGACGTTGGGTTCACCGAGTAGCGCACAGTCCCAGCTCCCAATGCCAAGGTGAAACATGGCTCTTCCACTGTTCAGCTTCTTAATTCTGCTTTGCAGTATTCAAGCAAGATGCCTCAGGCCAGGAATGATAACACTGGTGGTGACGTGGTGTGGGGACCTGTCTCCCTGTTCAATGGCATTTGTAATCCCAGACAGCTTTAGAAGACACAACCAGTGCTAAATTGTGCGGCAAACTTTTTTTGATAAACTGTGGCCTTTGAGAACAGCGCTAGCCAAGAGCAGGGCAGTATTTTGTGCTCTGCTTTAAATTTAGGATATGAAAGATTTGGAGGATGTTATAATCGCAGCTTTGCGTTCTTGCTCTGCCTCCTCTTCTCCCACTGGTTTTACTCGCAGGCTTTTCTAACTGCTGCTCTTGTCTGGTTTCTTTTCCTCTTCAGTCCTTGCTCTCATCTCCTCAACTCCTGAAATTCATAAAAAAGTCACTTCTAGTCCTGCACAGATCCCAGATCTGGAGAGACTGTCATATTTATTATGGTTTCTTTTAGTTTGCCCACCTGCCTTTACCAAACTCCCTACTATTGGGTGAGATAGTATTTGGTTGCAGCCAGAGGCATGTGCAGGTGGGAAACCAACCAAAGCAGGTGATGTGTGGACACAGACCCACTGTTGTAGTTTTGATGTGCCAGAGTGGGCAGTGGCTAGAGAGGGGGTTCTGCCCTTAGGAAGGACATGGTAGGACATCTAGGTAATGTGTGAAAAGGATCAAATGAGTAGGGTTTGGGTTTTTTTCTTCAGATTATGTAGTTCATAGGGCAGGTAACATTAAACCCTAGTTTCTTGCCAATATTAAAAATTTGGTGAAGTTCTGGAAAGTGAAAGTCTTACATGGCATTAACACAATTGCAGCATCTGACTCGTTGCAGGGATTAGATGAGTCTCCGCTTGGCGCCTGAACAAGTAGGTTTCAAACATGCCGAGGATTTGACAGTTGCATAAGATCACAACTGGTGGGAGGGAGGTGAGAGGAAAGCTGTGGAGGCTGTGCTTGGATTCAGGCAGCCTGGGGAGAGGCCGGGATTCCCGGCACGATGCTGGCAGGGCGTTCCGTGAGAAGCATCAGGTGTCCGTCAGGAAATGTCCTGGGATTTGGTTTGGGGGACGCAGAGTGCTGGGCCTGCTTCGGGCCCGTGTTCCCATCTTGTGCTTCTACTGTGACAGCTGAGCTGAAACGTCCTTGTTAGAACATCGTCCTTGGATTTTAATCAGAAAAGGTCACGCCTTCCCTGCACCAGTGTGTAGGGAACAGTCACCTCTTGACTGCTCTCTGTCAACCGAGCTCGGAAAATAACAGAGGTAACAGGAAAAGGAGGGTTTTGATCAGAGGAAATTGGGCAAACATTGACCCAGCGATGCTGAGTGCTGTGCCGGGTTTGGGAACAGTGAGCGTGGCTTTATGGTGAGGTGACACAAGGTTTAAAAAAGCAATTCATGCTGACTTGTAGGGTCACAAATTAGGGCATGATAGAAAAAGGAGTGGCTGTTAACAAGAGTTGGTTTAGGCTAAATTAATCTGAAAATGTGTAATTTCATCTGAACTCAAAATACTGGAATGTAATTAAATTCCAAAGTAGGATGAGCTGAGAGGGTGTAAGAAAAGATAAGCATCAGAATAAGACAATAATTGAGTTTGTATTGTAAACACATTCCTGTAGGAATTTGGGATTTTTAAGCTGCTTCATTAGAAATCTTAAGTCGAGAGTACTTAACAGCTTGGGAATGTTTTGGAGAAGTGGTTGACTACTTTTATATTTGTCTGTGTTCTTTGTTTGCAGGATTTTCTATATTTGGGATTAATTCTCTCTTATCAACTACTAGTTTATTAATAAGTTTGAAGGGGAATAAGGCTTAAAATTAGAAAATGTATATTTCCATGTGAAGCTGATTGTTTTGTGGACTCATGTTTTTCATCTAATTTTCCCTAAAAATTGAATCTTTAATATATACAATTGATAAATTAGGTTAGTACCATTAAAACACCGGTAATTCTGAAGTGCCTCACATGAAATACTGAAGCAAATACATTTTCTTTGTTCTGTGCACAAGCTACTTGCTCAGTCCATCAGGTAGGAATGAGCCAGGTCAGGTCCTGCTGTGCCATTCTCCTGTCACTCAGGCAGTTGTGGAGCCAGTGTGTGAAGGAGAGCTCATGGCTAGGATGAGTGGGGTATTGCATCACCATCTAAACAGAGCTGTGAACACTGATCTGAACACTAATCAGCACAATACCTGTTTGTCAGGGTGTTTGAAAACCGCTACAATTGGTGGTTTGAGACGCCTTTCTCTGGTGCCAGCACCTGTGCAGTGAGTGTTGGATGAGGGATGGAAAAAGTGGGCGCAGTCTTGCTCTCAGCTTGCTCCAGGCCCCAAATGCTTGGGGAAGGGAGGTGATGAATGGAATTTAGTGCCTCTTTGGTGATACTGCACAGCCTGCTCAGTACCAGTACCTTATGTTACAGACTTGTGTAGTTTTTTGCAAAAAAGTTTTTTGCAGAAAAAATGCAGACAGGTTTTCTTCTTATTGACTAGAAAATACCCTTAATTCTGAAAAATTACTTTGCGGATGTTCATATTTCACAGACTATAACTAGATTACTACCTTTTACTGGAATACTTTGTGTTAATGAAGACCGATTGGAATTACATAATAGATTTCCTCTAAAGAAGGCATTATGTGGTTATTTTTTACTGTCTGGCATTCTAGTTAATTGCCTTGTCATCATTAATTGATGGGACTAAATTGATATAAATAAACAGATTATATTTGTGAGGTTTGTTTGAAAGAGAGGAAGGGCTGAGAACAGGCTGCTGCAAGGCATTCCAGCATGTGCCTTGTCAGTGACTGTAGAAGAGAGCTCAGGCTTGGTCAGTGCCACCAATTGTGAACCCATTTGGAGGATGCATAGTGGGCTCTGCCTTCCTTCCCTGGGAGTGCTCACTTTGTCTGGACAGGGCTGGGGTTGCTTGCATTGCCCCATCATAAATCTGACCTCAACAGCTGGTTCAGTCCTAAGTTTCAGGCCTACAAAGAGCTGATGGTCCTGGCTGTGGGCTTAGGACAGGCAGCCCAATCAGCCCAGCTTCTGTGACAGTTTGAGCGTCTCTGGTTTCCAGGTTAATCCAGATTTATGTACATGGTTACTATTAATCAGGAATCAATGGAGTCCCAGCAATTGACGGAGTCCAAGGCAAATCAACATTTTAAATTCAATTGCAATATTGCAAATTATGCTTTTGCCCAGACAGAGTGAGCTGGTGGTGGCTGTTGAGCAGCACTGTATCCCCTCTCCAGCCCTTTCCATAGTGCTCTGCCCATCTTCTGCTGGGCCTAGCTGTGCTCATGGGGGACAGGTGTGTCACTGGACCACAGCTGGGGAGTTGCTCCCTCCCATACCAGCATCACCAGTTCCTCCAGTCTTTGCTGTTTTGCTTCTTGCAGTGTTCATCAGCTGTTGAACTGCATTTACATTTTGAAGTGGTTCTCAGTTAAAATTCATAATTAATTTATTATTATTCAATTTTCAAATATTTACGAATTTTTATAGTGTCTCAAGTCATGAGTCAAGCTGCATGCTGCTAGCAGAGGGAGAACCTTTTTTCTTCCTCAGACCTCTGCTCTCCTCCCATGCCCAGTGAGCTTTTTCCCAGTTGCCAGCAAAGCCCATGTGGCTCCCACTGGCCTCTGTGCTGGGGAGGTGACACCTGCCAGAGCCCAAGGACATGGTTCACGTGCATCATGGCAAATTTCCTTGGTATGTGGAACCAAGGTACAGCCCCACTTTGACACAGTTGTAGAAACCTTGTTAGCCTGGAGCTGCTGTTGTTAGAAGTGGGGAAATTGAACAGGAAGTAAGTTAAATAAATAAATTGAATTTTTCTTCCATTTTCTTCCTTTCCCGTAAGAATGCAGCAGTGTTTGCACACACATGTGTTGCTGCTGCACTGGGAAGTGACGAGATTTAGAACTGAAGTAGCACCTGCAGGAGGAGGCCATCTCCAAATAAGTATTTTAAAAGTTAATTGGAGCCCTTGGTCCTCACTGTAACAATTTGTGTCCATGGAGAGAGCAATTGATAAGGCAGAATGGCTGCTGGCACCTGGGGGCTGGAGCCCTTTGGTCTGTGTGAGCACAGAACAGGGCTCTCCTCAGTGCACCAGTGGAGATGGTGGTGATTAATCTGAAAATAGTTTAAAGCATTCATGAATGGTAAGAATTAAGTCCCAATAAATCAAATGGTAGCCCCATGGGAGTAGGAAGAGAAATAAATGAGGGCTAAAGAAATTGATAAAAATCCTTGAGCAATAAAGAGATAAATGCCAGTTCTTTTTAAAATTATATTTAAATGAACAAAGTTGATTTAACTGGCTTTTTTCATACCTTGTAGTAAGATTTAGTTCTACAGCATGACATTATATCAAGAAATAATTTAAAGAAAGACTTTTTAGCATTTCACGTGCATTCCACTTAATGACAATTTTAATATTCCATCTTTGGTCCTACATCGTTACGAGGAGGCTTCAATTGCTCGGTGTGCCGAGGAGTTCATAAAGATTGTTTCTAATTTCTTTTTCAAGTCTGTTACAGAGTTCAGAGCGATCAACATGCAAATTATCATGTTGTTGAGTAAAATGTGGGGAAAACTGTTAACTGCTGGAACTAAATGTGCAGCTTTGGGACAGTGCTGTTTCTGGAAGTATCTTCCTGCCTAGGGAGGTCCAGACAAAGTGCTGAACTGAGGTATGAGCTGCTATGGCACTGGGAGAGCAGAGCTCACCCACCAGGTTGTGCCTATGAATAACATACCTACTTTGTTTTTAACCTGTTTTTTGGCATTTTGGTTGCTTTTGGGTTTTTTTGTTTGGTTGGTTGGTTTGGTTTTTTCTTTTAACTGGCTCTAAAAAGAAAATTATAATGGTGGAATTAATCAGGCTGAGTGGCCAGATAGGCACAGGTGCTGTGTGAGTCTTTCATGGAGTTCATACTTAGGGGCCAGCTGCAATACACTTAAACATAAATGGCAGCAGAGTAAGTGGCTACTTGAGAAGTCAGATCCTGTTGTTAGCTGTATCACTCTTATTAGTGCTGGTAGCATTGTTACCTGTTTTGCAGTTGTGTCAAGAGCAGAGACATTAATTCCTGACACATTAGTGAGTACAGGTTCTTAGCACAGAAGGAGTGGTGCTGGTTGGAGTTGTTGTTGTACCGAGGTGCCTGGAGCTTCCCCGTGTCTCTTGGCCTCTGCAGCCTGATGGGGACACCCACGGGGGCACGGGCAAGGCTCTGCCTCCCCATCACTCACAGCTGAAGCTGCTGTGCTTGGCACCTGCCTGCATTGTGCTGCAGGGACATCACTGCTGGGAGGACGATTGGGTCCTGCCTCCATCAGCAGAGCCCCAAATGTTCTGGGGATTAGCTTCTGTACCAGTGCACCATGCAAACAGAATATCTTCACAATGTGCTTTTGTGGCACCAGCATCCTGATCACTCCTTACATGGCCCCAAGGAGCTGCTTTTGGGGCAGGACTTGTTGATGGGTATCCCAGCCCACACCAAGGAGATGCCCAGCAGCTGTGTAGTGGTCTGCAGGTTGTGTTGCAGCCATCACCATTTATCCTGATCTTGCAGAAGGGCTTTCCTTGGCAGCACCTGGCAGTTCTGTGTCACGGCACAAAAGCCAATTTGGCACTGGCATGGCTTGTTCAGCCCTGTTTGTTGGAGCCACAGGTAATTACTCCCATACTTAATGAATCACATTACTTTTATTGATGAACACAGAGGCTTCATGCTGGAAAGAGGAGGTAAGGATTAAGTTTTATGGCCTACTGCTGCTATGAGAAGGAGCATCTAGACACCAATTAATGCCCCCTTGATGGGATTAGCCATTGCGTTAACCGCAGCTCTGGATAAAATTGCTAAGTCTGTGACTTTAGACTTTAACTCTTGAATATTGTAGATATGAAGGAAGTTCACTTACATCTTAAATGGAAATGCCATTTAATTCTAGATACAAAAACTTGCAGTCTATTTACATTTCCTTGTGATTTATACCTCCTACTACATGGATAAGAAGACTTATCTGAAGTCTTTATTTCATCCCTGCAGAGTTCAAAGATCAGACAAATTTCAGACATATAATCTGTGATTCCTTCAGTTGCTGTGCCAATAATCCCAACTTGCAGTGAGGAGTGTGGAGGTTATAATGGCAGCAGCCTCTCCCCATGAGATGCCATGGCTTTCCAGCAGTTATGGTGAAATCTGAACGTCTACGTTAAGTTTTTGAGGGGCTTTTCTTTGATTTTTGGTCTCCTGGTGCAGGCTGGGCACATGGTGAGATTTCTGTCAGGGCAAGTGTCAATCATTGCCTGAGGGTCAAAGCCAAGCATTTATTTAGGAGGGGGGAAAAACCCATTTGTCAAACAAATTTTTGTGTGATCTGCCAGTGCTACAGCTGTGATGGACGAAGTCCCCACAGTCTTGAAAACATTTGCCCATGTAAATATAATTTTAAAGCTTTCTGTCAGTATGGAAGAGATCTACATGTTACAGCATCCTCCAGGTACATCCCTGGGCTGGTGGGATGATGCCCTTGAGACAGGGGTTATGGTTCTGCCCTGGCCTTGGGTGCCTCCATCCTTAATGAGTCTGGGTGACCTCCTAAACCAACAGTGAGTGTCCAGGTATCTGCATGGCCAAGGGCAGGTGAGATGTCAAGGGCTGCAACTGCTTGAGATTCCTCTTTCAGTTTTCCATTTGGGCTTTAATCTTCTGATAAGCCACAGGTGCAGTGAGGGGAAATGTCAAGGTAGATGAAGACATGAAGAGCAGCATTCCTTGGGAGAGAAATAACTTCTGTCATCAGATATTTTTCTTGGGCAGAAACAAGAAGTAAGAGATGAGGTGTTTCTGAGAGCATGATGTCAGGCAGGAAGCGCTCCTGACTGACAGTCCCTGTCCATCACTGCTGCAGTGCGAGGGCTGCGCAGCTGCACACAGTGCAGAGAAGAAGGAAATAGATGGTTACTTGGAGTTCATCACCTGCAGTGTTTGCTAGCCCAAAGCTCTGGCTGCTCTGCTGCATGGCAGGGCATTAGCTGAGTGGGAGGCACCTTGTCACACTCACTCTTGGCACTTCTCCCCATTCCCAAACTGGCCTGGATGAAGGCAGGTTCAAGGACTTGGTCTTTGCGTTCCTAAGGAAATGAGGACAAGGATTCAGTGCAATATTTTCTTGAAAGGCTGTCTCTTTTCACGTCTTCCTCCAGGACTCCAGCTTTTTCCAGCCAGTTTCTGCATCAGTAGGTTGCTCCTCTGGGAAGGCAGAAGTTAATTTCTCATTATTATCATGCATAGATGCGGAAGATGGAAGATAGTCCCCTCCTGTTGTCCCTTGGCTCTGTGATAACTTCATAGCCAGAGAAAATATCATGCAGGTGAAAAATGGCATCATCCAGGCTGTTTGCAGGAGCCATTTCTCAGTGTGGTGGGTGGCAGAGATGGAGGGGGACACCCAGACACTGGGGGCAGCTTCTGCTTGTGCACTGGTGAGGTACAGGGAGGGTCTGGTGTGTGGTACCTCTGCTTTATGGCAGCTGTATTGAACATCCATATTCGTCCTTTAAATATCCTCCTTGGATTGGAATTGGAATAAATGCAGATGGTATAATAAAAAATAACTCTTAGAGCCATGGACCTTCTCAAGGAGTGGTTCTGGCTGATCTTCCTCTGTTATCTTGAAAAAGAGACTCTTTTGGATTTGCAGTATTTGCAATTCCCTTTTGGCACCCCCAGTTCCTGAGGCAGTAAAACGTAGTTTTCATTAACTGATATGTCTGACATTTACCACATCTCGATGTGACAATTTAGAGAGAACTGGTTAAACTGAAAATCGTTTTTAATACTGCAGTAATGTGATTAAGGGGAAATCTCAGTCCTTCAGGCCAGAGAGACCTAAATTTGAGCACTAATGGAGAGGCAGATGAAGCATCAGTTGACCAAAATATCCTAATCTTAACTTGCTTTCTGTTTATTCCCTGTTTGCATCTGGTTCCTGTTAACAAGAAGATAAGCAGGTTTAGATTCCTATGACCCAGGTGATGGACTTAATCCAAAAGAAACAAAACCCACTAAGAGCAGGACTTAGAGCCAGAGGTCAGTATGCACAGCTGAGTTGGGTGTCAAATCCAAAATGACATCTCTGGAAAATCATTCTTGGAAATCGCATTTCCTCTGTTCCTCCCTCTCCTTGTCTTACTGAGGGAGACTCTGGTTTATCCCATGGCCTGGATTACTCCTGAGCACTGTCAGGGGCCCTGGGTCACCGTGAGCAATGAGCAGGTTCCCAGACCCATCGGCTTCAGGGGATGATTGTTTGCATTAAAAATAAGTAGGAAAATAGAATTTAGGATCTTCTTCCTGGCTGTAGCAGGAGCAATTTGGGCAAAAGTAGCTCTTAAGCTGTTGTGACAATTTGTGGGAGCCTTGGCGATGGATAGCAGGGTGAGAGGGAAGAAAGCATTCCAGATCTCATCAGTACTTGAGACAAAAGGCTTTTTGCTTTGCAGTTACTCCTCCTGTCCTTCCCCCTCCGTCCCTCAGGCCACAGGCAAGAAACCAAAATAGAGATTAGGCAGCTTTTAAATGCCACAGGCTGGTAAAGGAGAGAAAATCCAGAGCCAATCAAGAATTGCAGCCTACGTTCAGGCTTGTGACTTTGCCCCTCTCATCTGCAAAGGGAAAAAGGAAATCTCCAAATTCAGGCTGAGTGGCAAAACCTCCAGAGATTTGGGCTGGAGTCACATCTGTCACATGCCCTGGGAATCCCCGGCAGGCCTCGCCTGCTGTGTCTTCCCACATGATTCAGTTGGCTGCTCTGGGCTATGTCTGAAAGCTGAGGGATGAGCAGGGCAGAGCTTTCCTCTCTTCTTCCTTACAGTTGGTGAAATACAGCAGCAGTGTAGATCAGGTTAAAATTGCATCTCATCTCATGAAGTTATCTTTAAAAACCAGCTGCTTTCTGTGAGCCTTAAAGCAGCTCGATACGCTCTTATCAAAATCGAAAACCGCTCCAGAGATCCTTAAGAGATTTTGTTTCATTGGGCTCTATTTTCTGTAAATCTCGTTAACTGCTTTGCCAGTGCCCTCTCACTGTGTTCCTTTCTCATTGCAGAAATCAACCAACAAACCCGGTTGCAGCCCTGCAGAGCAGCAGCGAGGCTGCAGAGCTGGGCTCTGCCCTGCCCGTGCCCATGTGGCGCTGGGGGTGAGGGAAGCAGGATTTCCCCGGCATCTGAAGCCTCCAGGTCCTTGGAGCGCGTGTTTTGTGCAGTGCCGTGTGTGTGAGTGCAGAGGCACCGGGCAGGGGATCAGCTCGGCTGGCTCTTCATTGCCTGCCCTGACCACGCGGGTGACTCGGCAGCCACGGGACTCAGCCCGAAGGTGCCTGGGGGATCTCTGGTGTTGTGAGAAGAGCTTAAGCTGACACGTGCAGTGACTGGGGGTTTATAGAATAAACATTGAAATGAGATACATAATACGTCCACTGAATTAATGCACTATCTACAGTGCTGTCAAAGAGATACCGTGGCTGTGCTGACACTGAGTGTATATTTTCAGCGTGAGTAGGAGGAAGAGAGGAGGAGCAGCCTCCCTGAGCCCTTGGGTCCAGACTGCTGGGACCTGAGGGATAGGAGGAGGTGTGGTTTGCGAGGATGGGGCTTGGGTTTCTGGCCACAAGCAATAAATATTTGTGTGTATGTGGAAAAAATGCTCACTGCCTCCCAGCTTGGAGAGTATTTGTTATTTTTCAGTGTTACAATAGACTTGCCTCGGTTTTGATTTGGCTTAGCAAACACAAAATCTCTCTACACCCAAACTGCAGTGGCTCCTGTCTGCTGGGCGTCACCATGCCTTTAAGGACATTTCAAATTGCCATCATGGTTTTTAAGTGAAAAAAGTTTTCCTGTGTCTTTGAAGTTGAGAAGGTGCTCAGAAGGGAGCAGGTTACTCCCTGTCTAGCACTGATCTAAGCAGAACAGTGAAACCAATGTATAAGCTCGTGCTTTTATCCTTCCCTTCTTTTTTGCTTGTTTATTGTCATTTTAAGCCAACATCCATGTCCTGGTGCAGCCTTAGAGGTGGTTGGAATCTCATTCTGCTGATGTGTTAGCAAGAGAGAGAAATTGTAATTAAATAACAACAATCCTTTTTTCCCCCTAAATTTTCTTTCCTTCTAATTTGCAGCATGTAGCAGTCAAAATACATCCAGTGAAAATGTTGGCTATTTTATGAGACTTCATTTTTTTTTTTCTTTAACCTATCACTGGCACTTCCTGCATTAGGTACAAGATCCTCACAGAAGAGTTTGCAGATCGCAGACATCACTTCAGCCAGGTAACAGCAGCAAAAAGGGAGCATTTATTTGACACCAAATCCTGACTGTTGCTGTTCTGTGGAGCCTTTTGTTGATCTCTGGGACATTGTTCCATAGACACTTTCAGTCTGGTTTTGTTGCTTTGTGTAACCCAAACTTGTTTCTTGCTTTTAGACCACAGAATGGTTCTATGATCCTGTACAACAGAAAGAAAGTGAAATACAGGAAAGATGGATATTGCTGGAAAAAAAGGAAAGACGGGAAGACCACCAGAGAGGATCACATGAAGCTGAAGGTGCAAGGAGTGGAGGTAGGAGCGTGGCGGAGGTGGCTGTGGGCTGTGCTGGGCTGGGAGGTGACGGCTCCCCAAGACACCTCAACCCAACAAAGGCTGTCCACACGTTCAAAAAAATACTCTTATTTGCTGAATTCCATCTGCTCCCCCTGGCCTGGGTCTTAGCTGCTGGCTGGGGTTGAACCACAACTCACCCCACCCCTAACAAATACACTTGTTCTTTATCACTCCTTTGAGCAAACTGTGAGTACAGCTTCACCATCTGGCTGTGTGGCTGCTGGCTGGGCTGTGTGACTGTACAGTGTCTCCATGCTGAGCATCTTCTGGTAGACTCCATGGTTTTTGTAACAGGCACTGCCCTAGGGCAACCTGACCCAGGGTGGGCTGCACAGCACTCTGTAACCATGGTAGCTAGAATGGGTCCAGTTTGATTCTCACAAATCTCAGCTAGGTTTTGGTAGCAATTGCTGTAATTTCTGTGTGCTGATGGAGTGTTGGTCTTGTAGTATGCAGGGGTAGAATTTCTGTTTAATTTGGCCCAGAATCCATGTGTGCTTTGAGAGAACCTTTGCTCTGCTGGTGGTCAGCCACTCAGACACATTCATGCAAGTGATTTCACCTGAGGCATTATTTCTGGAATAAGCCTATTTGTTCTAAAATATCTCATTGTTTAACACCACTTTCCTTTCTTAACCTCCATCTGCATGAGTAGAGAGCTGTTCTGATCACTCTGGTCACTTCTGATGTTAAAGGTTTGCACAGGTGTGGATAACAAGTGCATTTATTCAAGTTTTATATTTATTAAATGGCAATTACTTGTTCTGGTAGCAGAAGCCCACCTGCAGAGCTGTGCCCAGCTCATTCCTAAGACAGTAGAGCTATATTCCCAACATTGGATACCAAACTTGGGGCCAAAGTGGTCCAAGGCTGTTAAAATGTGTAATTGCAGTGTTCAGCTGTGTCATTTTGGCCAAGGAGCGTGAGGCTGCCGGCTGTGTTTGTATAGGCTGGGTTGATTTTACAGCTGACAGCCTGTGAGCTTGGCTGGGGTCAGGGTAATTGGGGTGTCCATGACAGGCAGAGCTTCACCTGTGTCTCCAGGCCTGTCTGGCAGCTGCCAGGCTGGACTTCAGGCTAAGCTGGGCTTTCCAGCTGCACCCCCAGGCTTGCCTTGGCAGATCCTTTGCAAGGCATGAAGCTCCCTCCTGTTGGGGTGAGGGGCACCCCGTGCTCCCCACGTGCTGCTGGTGGTTGACACTCCCCCGGCATCCCCCAAGTCAGCGCCAGCAACGGGAGGGGGACGAGTGCCCAGAATTCCTCTCGTGCTCCAGCTTCCTCCTAGCCCATTTGTCATTCTTACATTCTGTCTGCTCTAATGAGGTTTTGGGGTTTAAAATAGTATTAAATGGATTGCATTATATTACACTAGAGAGGCATAACTTTGTTCCATAATTTTTACATCCAATAACAATGTTTTATTATGACAAGTGCAAAAAAAAAAAAAAAAGCATAATCACAGAAATGGTGCCTTGTTTTTGTTTCGAGTTTGCAGAGTGTGATTTAATTAACTTCTGTAAACTTTCACGATGCAGACCATCAGACCCTGTACTGTCCCTTTATGTGTAGCAAGAGATTGTTGATGACCTTTGGCTGCCACATGAGCACACGAGAAAATAAATGGGACTTTCTTGGGGTTATTCCAAAGCTGGAGCTCTCCAGCCCTTTAGTACCCGACTGCATGGATGTGGTGCTGACTGTGTTCAGCTCAAAGAGCCCTGCACTGAACCCATTAATTTCTGTTTTACTGAAGTGTGTCTCCTGGAAAGTAACAAATACAGATGGGCACATCGTGGGAGCTGGAGGAATCGCAGCTTTCAGGGATCCTCCTTGTGGCTGATCACATTCACCACTCAGGAAAATAAGCATAAAACTATTTGCTTTGTGATTTGGATGTACCAGGGTTTAGCCATTCATTCCTACACCCTTCTCCAGCTTGAGAGCCCTTTAGTACCTGATTTTCTATCTTCAAGAAGGTACTTGCACCCTCTCATCCACAGGCAGCATGTGGGTGGTCACTGCCAGTCTCTGTTCTGAACGATGCAGAACTCATCTGTTTTCTTGACTTCCAGGTGTTTCTTGGGCAGAATGATGTAGCTTTAACCTTATTAATTAATTACTCAATCAATGCACCTTGGTACTTCACAGACAGCGTTTTGGGTTTAGGTTTCTGATACCATTCTAAAAGGAAGCAATGTTCTTAACTTGGACACGTAGGCAGCTGATTTAAAATAACAAAAAAAGTCTTTTTTCAAATTTGGAGTGATACCGTAGTTAGCCGCATTAGGGTTTAACAGGGCATGAAATAACTGTCTGCCTTGTGGCAGTGCCAGATCATCTCAGCGACTCTTGCAGCCAGAAGATAAATAGGGATCATTGTCGCACTGATGGAAAAGTACTTGCAGAGCCGACAGCCAAGAGCATCAATAGCATCCAAACATTGCTCTGGAAATGGCAGCTCGGAGGCAGGGAAGAGGAACATGCTGGCCTGTGAAACTCCTGACCAGCCAGTTCTGAAAAGGAATTAGTATTAGAAGATTTAATAATTAATTCCTTCCCAAGTGTTGTCAATGTGATGGCTCCTTTGTCTTTCCAAGTTTTGGGTAAATAGAAAAATAAGTTTTTGAAACAAAAAGTCTACATCAGATCCTGAGGGATGTTGATGTCTATCAGAACCCTATAGAAGGATTTGGTGAGCATAGGTGAGGCAACTAAAGCAAATTTAGGACATAAATAAGGAATCAACTACTTTGACTAGGAATACACTCATTTAAATAAATACGGATTAGGAGGAATAAACTACTTAACCAAGCGGATGTTAAATGAAAATGGCCTGAAATCCTCAAGCTGTTGCCTTGGTTAGCATTGCTGTACAGGAGGGGTTTGGGTATTACTTGGTTAATCTGATCACAGTCCTGTTAGAAAAGGCTGGATAAACCAGAAAGGAGAAGTTAATTTGGCCTTTCCCTTAATACACCTCTTTGTGCAATTCTTTGTGGAATCTCTGGTCTGTGATCCTTTTTAAAATTCCAATTAATTAGGATCCCTGGTGATGTGTTCCTAATCAATCCACGTAATTAAAAATATTAACTAATAAATAATAGTAAGGGGAGTGTTGGAGTAGCTTTGCCATGATTCCGGATGGTGCTGCTCCGTGTCACAGGCGCCTGGCTCAGCGGTTGTTTCTGTCTTTTCTTGTGTGTGAACTTTTCCAGGAGAGTGTAACTGCGCCTTCACGTGAATTCGTAGTAAACTGCTGCCAAAATTAAAACAAGGTCATGTTTTTATAGTGAATTTCCCTCTCGTCATCTGTGTTTTGGAAGGTTGACACTGAGCCTGCTGCTCTTTATCCTGTGTTGAGGATATTTTAGTCTCTCCAAACCCCAGTGCCTGAGAAGTGGTTATGGAGAAGGGCTGTCCCAAGGCCTGGTCAGAGCTGTGCCCCTAGTCCCACTCCAAGCACCAGAGCTGCTGTATTTGAAATACTTTGGTATCTTGTAGATTGGCTGTTTGTTACCTTGGTACAATATGATAATCTTTATGAATTCCTTTAAAAAAAAAAAAAAAGGTAAAACTTGATTTCAGTCTTATTAAGAGAGAAACTCCCTTGTGAAGATGGAGATGCGAAGTATCAATTTTGTATGCAGGACTTGTATTTAATTAATATCATAACAGTCCCCTAACACTATTGCAGATTAGTCCATGAGGACAGGAATGAAAATTTTAGATTATTCAATTACTGCATAAACCCTGGGATATCACCATCAAAACTTTGCACAGGTTTCTGTAGCATTTGGGTTTTGGCAGTGTCCCTGTGCTCGCCCCAGGTCATCGGAGTGGGGATGGCATCAGTGGCCTCTGCAGCCTTGGGCCGGGGGCGCCTGCGAAGGACCAGACTTCTGCTTTTGGTAAATGACCAAATGGGCTCCTCTGCATTGTGCAAAATAGCCCACCATGGAGTACTGACTGGCAAAGTGGTTTTACATCTTTCTATTCCCTGCTATCGTGGGTGAAATCTGCTCGATTGTCACGGGAGGGTGGGGGCAGCTTTGGAGGTGGCACATTGGAGCATCCCTGATCTGCAGCCCTTGGGCAGCCTGAGCCAATTCGCTCCAATTCGCTTTAATTTACATGGGCTTTGCTCGCCCTCAGAGGTGAGCTGAGTAGTTTGCAAACTAATTAGGATCACATTGTTCAGTCAGTCCACTTAATGCATTTCAGAGAAATACTGTGGAGCAGCTTTGGAGGAGAAAGGAGAGTTTAATGTGAGAGGCTTTCTGGAAATACGACACACACGTGTGCATACATTAATACAAACAAGCAGCCCTGAACAAGGAAGAAACTGCTCACAAGGAGGGGCACTTTTCTGTTCTTCATTATTGGTGCAAATAGCATTGTCCTGACACCTCTCCTGAGATTTTATTGATCCCCTTTATAACCAGCCTCTCTGTTAACCCCCTGTAGCTCATTAGAGACCATGGAGTCCAACACCATCTCCCCACCTCTGCTGTGGCACACTCACCTTTGCAGTGTGCACATCTCCATAGTGGGCACCACAGGCAGATGCTTGTGCAGAAATCTGGAGGTGTTGACTGCTCATGAGCTGTGGTTGGGATTTATTCCTGTTCCAGCTGGTGTTTACGGCACCTGGAATGCAGGGTTGTGATGGCATCTTAACGATTCCTGTGTTGGAGGCAGTCCTGGGAAATGGGAGCATTGTTTTGCCATTTCTGAAGGGGAATATGGTTTATTGTTAAATCCAGAATGGATCTCCTGGGAGACTCTTCAGAAGGGAACATACATATCAATAATCCCTTTGTATATCAGGGTCCTGATATATTCTCTTGCAGTAACACAAAGTCATAGCAAATTCTCTTGAGTTTTGGCTTCTTTTCCTAATGCCCTGTACATGTCGAGAAGATTCTTCTCTTCACAAGACCCATAACATTCCTAATCCTTTAATTGTCATGGCTTATTTAACTTCATCAGTAAAAGTTTTCCTAGTATCTGGGTGTCTCAGAATGAAGATTCAGCTGAGATCAGGGCCTTGGGGGATGCTCTGCCTGGCAGTTCTGCCCGTAGGCAAGTTCTGCCCAAGTCAAGGGCAACCACCATCCCTGCAGTGCAAGGCAACAGGTTTGCAGCAGCGCTCAGGTAATTGCTCTGTAATTGACTGCATCACTGTTTTTTTCCTGTTTAATAAATAGCGTGAATAAAGCTGAGCCACATGTGGTAGGGTTGTAATTCAAATCCCGTTCACTGAAGTCTGAGCATTTTTCATTTGGGCTGTAAAAAGACAGTTTTGATGTAAATGATTCCAAAAGGATCTCTGCGGACTAATGACATTAACATCAGGGTAGATTGGAATTGTTGAGTAATTGGTGCTGCAACTACACCCCGCGCTGGGGGGAGGGAGGGAACCAGGGACCTACAGTAGTGGAAGTGTCCCTGCCCATGGCAGGGTGTCCTTGAGGTCCCTTCCAATCCAGACCATTCTGCGATGGGTCTGTGGGGATGTCAGTTTGCAGTATCCTCTGCTGATATTGAATTTTCCTTCTTGACTTGCCTGCAAAGCAGTGCTAGACATCATACTGCTTTTTGCACCCCCAAAACAAAAATTTTAATAAATATATATATATACACTTTTAGTCATCCTTATGAAAGAAAGCATTGGAACAAGTATACAGGTACAAAACATGCTGGCAGGCCCCCTCATCCCTCTGAAATGTGAGGCTTGTGTCGCCTCACGAGCTGCATGGCACAAACACACATTGACATTTATATTGACTATTTCAGTTTAGAGAAATTCAAAATTAAATCTATTTTCTGCCAGCTCTGTGGGAAAATCCATTTATGAAAACAAAATCCAATAGGAGATCTAAAGATTGGTGGCTAGAAATGATATATATTGAGAATAAAATATATGGAGATTGGATTGCTGGCTCTGTGGTCTGGGTTTAACATGCTGGGGACTGGGATGGGGATTGAAGGGTATTGGTACAGACTTTATCCCTGGGTTTACAATGTAGATGAGTTTACAGCAAAACAAAAACATCAATGCTTTTTGGACCAGAGTTGGTGGTCAGCATTTACCTTTTTGACCACACAGTTTCTTTCTGTGCCTGTGTGGACAAATATGAACTCCAGACAAGGTCTGTCCCTGGAAGTGGTGCCTGGAGAGGGGTCAGTGGGAGCCATGCTGCGAGGAGAATCCGTGCCATTCCTCACAAGATTAAGAGGTTTCCTGGTTCTGTAGGGATCCCTGTGTTTGCACGGAGGATCCAGATGCTGGAGCAGCATGTGCCTTGTAATCTTGTAATTGCATTGTGGGCTGTGACGAGATAAGGGCTTCCGCGGGAAGCCGGGAGCCTCCGCGGCTCTGCCTTCCCTGCCTGGCTTTTAGCGAGCTCCTCCTTATTTATTTATTTCACTGTGTGTTGGGCAGGAAGGCAAACCTTGTTTGGTGTATTGCTGCTAGTTCTCTGTGTGTCAGGGGTGCATTAAACATTTTAATTTCCTGAGTTCCTGTTGGGAGGTGGGATATTGCTCACCAAGGTGTGCGTGGGGAGGGAGAGCAGGGAGAGCAGAGTCTTGTTTGAAGGTTTGAAGGTGCAGGAGTTCCTAAACACATCCTGGTGTTGTCCCCAGCAAGCAACACAGACACAGAACCTGTCAGGAGGGGATTTTAGAGTGTGGACACATCCAGTATGTTTGGATGGCCACAGCTTTATAGGATGTTATTTACTTTCCTTTTTTTATAGGCAAGGGATAAGGATTAATTAGATAGGTTTTGGACATAAAAAGCATTAATTGCCCACTAATACTCTGGGGTGAAATAAAAGGGAGACATGATGGAGGGGAGCAGGGACGGGCTTGACAGCGCCAGCAGCAAGGGGCTCTCTTGGTTCCCAGCCGGGATCTGACCCAGGAATTAGTGTGAAGCAGGAGCTGTGCTCTGAATCTTGCTGTGTCTGCTGCAGGTCAGATTGAAGTTGCCGGGGGAGACGGCTGTAATGTGTCGGCGCTCCAGCAGGGAAGCCCGAGTGACCCTGTTGGTAATACCAGGAATGCAGAAAGTGTGAATTACTGTATTTCGGGGAGAAAAACTGTTTTTCTACTCTCTGCTTGTCCTAAAACCATCGCAGACGTTGGCTTACATGTAGCGGTTGCCTCGTCTTTGCAGAATACCTTTTCCTTGGAGCGGTGGGTGATGCGTTCCTCCGCTCCGGTGTTCCCATATTTCTGCTGCCATCGCGTGGCTGCCGGGATCAGCAGCGTGCTCCGTGCGGGAGAGACCCCGCTGCCGTCCCGGGGGGCTGCAGCCGCACCCCGCATACCCAACCCTCTGCTCGGTGTTGTGGTGATGCTCCCCCACAGCTGAGTCCCTCCGTGCTCCACGGACAGCAGCTGGACACAGCTCCCTGCACCAGGGAGGGCTCGATGTCCATCTCTAACTGCGGAGCTTGGCAGAGCTGCACTTGGTTTAGTGTTTGGCTGAGTTCTCAGAATAAGGTACAGTAGCTGTCCTCTAAGAAATCCTCTTAGAGGAGTTCTCTCCCTCTCTTCTCTCCTCTCCTCTCATCTCCTCTTAGAACTCCTCTAAGGTGAAGAGTTCAGGCATCCAAATCAATCGCTAAAGATTCTGATCTCCCGGTGCAAAGCCGGAGGGCTCTTGGGGCATGTCCCGGTGCCTCTGCAGGGGATGGGATGTGCTGCTGGTGGCAGGGCTGGGTGCCCCAGCACCTCTTTGCTCCGGCCAGCACTGACCCGCTCCAGCCCCACCAGGGTTATTTATTCCCTCTGCTCTCCACGCTGGACAGCACCATGATGCTGGAGTGGCTCCTTGGCAGTTATCACGACAAATCCGTGGTGTTTTTCCATTAAAAGGCCCTGTGCTCCAGAGGACTGCAGCGTCTTAGAGCACTATAAATATGTTTGTGAAGATTCTGCCTTCTGTCTGACCCCAGACACTCTCTGATACTGCGTGGGCGTTTCTATTGATGGTTACGCTTTGCCTGCAGTTTTTGTGTGCTTGTTGCCATGAAGAAATTTTGAATAAAAGCAGGATGAGGTGACACCAGCATGCTGGAGCACTGTGAGGAGGATTTGCAATGCCTCTGCTGCACTCTCTAATCCTCCTGCTGCACTTCCTTCTGACCACGCATGATGGGAGCAATGGTTTGGCCCTTTCTTGTCTTTCTGTTGGTCAGGCTCACTGCTGTCCTTGCAGGCAGGTTTCCATTGTGTGTGTAGTGTCCTACCATAGCCAGGACAATTTATTTTAACATTTTCCTACTAAAAGGAAGCATGTTTTTGAGCTTAAAAAGGTGAAATGCCATCTCCTTTCCTGCCTTCTGTGTACTTCCCTTCATGCCCGTGAAAAAGAGACATGGTTAGACTTCAGTGTCTCTTTAATTCTCCTTGTTGGAATTAGAAAAAGTACATTTATAATGACACAAATGTGATCAATTTTTGTGTGTTAAATCATGAACTTTCCTTTGAACACTTGCTGAGGTTTCTGCCCCCAGCTCCAAGCCTGGTGGTGCAGACCCACCATCCTACACTGTCTCCATTCTTAGGGCAGGCAGAGGGAGCTCCCAGATCCCAAAAACCCTTCCTGCCTTGTCTGTCCCACATTTGAATTAACATTTCTTCAACTATCATAGCTGTATAAAATAGAAAGAAGGGTTTCAATCACAAACCAAAAATCTAAAAGTTTATTAATGGCTGGAGGGAACTGGAATTTAATATTTGCCTGTTGTCTTGTCAATTCTCAGCATTTAGAAGCTCAGTGGCATGGGGATGATTCTATATATAGCAAGTTTATTTGAACAGACAGCATAGCTTCAAAGTAAATATTAATTCCATTATGCTATTAGCAGTTACTTATCATGACAGAAAGCCATAAAGTTATTTTACTGGAATACAGCCAGTAAATTGCATCTCCTAGATGAGATACAGCACATGTTGAATTCCAGCAGCAATTACCCACCATACTTTATACATGTCGGTGACAAACATGTTCCAACATGAGCCAAGCTCAGGCTTGTATGGAAAACCCTTTGGAGCCATCACAGAGCCACAGTGATGTGTTGGCAGTGGCACTGGAGCCATCATGAGCACTGGCCAGGATCAGGAGCACCGTGCCATGGAGCAGTGACACACTGATGCTGCTTCTTGCATATTGTATATTTGACTTTTTAATACCTAAGTTACTCATTAAAAGTCCCTCATAATTGCTTGACTCCAAGCTATGGCAAGAAGTCTAGGTTCTAATTATGATTTTTTCTAAAAGATGTTGTGCATTTAGAGTTGATTACTGAAAGGATGGGTTTTCTGCTGCAGTTGCCCTCAGTGCAAGTGTGTGTCCCTAGCAGAGGTGGGGGCCACTGGGGAATGTGGGCAGGGCTTTATCCTTCTTCATGAAGTGTTTATGGGGTTATACTGCCTGTGGCAGCAGGTTCCACGTGCTCTGGTTTGATCTATGGATCAGCTTTTCCTCGTGCACAAGGAGCAGTGCAGAAGTGGGGGCACTTTCAGCTCTGCAGCATCCTGGGAGGACACATCAATGGAGTCACTGCTGTGACAGGGCAGAGGATGTTGCACAATATTACAAATTTCAGTGAGTTTATGAAGGCTATCCCTGACTGCAGTCTTTGGTGGGGACTGACCTTCAGCATAGATTAGATCTTCTATTTTATAGCAGAAAACAATATCAGGGAAACATTAAGGGTCATCAGCAGCTGGATGCGCTTGTGCTAGCAGAACAATGAAGGCTGTCTGCCAAAGATTATTGACTTCTTGTTGTCTTTTATCCTCAAAAATAACCCTTCTTACATATAACCTATGAGAGCTGTGCAGTTACTGCTGTTAGAGGAAAACCCCAGCAGAGTATTGAATAAAATAGTTTTAAAGAATTTTAGGTTTAGTTTCTTTAATGCCTAAGAAATGTCAGCACCTGTACACAAGTGTTGCTCTAAGCAGAAGAAGAACATAAAGTTCATTGTATCACATTGTAATATTTTATGTATTTTTGTGAGAACTAGAGAGAGAATAAAGCTCATTTAATCAGAATCATCTGTAAGATCAACTAGATTGCCTGCAATATCAGGAAGATTAAAACCATGAGGTTGGCATTGGAGAACTTTTCAGATATCAAAGGATCTTCTCAGTGTGCAACCACCCAGTATTTGAATTATAAAAACATCTTTAAAATTCCTCAACTGTTGATTAAATGAATGAAATCTGAAGTGGATTTGGGATAGGTTGTGATTTTAACATTTGATTATCAAAATCAGAGGAAAATGTGTAACAGTTGTTAAAAGTCCATGGTGGGAGGAAAACCCCCAAGTACAAGATCGCTAGCTGTAATGCTCCTTGATATCCTTGATATTCTGTAACCAGGAGGACACATTAATTAAAACAGAGATTGCAAGGTCAAGAGGAATAGCTGGGATTGATACCTTGAGAGGCTACCTAGAACAGAGGCTAGACAGTGTTAAATGAATAAAGTAGGTATTTATTGAAAGGCCTTCAAAGGATACACCTTGGGCAGTACAAGAGCCTGACTGAGGCTACACCCAATATGGATGGCAGGTCACAAGTTTTCACACTTTTATAACTTTTGGTCCATTTACGTATTGGGTTTAATTAGTCCGATTACAGCTTCAGGTTATGAAGTCCCATCCTCCCAGTTTGCTCTCCTCAGTTCGCTGTTGTTTATACTTTTTGGGCCTGAAGCTGCAATGGTGTTTTTGGGCTGGAAAAGGATTATTTTGTCTAACTAAACTGTGATGAGAACTTGCTAACACTTAATGAGAAGTTCAGAGTTATGTAATAATGCAGTACAGAACCTGAAAAATATGAAAGCTAAAACTTAAGGCATCAGGATCATCTGGCCTGCACAACACACGCTGGAAAATCCCACCTACTGATGCCTGAATTCAGTTGTTGTGCCTTTATCTTCCAAAAAGATGCTGGTCATGATGTAAAGATGGGCAAAGGTTGAGAGCTTGCTGCAAGCTTGGGGATGATGCTCCAAGGGGCTGATCACTTGTACTGGTAAAACATTTTGTGTATGGCCATGCTGGTTCTATGCCCTTTCATTTAGGAGCCCACAGCTGGATGTCTTCCACCTGGCTGAGAGGGCCATGACAGGTTCCTCCAAGCCCTGTAGAGTCTGGGACAGGTGGCCTGTCCCCCTCTGCTGGGCAGGGGATGACTGGGGTTGGACCAACCACTGATGGGATGGGAGCGAAGCGTGCTTGAATCATTGAGCCAATTCCCAGCCCAGATGACAAGGAGTTGTGTGACAGGCTGTGCTTCTTGTGTGACAGGTTGTGCTTCAACATGAGCATTGTTGGTACAAACAAGCCCAGATGCCCTGGACATGGGGACAAGGCGGGGGGAAACTGGGGTGTCAGAGGCAGCTGACAGATGGCCTTTGTCGGGAGCACAGGTCTGAGTGGGCACAGCTGGGGACCTTGGTGCCAGCCAGGACATGAGTCGAGGCCATGCCCTCTCCAGTTCCCTCAGCGAGAGGCACTCAGAAACAGAACCTGAATTTTAATGTGTGTTTATAAAATGCTTCTGGTGGCATCAAATGACTGGAGATCAGTTCTCCGCTCTCCACTGTGCCACATTACATTTTACCTTGTATTTCTAATCTGGGCAGTTCTGCCTCTTCTGTTATGTGAGTTGTTCTATAACAACATTTTTGTGGTTTTCCAGAAGACTACAGCTGCTCCCCTGTTTCCTTCAGCCACTGCTGCTGAAAGCCCTCCTATGTTCTGATAATGCCCTTCTCCTTCCAGTGGCTCCCCTTGAACCACTCATGCAGTCAGCACTCTCTTTGTCTGCCATCCCAATTCTGTCACCTTTTCTTTGGAACCTGTTGGTGGCATCCTGGCCCTTTCTGCATCTGTTTCAAGACCCTCTTGTTCATGATAAAGTTTTTTGAGTTTTGCTTTGTTGGTTGACATGTTCTTGTCCTGATTTCACCCTTGTTTCTCTAGTTCCCTTCGTCCCTTCCAATTCTGTCTCCTTGTCCATCATCTCTTGTGTCTCCAGCCCTGTCCATCAGAGGTTGTATCCAAGGTATTTCTTCCTCTGTTCTTGTTCACTTTGCCTGTACTTGCTGCTTGTTCTTTGGGACACACAGTGGGCCTTGGTGTTTCTCAGTGAGTACCATGTGCCTCTGCACAGTAGATAAATGATTAACTGTGATGATGGTAAAATGTAGGGCACAGTGTGTTTTTTGACAGGAGCTACATTGCTGTTGAAGGTACATTTTGCTTCCAGTGATGTAAATGTTTTTCACCAAATAAATGAAGCATCTAGGACTTTCACAAAAGTCCTATTTTTATTGCATGAGGCTCAGGGTATCAAGCAAGACCTTGAAATGCTTCATCTGTATGGGTAAAGCATTTTTGTTATTGTAAATAAACAGAAGTGCCTCTGTACCTCCGACTATGGAATTTGGAAATTTTCCTCCTCCAGATCTTTTAGGAACTTGTTCAATAAACAGGCTCTTAGGAGTGCATAGTCCTTCTCTAATCTTCACAATTTGGGGGTCATAATTCAAATTATTAATCAGATAACCATCATGCATTGGGTCTGCCTTGACTTTGGGTCATTTATGGTAATTTTTTGAGTTTGGCATCATCAAAACATCGTGAAAAAGCATGGATGAGTCCCAAGTGAAGAATCACAAAAACTCCCCCTCACTCCTCTAGGTAAAGTGTTTTCTATCCAGGCTCTTGGAGGTGCATCCTTATTTCATGAACGACTTCAGGGAGAGGAGCAATCCCCACCAGGAAGCCATCATGAAAGTGGATTTTATTATATTTTGAAAAAAAAAAAAAAAAAGCAGTACAGTTAATACTTCTGCAAGTCCTGTGGGATCTTGCTGACTAATGTGAAATGACAGTTGTCACAATATTCCGTATAAATACCCATCTAGTTGCAGGTGTCTGTTCTATTTTTAATGTGATCCCACATTTCTTGCTGTGAGGGAGAAGGGGATGATTGATAGACCCTGCACCTATGTCTGTCATTTATGTTCTTCTGTTGTTTATATGAATTCCAGGGTTTTAATGCACTTGCTGGCCTACCATGGTAATGGTTATTCATGTAATTTCACTGCCAAGTATGGACGAGGCAGTGCTGAGCTGATGGCTCCTGGTGACGTGGGCAGTGGGGGACTTCAGCTGGTGTGGTGGAGATGATGGGTTGGGAGAGTAAAACTTGAGTTAAGGGAAAAAACAACTATAAATAAACGAGGAGGATTTGTAATGTCTCGAGTGAATGGGTACAAGGACGGCTTCATGCCATGATTTGATAAATTTCAGGCTGTTTCTTTAGTTACAGTTTGATGTGTCTGAGCCATATGAAGCAAACATCCTCAGGTCATTGGTATTTTTCCATGGGGGTAACTCGAGCCATTCCTTTGTTAATTTGCATATATATACATATCTGTTTGTAGCCATACATATATTTACACTGCTATAGCTTACTCATACACATTCAATGAGTTCTTCATGAGGGACATTTTGAATTTCGATTCATCAGTATCTTGCTTCATGCAGGCTGTAGATGCACCTCTGACCTCAGAAGTAGGAAAGTTTGTCTCAACATGGAACACTCAACATGTGCTTCCCCACAGCTCTGACAGGGGCTTCTTCTGAGCATGGCCAGGGGAAGCACCTGCTGCCATCATTCTCCCATCAGCCTAGCAGAACACAGAATCACAGAATTGCAAGGTTGGAAGGGACCTTTAAGATCATCGAGTCCAACCCAGCCCTAACACTTCAACTAAACCATGGCATCCAGTGCCTCATCCAGTCTTTTTTTAAACACATTCAGGGATGGTGACTCCACCACCTCCCCAGGCAGGCTATTCCAGTACCTGATCACTCTTTCTGTAAAGAACTTTTTCCTAATATCTAACCTAAATTTCCCTTGACGCAGCTTGAGCTTGAGGCGCTTGCTGTGCACCCATTGAACTCATGTCCTGCTCCCATGGCTGCTCCTGATTTCTGTAGGCTGTGTAGGGAAATCCCAGCACCAGTGCTCCCAGTCTGACCCCTGTGGCACTGTCCCACTGACTGGTGAAGGCGCCGTTTGACGAATGGATGCGCCGTGCCAGGTTTTGGCAGCCTCAGACAGACTTTTGCTTTTGAATAAAGCATTTCTGTAGCCTGCTCAAAATCTTCCAGTGGTGTTTACATTTTAATAGGCACTGCTGTAGAATGGAACATATTTTTATTGCTTACATTTATCAGCTGGAGCAAAAACTGAGTGCCTGGGTACAGCTTTGCAGGGAATTCACTCTTCTAAGTAATCAGTACATAAGACTATTTAGGAGAAAATACCGTAGAATTTTAACTTGTCAGAAAACCATGCTGTGCCTGCATTTGATTGCCAATATACATCATCAGAAAGAAATTCTATTTAAAAATAGAATTTTCGGCAATGTCAGCATGGAATAAAATGAGTGAGAAGTGGAAAGTCACATTTCTTTGTTTCAGGCCGAAAGGGAGACCTCTAATACTGTTGTTTTAAAAGGCAAAATTAAGGAAAGTATGTGAGCTTTGAGAGTATTTGCCCAAACATTTACAGTGGAAGTCTGGTTCACCTCCATGAGCACCCTCATGGCAGTTTGGTACTGGGGGGTCTGGCAGGGGAGGCAGTGGTGCCCAGTGAAGCAGTTTTGATATCATTCCTGCCTTGTGGTGGGAGTACCTGCCTGGTCACAGAGCTGAAGAGGTGGTTTGCAGTCAGAGGGCAGTTCCTGTGCCGTGCCCCTACAGCCCTGGAATGAGCAGTGGGGGCTGCCAGTCCCCCCCCGGAACAGCATGTGCAGCACAGGGCGATGGCCACATGCCACATGGTACAGAGTGAACAGCCAGATTCCCCAAGGAAGCCTCTCCATCCTCTCCTGACCTTCCCAGGAGGCAGCTCCTTCAAACCTTGGATGCAGTTTAAAAATACATTTGCCAGGTGTTTGTTGAAAAGCAGCTCCTGCTGGTGGAAGCAGCCGCGCAGGCCGAGCACGGGGATGCCGTAGCTTCCCCTGGTGCTCGTGGGGCACAGATAAATTTCAGAGCTGCCCTCCCTGCAGGCTGTAGCAAACAGCTCTGGAGGCAGCGACATGTCAGCACTTCCCATCACCTGGCATCTGGAGTGGCAGTGAGAGCCGCTCTCCAACCAGGACGTGGCGTGGCATGATTTAGGAGGAAGCTCGGCTTTGGCAATCCACAGGCAGTTTGGGTTGATGGATCTGCTCACTGGAGCTGATGCAGGTCTGCTCAGGACAAACAGCTTCGTCTGCAGAGCTCCTGCTTGGGAACATTTCGGCAGTGGTTTGATAGGAAGTGCGGTGGTGATGGATGAGCAGTGTCCCAACCGCCATGGGTTGCTTTAAAAAGTTAATTAGGTGCTTAAAAAAGTTATTCAGGTACTTTAAAAAGTTAAACTAAAGATTTGATTTGGGGTAGAATATTGAGTCATTACTCAGACCCTGTTTTCAGTTGGAAAAAGGGAATGCTGATGAATCTAATGCTCTCAAATCAATTTCTTTTAAAACAAATTGACTTGATGTTTTGCTTAGCGTGACAATCTGCAAGCGGCAAACACCTATCGACACATTTACCAAAGGAAAGTATGGATTAAATTGTAGTTAAAATAGAAGTTAATTTTCAATACATAGCAATTCCAAACTGTTTCAGTTGTCCATGTTGATTTTCCCCTCTTGTTGCCTGCGGGAATGTTTCTGCTGTTCCAAATGCAGACAAGGCCCCCAGTCCTCTGGCAGAGGAGGAATGCAGCTCAGAAGCCATGGCTGGCTGTGACAAAGGGAGAAGGGAAGGGAAAGAAGCCCAGCATGAAGCTCCCTTGGTGTGTCTGGCTGGTCCCTGCTGCAGTATCAGCACCATGGGTGGATGGCTCAACACCTGCCTTTGGACCAAAGTATGGCCTGCAGAGACCCAGACTTGGAAAGACATGAAATTAGGGAATAGGAGGGAAATAAAAGTGTAAATGAATGGGGGTTTAAAACATAAGTTTATTCTGACCTCAGCTAAATTACCTCTCAATAAGCCATTTCCTTCCTGAAGACACAGTGACATTTTCAAGGCTGCAGAGTGTTAAAGGTGGAGAGCTGGCAGCAGCCAACTGGGATGGGCTCAGAACAGCTGAGGAATCCTTCTGCCCCTCTCTCCCACCAGCATGATCCACAGGTGTTACCTGCCAGCACTGGGGCAGTTTGGTCAGTGTCCAGCAGCTCCTCCACACCGTGATCCATCATGGCTCTCTCTGCCTGGGTGTCCTGCCTTCTCTAGGGAATAAATGGAACTCTGAAAGGCATAATTGTAGTGGCTCACACAGCAAAGTGAAGATAAAACACAGTAGTGATAACAGAAGTGGTTAGTATAATCTTCGTGCTCTGTAAAATGGGAAGGGACGTTTGATTATTGAGGTTAAGAAGTCTCTGTGTCACTGTTAATGAGTGTGGTGTCACAGGGATTCTTTCTTGAACTGCTTTCTCTTTTTTTTTTTGTCTGCATTTCTGAGTGTTTTTCACATGCTCCATTTGCTTCATGGCCTTTTGGATGGTATCTTCCTACTTTGGTAGAGATAATCCATCAAATTCCAGAGTGTTGTATTATTAAGGCTGTGTGGTGCCCTTTGAGCCTGGCAGTGCTGGCCTTGCTGGCTAAACATGCATCACGTGCCAAGAGCCCTGTGGATCTATTTCTTTTGACCTCTCTCACTGCTAAAATATTGTCCTGTGGATATCAGATGAAAAGGGTACAACCCTATTTCTTCAAAGATCAGCCAACCTAGCCCAGAGGCGTAATAAAATTCCAAACTTTGCTTTTAGGAATCATCTTTTATAAGTAATATTTTTCAGAGTTAAGTGGTAGGTATACAGCTGAGAAATAAAATACCAAGCCTTTGTGCCTTGGAGCTGTGTAGGGTTTGTGTTGTGGTTGTGGCTCAGTTTCTTTAAGAGTTACATGATGTAAAGAGTATCCTATGTTGTAAGGAAGGTGCTTCAGTGCTGACTTAGTCCAGTCCTGCTGCTGCTTCTCTTGTAACAAGAAGTGATGTGCAGTCTGCCCACAAAAACGTTCAAACATTGGCCTGAAGCTCTTGACCTTGGTGGAGAAGCTTTCAAGTCGCTCACACGAATCCCAAGAACTCTGAAATACCTGGATTTGTTGTTAGAGTTGAAGTAAGGGCAGAGGCACTGGAAAGCCCCTTGTCAACAGGACCCTGCATGATCATGCAGGTCCTGGCCACAAATATCCTGGTCCATGAGCATCCTGGTCCGCACTGGACAGGAATTCCCACACAGGGCAGGGAATTCAGAGCTTCTGGACCAGAGCCTGGGTCTTGTCAGGTTGTTGGTTAAATGGAGAAAGCCTGACTTCAGGTTCCAGCAGTAAGACTCTACTGGTTTCATGCACAAAATGGGTTGTTTGTTGCTAACACAGACTCTTGCCATGTGCCTGTGGGTCTTGTGCCATCAGCAGCTGCATTCATGGGGAGGATTTACGGCCACGTGGAGTCAGACAACAAATCCAGGCTGCCATGCGAACCTGGTCATTAAGATTCTGCGCTTTTGCCTGTTAATGGTACCACAGAATAGCGATAATTATATGAAGCATCATTTAACATCATTGCCAGTGTGCTCTTTGTTTATTTATACACGTTTGTGTTCACAGTCAGCAGAACCCAGGCGCTAAAAAGCTCACAGTACGAGGAATGTCCCATGGCTGCAAGGATTGTCATTCATCTCGTTATACCTTGGGTCATTCCCCGAGTTGCCCAAGGGACTCTCTCTTTCTTTTTATTTCTTGGTTCACCCTGTGCTACAGGAGGACCAGTTCCCAGAGCTAATGCCTGCCACTACTCCTTCCTTCCCTGCAATCCTTTGAAAGTTCATGAAACTTTTTATGGACATAAATTCAAAGTGCTGAAAATTGCTGGAGTTTAGTGTGGGGAGAATATGAAATGTTTTTACATTCCTGATCAAGTGATCTGACTTTGTTTTAGTAAACCAATTTGGATGTCCAAAGCAGGGCTTCTGTTAGGAGGGCACTGGGTTCAGAAAACATGTGTTGGCTGCCAGCACTGTGTCATTGTTCCAGAGTCAATCACATTGGGTATATCACACCACAGAGGCAGTGTCCCAGCACTCCCTCTGGATTTGGGTGGGAGAATTCTGCAGGTTTTTTGTCTGCATCTATAGTGCAAATGTTAAATCACTGTTTTGAATTTGTCTAAGTAAAGTGCTTGGGTACTTGAGTCACTGATGTGAATCCCCACCCTGCTTGTAGCTCTGATTCCCAAACTGCTGCCAATATCAATACCTGATTTGCATTTATTTTTTGCTGGTGCTTGCTCCTGTTCTTGGATAAAAACCTAAATATCCTAAATATTTTGGGATTTCATAAATCCTGTAGATGTATATGTAGAACTTAACCTGTGTCTACAATGAATTTCAGTTGATATTTACTGATAAGCCCCATTAAGGAGGATCAAATACAGTCATGCTCCCATGAGTTCTGTGGGATGCAGGAGCCTTTGGTGGTTTCTCTGCATGGGGTTGAAACTCTTGACCTATTAAACAAGGTACAACCTTAGAAGCAAACATGTCTGTTATCTGGAAATCATGGTAGCAGATAGTAAAAATAGATTATATTTTATTTTACAAGGAGTCAGGGCACGACATGCTGTTCATAATTAGTCATAAACTTATCTCTGCCCGAGTACTTTTTATGATGTTTTTATTTTTTATTGATATAATCATACTTATGCTGATCATTCCTCGGAGGCAGTAGTGGGCTCACACCAGTGGAAGTGTCCCTTATTTTGCCAGTGGGATCTTTCTGGGTTCTCTTGGGCTGGGCACTTTGTAGCAGTGTCGTGGCTGTTGTTTGAGCTCATTTTCCTGAGTGCTCACACCTGAAGCTGGAAAAAAGAATTGCATGTTCTTTGCTGCAGTAAAAAGGGGACTGTTGCTGGGGAGCACAGAACTCTCCTGGTGTGTCCATGGTGTGACAAGGATGTTCCCAGGTAGGGAGTGGGAGGAGGTTCTCCCACCATTGCCATGGTCACTGACTCCTCTCCCTGCTGCCGTCGTGGCTGCTGTGGAAGGAGCAGTGCAGTCCCTGGCAATGTCCTCAGGTGTCAGGAAGCTGGATAGGGAAGGTTTCCTGTCAGACTCTGGCAGATGTAACCCATGAGCTGTTGCAGCCGGTGAAGACTGTGGCATACGTGACCTTGGCTGTCTTGTTCTGGGTGAGATGTGGGAAATGGTGGTGAAAAGTCTGGGTAAACGAGAGGCTGGGCACGTGAGCCATGAAACTTTTCCATTTTGTCTTCACTTCACAGGCTGGCTGTGCTCTCCTGGCACAGGCATCCTCAAAAGTGCGCTGCAACACTGAAATCACTTTGCAAACTTTTTGCTGTACCTGCAGGAGACCTTGGACTATAAAATAGCATTTTATTATCTGCATAACGCTGGACTCTTGCAGTAATGCCAATGTCAGAAAGATTGTTAATAAATAATGAGCAGCAGAATGAGCCAAGGGTTGACCTTTTGTGGAGCACCATCTGTCACTGGAGCAGCACTTGATCTTTCCTTCCAGCGCTGGTTTCTTTTTCCATCCCCCTTGGGGGATATTGTAGGTTTCACACTTTATTAATAGCTTTTGTCTGACTTGTAACAACTCTTGTAAAATTGAGAGGTTCCTGACTTTCATGGGAGACAAATATTTGGGGAACTAAATCATCGATGTTTGTGGAACTGCCAGTGACTATAAACAACCCTCCTCAAGCCAACTGTGTGTGGCTAAGGAGAGCTGCTTGGAAACATCCCCAGATCCCATGAGGTGGAAGAGTATCTTAGAGTATCCCTGGGTTGCTGGATCATAATCTGGATTATGGGTGCTATGTTTCCCACTTTCTATACTGTCTGGAAATTGCAAGGTAAAGAAAGGGGGCAAAATCCAGGGAAAGAGTTTCCTGAGTATTTTAAGCAAGGGCTTGCTTGTGTGCTCTACAGAAGCCAATCCAGCACGCAGCAGGAGGCTGCCTGCAGGTGAGCAAATAAGTCACAGCAAGCACATGCTCTGGTCACTGTGGGGTAAGCATTCTGTCTGTCTGGTCACCTGCTTTGGGAGGAAATTACCAGAAGATAAATGCCCCAGTTTTTCAGGCTGTTCATAAATAAGTACCTGTGAAAAGCACGCAGGGTCTGGTGTAAGTGACCTACTGGACAATGCGGTTCCAGTTTGCTCCCACCCCCCTCTGTGGCACCAGTGCCATCAGCTGAAGGAAATTATAGTCAAATGTGATCTGTGCAACATTTCCTTCCTCACTTCTTTGTAATTCTAAAGCCTTGAATCATAGAAACCAGATGCAGGGAAAATCTATTAGGTGATTCCTCCTGCTGCTGGAGCCAAAGGTGGATTATGCCCTGGGGTGTGTTCCTTAACATTGTGCAGAACCTCCAGTGTTCCAAATGATGAAACTTCCATCACTGGGCCAGGAGGTGAGTCTGACACATGGTAAATCATCCTGCCACTGAGGCTTCTGTAATGCTCTGCCTGACTTGAGGAAGAGTTTTCTTCTCTGTACCTACTGTAAATTTCCTGTAGTCTACATAAGTCCTAGTCTCAATGTCTGATGGTTTCTTCTCTGCAGCTTTCCAGCCACATCCTCCTTCCACCCACATGGGTAGTGGGACAGGGCCCAGCTCCTGGCAAGGGTGGGTGGTAGTTTTTTTTCATCGTCCGTATTGGTTATTTTGAAGATAACTCAGATTTGGCTCATTTTAGCCTCTGCATCCTGACTCAGCAGGAAGGAGGAGTTTCTAGCATGACTTTCTACATATGATCTGAAACTTTAAATGGAAGGATTTACTAGCTCAGTGCCTTGCTGGATCCTATTTCAGAAGCATCTTCTGCTTTGACGTGGCTCCAGTTTGGATGCAAATCATTCCTCTTCCCACTCGTTAGCACAGGCTGATGGTTGTAATTATATTTGTAACATTAGAGGCAGAGTCCAATAGCTCCACTTGAAGAGTCTTCTCTGAGTGACATTCCTTCAGAATTATTTACCTTTCGGGCAACACAGTGTGGTTAAATATAAAAGTGTTTGAAACCAGATGAGGGCAGTGCTCAGCTCTCTTAATGAAGTGGGAGCGTGGGGTCCCTCCAGGTGAGACAGGGGTCCCTGACCCCACTCTCTGGTTCTCTTCCCTTACTGCACCAGGGTTTGTATTTTGTATTGAGTTATTTTTGGTCCCAGCCTTGCATCAGTATCCCTCGAGTTTATGTGAAAAGTGATCTTTGCCTGCATCCTCCTGCTCCTGTTCCCCTGAGAATACGCTGACAGGAGCTTTCTGTGTTCCCCCCATCACTCTGGAGTAATCTAATAGCTGGAAAAGACAGAAAATGGAGAACTTCTCTACTTCATCTCCACTGGCCACTGGCAGTTTTATTTGGTTACCCAAAATTTTTCTCAGGGAACTGCTGCTCATCAAGATGAACCACATCCTTCTCTTTCTGAGCTGCAGAAACAACTTTATTTGACTCAAAGTATATGGAAAGATAAAACTTGAAAGTCAATTGACTTAAATGTGGAAAAAAATGCAGCCTGGTTATTATGGCGTATGCTAAATTTTAATAGCATTTAGAAAGTGTTTTGTGGGGTAGAAAGAAGCAGCATACCCATCAAAGCTCAGCTGTGTTCTGGTTTATAGTGCAGAACACTTTGCTGCTGCCATCCAAAGGCTTTAAAGTGTAATAAGACTCAGTTGAACCCAAGGGTTCCAGGATCTCTGTAAAGGCAGATGCACACACAGAGTGGAATAAAAGGTTCCAGTGCAGAGCAGGTGGGATCAAGGCAGAGATGCTTTTAATGGAAAAGCCTCTTTGACTTTTCTGTTTCGTGGAAAATTATCTACTAATGTGTACGACTACTTAACAAGTCACATTATTGAAAATTTCAAGGGCTTGGAGTATCTGTAATGCTGTTTTGCTTCATCTGTTTAAAAAAAACCCACCACAATTGCATGATGTACTAATCTATTTTTAAATATGCTGGAAAAAATCAATGAGAAGCTGCAGGTCTTTGGTTAAAAAAGTAAACCCGAAGAGTGAGTTATTGCACCAGTTTGACATCCTGGTTGTTGTTTCTGACTTGAGCAAGCACTGTCACAGCTGATGCCTAGTTTTCATCTATAATTTTGTTTTTCATTGTATTTATTTTGTAGAGATTCTGGGCTTTCTTGTACAGATTTATAGGCCTTTCATCTTTATACGCTAATAATATGTTGTTATGCACTTTCTGCAAACTACTGCAAGGAATGAAGCCCATAAGTCTCTCTCTGGGTTCATTCAGGTGTTCTGTCATGTTACTGAATGCATGGCTTTCTGGGAATTCTACCAGAATGGCTTTCTGGGAATTCTCCAGTCACTGCCCCCATCGTGGTTCCCACTGGGAAGTGGCTGTCAACCACTTTCCTTCTTTAATTTGGGCAAAGATGCAGATACCTGTGGAGGGGAATAAAGAGGTCACACAGCCAGCGGTGCCAGGAGTTTAAAATAAAAATGGTGAACAGTGGAACATGTTGACTGGCATCAGCAGAATTAAATGCTAGAGATGAGATACTTTGGTGTGTTCGTTGCAGCATCATTCATTAAAATGTAAATTATAATTGTGGAGATAAATCATGTTTCTCATAGATATTCTCTCTGCCAGTGGAATAGCTACAGCATGGAAGGTTGTTTAGGATTTTGGATAATGCCTTCAGGTGTTCCTGATGTCTTCTGCAAAAGCTTTTCACCTTCTTCCAGTACATCTTGTGCTGGTGGCTGTCAGGAACAGGAACTGAGGCTAAATGGGGATGGATCCAGTATGGTAATGGCTCTGCTTCATGTCTGCAAGTGGATAATTCCCCCAGATTAAATACAGAATGCCTTTCTGTGAATACTTGTTTACGAATGCATTCTAAGGATCCTCCCTCCCTCACACACACACACACACACACACACACACACACACACACACACACACACACACAGAGATGTTGGAGCCAACAAACAAAGAAGTGGTTGAGGGGGAGACACCGGCAAGAGCCGTTTGTCCTTCGGCTTCTCTGGGGTCTGGCTGGGATAACCTGTGCGTGGTGAGGAGCAGAATTAATCCTCAGCTCTGAGCAGCAATGCTGCATTTGTTAAAGCCGGCTGTGAAACACATCTCCTGCAGTTGTACAAATGCCCCATCAATAGTGTGGTGGCTCATTGCCTTGGCCCCGGCGCGTGCAATCTCCATTATTTGCACTGCTGGTAAAGGCAGCATTTCCAGCAGATCTGCACTACTCCATTTAGCTGGGAACAATGATTTATTCCCCCCTTGCCATCGGACATCCTCTGCTTCCCCGGCTAATAATGAGCCTGGCTATGAGGAGGGACACGGGAGGGATGGCTCTGCTGTGAGGAGGGGATGGAAGGGAAGGCTCTGCTGTGGGGAGGGACACAGGGAGGATGGCTCAGCTGTGAGCAGAGGCAGCACAGCAGACATTGGGAAGACAAGCTCCCGCTCCCCGTCGGATGGCGTTAAAAGGCGTATGTTCCTTACAGCCACAGTTCCTTACAGTGAGTTATCAGCTGCCGTAGACATTGCTAGAGCAGGCTTCATTTCTGAGCAGTCTGGCACCCAGGGCTGTGGGTGGGAGATCCTGTCTCAGTGCTGGCACTTTGGGGCCACACAACCCCTTCTTTGGACATGTTTTCCTTCCTCCCCTCCTCCCTTCCTTCCTCCCTCCCTTCCTCCCTCCCTTCCTTCCTCCTTCCCTTCCTCTCTTCCTTCTTCCCTTCCTTCCTTCCTCCCTCTCTGTCTCCTCCCAAGGATCCCCACCACTCTTCCCTCCAGGCAGTTCTTCATGCAGATAAGAGATCAATGACTTGCTGGCAGGTGAGCACAGGGACTTTGTGTGGCTTTGTTTCTTGTTGAGGTGCAGAGATGATATGAAATTTCTCTAACTCAGCACTTCTGGCATTTAGAATCACCTGATGAGAAGAAAGGCAGGTTGTTGCTCAGTCACTAAGCAGGGCAGGGATGGGGCAGGGCACAGGTCAGCTGCAGGCAGGGCAGCTTTTCCAGCTCTCAGGAATCCCTGAGTGTCTGCTGCTGGTGGCAGAAGGAACCAGATCCAGGAGATCTCTTACTGCTGGGTATCTCTGCCTTTTTGACTCCCCCCAGTGAGCTCACATGTGGGCTGATGGATGAAGTGCCTGTGCATGGTCAGTGGGTAAGGGCAGAAGCTGGTCTGCACCTTCTGCTGTGAAGTAGCAGCTCATGTGTGATGGGTGGGTGCAAGGGGAATCCATATCCCAGGAAAAGGATGGGGAAGGGCATCCTTGCTGCGCCACTTTAGATATTTCCCCTCTTTAAAATTGCTCTAACTGGGCAAACCAGTGTGCCAGAGCCAGGCAGTTACTGCTCAGGCAGAGGAGGAGATCTGTGGGTATCTCTGTCCGGCTGTTCTGCAGGAACCTTCACCAACCACGTGGTTCTGCTGTTGGTGCCGACACAACAGCAGTGGGGTTTCACAGCTACCTGCAGGTCTGAGCCATTTGGCCATTTCAAAGCCTGAGCTCTCCCAGGGTCATCGCTTCCCAGGGTGCAGCCTTGTCTCCTGAAGCTCACGATTCAATTACAAGTATCAATTGACCACTGCTTTCAAGATCTGTCTGCTAGACAGCTTTTAATCCATTAAATGTTTGTGTGTTTTTAACATTTGAATGCTGTTTGATATGGGGTCAAATGCCATACAGAATTTTAAATGCCTTCCAAATATGTGGCTTTTGTCAACTAGAATTTGAACCTCTTGAAGGAATGAAATCGGGTTTGCTTGACAAGAGCTATTTCCCATGGGACCAGGTTGGTGAGCATTAAATGCATTAAAATATACTTTAATTCCTTATTAATTGAATCTCATATCAATTTTTCCACTGCTTTGCCCAGGACTGACGTTAGACCAGTCAGCCCAACATGAAAGAATGAAGGGTTCATTCTGCTTGACCTTTTTCGGTATTGATTAAGAGAGAAATTATACAGAACTTGTGTATTACATCCTGTGAATGATCAACATGTGCATTGTTGCCTCTGTGTTTGAAATAAAAGTCTGTAAAATGGGGTGGATGACAAAACATGGGCATGATTGGAACGAGTGGTTGGGATGCTGGGTCCTCGGGGGTGTTAAAGGGCATTTGGGCAGGACCTGGTGGGACGTGTGTCCTCCAAATACAAGGTTTATAACACGGCTGTGATTTCAACCTGGGTCATCAGGGGAACAAAAAGAGTGGTAATTTTTTACTTTATCCAGTAATATAGTAGAAGAAGCCAGCAAAGAAGCCTGCAAGTTTCCTTAATCCTGGAAAAAACTGTGGAGGTTGTTTTTTTTTTTTTAAATTTAAACATTCTTGCTTCAAGCTTAAGAGTGTTCTTATTTGGGAATCTGTTTCCAGTTATTTGCAATGTGCTAATTACCCAGTGGCAGAACCTAAGTGGGTGTAAATTGTCATATCTCTGCTGACTTCAGTGGAACTGTGGCAATTTGCACTTCAGGAGGATCTGTTGCCTAGATTCTTGCCAAATTTGAAATCCCTTTGCTCTAACTTGGATGGGGAGCCTCGGGCTCGAGGGAATACAGAAGAAAACAAGCATTTTGCAGGGCTTAAAATCCTGCTCGTCTCATTGATTTGTTGGCGTTCATGTTTGTTATTCAACCCGCCGCGGAACGTAATGGATACTTGAGCCATCTCACTGATGAGAAAGGAATCCTGCCTCACATCGCGCCGTTGCCTTGGAAACCACTGCGGCGGTTCCCACGCGGGCTCCCCGGGGCCGGGGGCACCCGGGATAATTCGGCGCAGAGCCGGCAGCGGCACGCGGAGCCCTCCGGGTGTCAGCCTTTTGTCATCTGGAGCGCCAAGGGGTGGCAAAACCCCTGCCTGCCCAGTGCCCGTGGTTTGTGAGATGGCCAACCCCTCCTTTCAGAGCGGGCTGCTTGGGATAAACCTCGGTCTGAGCGTGTGTGTGAGTGTAAATCACTGGTGGGGGATTCCAAGCAGCAGAGCATAAATACAGATCTTGTTGGCCATCGAGCATTGTGACGATTCCTGATGTAATGGTCACTTAATTGATTAAGCCTAATATAGAAGATTCATGCTCTTATCTCTCTCCACATCTTTTTCGGCTCAGTGTCATCTTGGAAGACAACAGAAATGGCTCTTGCATGGATGAGAGCATCGGAGAAGGTGGTGATGATAGCAGAGCCTTGAAGGAGTCAGTGTTTGGCATTTGTTTGAGTCAGTGGTTTAGGTGATGCAGCCCTTTCTGCATCTCTTTTACTGCCTGCACGTACGTGGCAGAGAGCTTAATAACCCTCCAGCGAATGGGCTGACCTTCTTAAAGGAGATAAATCCACAGGCATTGAGAGATTTTTCCAGAATCTTATTTATGGACCATCTGCTTGTATGTCTTATCCCTTTCCCCTTCAGGGGAATTTGAAGACTGTGAGACCCCATTTCCAGCTGAAAATGGGCAAAGACCGGGGTGTGGGAAGCAGAGTGGGCTGCAGAGATGGCCTCTTGCCCACACCCTTGCACCAGCTCTGCCTGCCCATCCCATGTTTATGAACTACTAAATGTTAAGGTAAATACAAGCATTGATTTCATAAACAGGTGTAATGGACCAGGTAGCAGATTTTTATGTACTTTGAGCCTAATTCATTAACATTTTGCCTGTATAGGCATATCGTTATCTTTATGTGGCTCCTCTGGTTGGCCATATGGGTTTGTTGGCTGCATAGTATTTTTCAGCAAGGATACAGCAAACTTGCCATCTGGGTGATGTTTGCCTGACTACTTGAAATAGTTTGGGTTTTTTTTTTAAATATGGATGTGAGAAGTCTCTGTTATCCAGGATTTTACTGTGGGTTGTGCACAGTTGGCCCCCCTCAGTGCTGATGTCCAGAACAGCACAGGGTGTGAGGAGCTGGCTGGGGGCCTGTCAACAACCTCTCCATGCCAGGCAGAGTCACCTCTGTCCTGTTCTGTGCTCAGCTCTGCAGATACTGGGGGAGGTGGCTGGGGAGCTCATGGAAAAAAACTTTCTTTGCAAACAGAGTTGATATTCCAATAATACAGGTGTATTTTATTGCACCGCTCCTGAATTGGTGCATTCCATAAAGTTGATTTATGGATGCAGAGACGACAGCAATTGAACTGCAGGAGCCATTGATATGGGGGGGATATCCTGGAGTGTGGCTCAGCTGTGGAGCTGGGATGATGCTTCCTGTGCTGGGGAATTGTCACCTGGTAGGTTGTTTCCCAGGAAAGGAAGGATGTGCCTGCTCTTGGTGACAGGACACTGACCAGTGTGGCCAGGGAGCCTGGTGAGCATCACAGCTCTGGTCAGTGTGGCTGTCCTTGCCTCACTGGTAGGAAAAGAGGAAATGTGCAATACCATATTACTGAGCAGCATCTGGAAAATTGCCCTTAGACCTTGCTTTCCTGTTTGTAACCTTTGTAAAAACACTATTTCCCATTGCTACCTGGGTTTTAAAATGTCAGTATCCTAAGCTCTGCCTCCTTGTATTGCATCGTGCATATGGTGCTGCCTTCTCTATCCCCTGGAGCACATCTGCTTTCTAAGCAGGCTTTCAAAAATAGTTAAAAAAAAATTCATGGTAGACTTTGCTGTTGGTGAGGAAGAAGTTTTTATCATAGTCTGGAGCAAAATACACAACAGATCTGTAGCTGAAATTTACCTTTAGCATTCCAGGTTGTTCTGGCTCTGACAGAAAGCCATTGAGGTGGATCATTATCTGCAGAGATTCCTCTCCTTTAGGACTGTCCCATGCACAGAGCCACTGCATTGGTGGTTAAGGCAGTGATGTGAGGTGCTGTGGGGCAGCCAGCTGCACCAGTGCTCCAGCTCTTGTGGTACTCCTGTCTCCAGACCTTCCCTCCTCCTCGGGAAACACGAGTTCCCCACTATTAATTTTTCAGATTTTATCCCACCTAATGCTTCACTGTCACCTGGCTTTTCCTCCATGAAGTGCACAATTAAGCAGCTGCATTTAGATTATGGGAGTGATTGTCCCAAAACATGTGTAGCCCAAATGTGCAGTCCCTGCTCAGCATTGTACCCTCAGTAAATGCAACAGATCTGCAGCTGGTCCTACAGTGCCACTGACAGGGTTGGGATTCACTGGAGTTGTTCTCGAATTTAGGGAAGCTAACACAAATCATGTATAACACTCTTAGCTGGAATACCAAGTCCTTACATTTTGACATGTCTATTATGTATATGCAAATTCAGTCTTTTCTGCAGAATTTCCTTGGAGATAAATGTTTTATTAGTAAGGAAGAGGACACAATATGTTAATGGAAGATAATGAACACGTAGCTTGTGACTGGGAATACAGCAATGAGAGAGATTAGCTTTTACATCACTTTTATTCTTGGAGGTGTGTTTTAATTTCCCTCTGCCCAGCCTGGGGATGTCCTGCTTGCAGGTCAAGTAAGGCCATGCTCAGTAAAATTTCCTGTGTTTACCAACATTTTGCACACTGGAGGATCTTTGCAGCTAAAATTGATCTCTCATCATTCGATTTAGGGTGGCTTGCACACACTGTTGAATATTATTTGGAGTTCTTTGACCTCAGACAGCATGTGCTAATGGCTCTTATGGCATGTGCAATACTTTGGGTGCTTCAGAGAGAGAGAGTAACAGCAGCAGTGGGCACAGTGGGGCCATGAGCAAGGTGGTACTGTGTCATTTACAACTCTATATACAATGGAGAATATGCAGTGTTCAGGGGACATTGGTGCAGAGCAGAACAAGAGAACAGGGAAAAAGACAGGTCAGATCAGGAAAATGAGCTGTTTTATGAGAAGAAATAAAAAGCTTGTTTAATCTGGCAAAACCAGCGCTGGGAAGTGATGCAGTTGTTCCATCTACAAATGTCAAAGAAATAAAGTGGGGAGGTGAAAATCATGTAAAATGAGGGCTGGCATTGGCACAGCAATGACCAGAGGTTGGCTGCAAGTGAATGCACATTCAAGACTGTCCCTGCTTGTGTTGGAGTCTTGAGTCTCTGCCCAAGTGAGCTGCAGGGCTCATGAGGGCAGAAGCAGGCAGGAGAACAACACAGGGGATGCCCATGGTGTTCACACCTGGGAGTGCTGGGCCTGATGGTCAGGAGCCCTTGGTGCTGCTGAGTGCCACAGCAGGGCTGCTCTGGGCAGGAAGGGTCCTTTTTCTTCTTACTGTATTACTTTTTTTTCTCCTCTTCAGAATATAATTAGATTTTTGTTATGTGTTAGGATGGGCTGAAATGTTATTTGAGGTTAAGCCTTGTGGCAGAGTCGTTATAGGACCTTGGAAAAGCCCCACCCCATTCTGAGGCAGCACATTATGTACTCATGAGACTCCAAACACCAGCGTGCTGTGCAAATACCTGTCTGCCTTATTCTCCAAATGACTCCATTTCACATGCTGCTGCTGTCATCATGATGAATCGTTTCATGTACATCTTGGGCATGATGACTTCTAAATTTAGGACTTGGCTTCATGGAGCCTCCCTGGCTGTGGGTGTATGACAAAGAGCAGTTCTGCTCGTGGGTGCCAGCAGCAGAGCTGGATGGCTGGCGCTGCCATGTGCTCGCCCCCTCACACAGCTGAGCTTTGGCTCCTGTTTAAATAAACACTGTGCAGTTGTATAAATGGGGATAACCCATACTTTACTGGCAAGCCCGATCTTGCAAAGTCAGCACTTTCTGCCACTGAAAATACCTCTTTTTGTATGTTAAGAGAAAAGAGGATGATGAGGATGATCACAAAAAACCCACAACCTGCAGGAAAAACCACTTTCCTAAAGCTGCCTGTGCCATTGTGCAAACACACATCTTTGGGTGGGTTGCATTGTGCTTGGAAAGTTTTAGTGGCCTGAGGACCCTTCAAATACTTTGTTTCCTTGCACCATTTTTTGTATGTCTTAAAGTTACCTGAGGGGAGTTTTACATTTCAAACTGGGTTTGTGCCGTTGACAGTAACAGTAATGGAATTAATAATTATGTTTTTGTAGAACTAATAATCACATTTTAATAGAATTTTCATTTGCAAAGAGCATTACAGCTGGTCTGTAATTAATTGCATACCTGTAGTGGCACCGAGCTGTATCAGAGATGCCACAGTGAGATCATTAGAGGAGTGCATCAGTTTTTAGGGTCTGTGTTTCACTCTTCCTTGCTGTAGCAGCCAGTTTGGTGCAGAACTCGCTTAAGGCTATGCATCTTTCCAGTTGCTCATGCTCTTGCTGTTTTTCTGCTTAACCAGTTTTTTCCTTCATTCTGTGTATAGTCCACTCGTTCAGTGTCTGGGTGATGCTGAGGATGGTTCATCTGAGCTCCTTAGTTTGTTATGTTTTGAACTGCACTCATAGATGTATTTACTGACAAGGTAGAGAGCAAAGTTACCAGGCTCCAGTGGAGTGCACCTTCACTTACTTTAGGTAGTAGAACCTGAAGCAGACGGTTTCAGTGGCAGAAAATAAGGCCTCTGGTCCACCAAAGGTCATGTGGGGCCATGCCATGTTCCGAGCCTGGAGTCTGTAGCAGCTCCTCTGACACACAGGGAGGTGAGTGCTGCCCCATGCAGCACAGGCAGCAGCCACAGACCAGAGATCCCTTCCCACCCAGGATTTGAGTGTTTTCTCCTCTATAGTCACAAAACAGTTTCAGTATTTCATAAGAAGTCTTTCCACTTAGAATAAAGTAATTGATACAAGCAATTTCAGTCCCCTTTAATATAACAGATCTCAAGTGTGAAACCTTCTTTCTTAATGATCAGCATAAAATAAAAGTCTTTTTTTAATGTTAGTTCTCAGTTAATTTTACAGTTCAGTTGAAGTGAAAATATCATTAAACAGGGTAGCATTAAACTTTATACTTACTGGGCCTCCCCTATTCTGCAAGGGAGAGGTGAGTTGGTGTCTTGACAGTCACAGTCAGATCCAGCTTAGCCTGGGTCCATCCCTTTCTTTTCCTTGACGTCATTAGAGGTACACCTTTTTATTACAAACAAAACTTGCAAGTGAACCTTGACATAAAGCGGCGATACTTTCATATTATAAAGCACAGCCTGGCATGGTGAAGTGGCATCCCTCATATTAAACAGGTAACGGCTAATTTGTGAGGGGTGCGCGCTGAATTTAAACACCAAAAAGGTTTGAAGGTCACCTTTGCTAGCATTCCCTTCAGCTGTCCCGTTTATTTCAGTTCTGAGCTGGCACGAGCCCTCGGCGCTGGTCCGAAGGCTGCGCGGGCGGCAGAGGAGGAGGAGGAGGATGAGCGAGCTGCCGGGAGGAAGCACCCGCAGCGCCTCAGCAGTGGTTCAGCACCCGCCTGCAAGGAGTTTTGAAGGGTACGGGAGTGCGCAGCTTTGTGCTGCTGACAAAGGACGGGATGTGGTTTCAGCTTCTCCTCCCACTGCCTTCCTGTCCTTCCATTAAGTGCGGGTTTGATTGATTCTGTAGCGAGCCAGGCAGGAGCGTGCTCCCTTACCTGAGGCGAGGGTCGTAAACCGACACGTTTGCTCTTTTTAAACCCAAACCACGCTCTGAGCTAGACTGCATCAAAATGCAACATTGCCACCGATGAGCTTGGAAAAATAAGGGCAGAATAGCATTTTTCAATTTAAAATAGGGTTAATGCTGGAAAAGAAAATAAAAGGAGGAAAAAAATGTTTGCTTGAACTGCATGAGACAATTCTTAGAGAAAGAAACATGAAACATTCTCTGGAATACAGGGGAAATACAGGGGTTCTGGGAGTCAGAAAGTCCAGCTTCAGGAAGGTAGGCGCACTCAATCTTTACAGAGCCATCATCCATGAACTCTGTAGTGACCATGGGCTCCTTTCAGGGGCAGGTTTCCTCTGCAGGATCATCTTTAGTGTTAGTTTCAGATTCTTTATCCAATTCAGTTAAACATCCCTTTGAGATTTGTCTGTGGCAGAGAAAAGTTCTGTCAAAAAGGAGACTGCCAGTCCTAAGGGTAAACTTTCAACCAGAAGTAGCACTTGCTGTTGGTGGATTTGAAGGGACTGAGGGTTTTAAAATATGTTTGTCTATGCTCCTGTTGTGGAACTTGGAACCTGTTGGCTGTGGGTGTTTGTGACAATTGCGGTTCTTGGGCAGTTCCCTCCTCTGAGCTGCCCTTCAGCACATTGGTAGGACCCAGTCAGTGTTTTGGGATAGCCTGAGTGGTTTCTCTGTGGAATTTGCAGTGTACTGGGACGTGGTGGTGACAGAGCTGCTTATGGTGCCTGGGAGAACAGCTCTGTCCTTCTCCCAGCCTGCTCTCACCTTAACGAGCCGATGTCTTCATTATCCGCCCTACTGGTAATCTGCTGCTGCTGAAGATTAATAGGGAAAATATTTTCTAAACACTTCCGTCTGCGTTTTCATTAATCTGTGCTTGGAAAATTAATCTTGTGGAGTGACCTGCAAAAGGTGTTAATTGCCATTTCAGAGGAGGATTTATCAAAAGTTTGAGGAGGTGCTGCAGCCGCTGCACAGCAGTGGCAGGAACTCCAGAGGGATTGTCCCTGTCCTTCAAACCCCAGAGCTTAATGCAAGTAAAACCAGTTGTTTTCAAAAGCTCTTTGGGGCAAAGTGCAGCCTTGGCTCTGGTGAGGGCCAAGTTCCTACCCTTTCAGGTTCAGCATGGAATTAGAGAAGAAGGAATAGGTGAATAATTTAATTAATGTTCATCCTTAATACTATATCATTATTTTTGAAGACTGCTCAGATGATGAACTTTTGTAGGGTTTGTGTTTTTTTATGGCTACCAATTATGAAATTTGGCATGAAAGTAAAGCTGTGTGTTACGTGAGTGGCTTCGGTGTGATGATGATTTATTGTCCACTTTTCCTTATGAAAGCCACTCGGTAAATTCCTTGTGATTTGTAAACCTACAGGCAGGGTATTGGATGGAGATGATGGATTGTGTGGCCAAGGGAACAGATTTCTGCCTGCCCGTGGGGCTCATTTCTAATGACAGTTTTGTGGTGTCAGTGGGAGGTTGGGAAGCAAGCAGCCTAGAATTTTCTGTTTTCTTCTGCTTTTCCTTGAATCTTGAACTTGTTTTCAGTAACAAGAGAAAATCTTGCTGTTCAGTTTTGTGCTGCAGCCAGTGCTCAGTCAGCAAAACATTTTTTCTTGGTAGTGAACAAGCACGAGTGTCTGTCTGCACCTTTCTCCCAAATGCTGAAAAACTTCTTATTACAAAAATGAAACAAACACTGTTTAAATTGACACGTGTCTCTGTGCATCTTGTCATTTGTCACACTGTGAACCTCTGGACACTATGAGTTACCCATGAGAGCACTGATCTCCTTTCGAGCTGGATTCAGCCAGTGAGCATTGTAGAAAGTGTTTCAAGTTTCCATGTATGGGTCCAGGTTTTGTAAGAGGGGACTCCTTTCAAGGGATGGCATTTCACCATTTCAGTCATGAAAACAGCTGAAATAATAAGTCATTTCATGTTCAAATGACATTTCAGTTCTTGCTCAGCACCATTCTCCACCAGTTCTCTTTCCTGAGCCAGCTGTGTCCTTCTCTGCAGAAGGACAGTGGATTTCCAGGATGCTGTTTTCTACAGGAGCAGGGGACAGGGCTCAGAGCCACTGTTCCACACCCCAGACAGGCTCCTGCTGTTTTGAAGGAAAACCATCTTTTCTGTTGACATCAGCAAAGCTGCACTTTGTTCTTGGAGTCGAGAAAAAAAATTATTTGGGTTGAGCAAAACGCTGCTCTGCCATTGCCAGTAAAAGACCCGGAAACCAGGAGGATGGAAAGCACAGATCTAACGACATAAAGTGTGGAATTGTCTCTTACGAGTCTCATGATCTTTTCTAATCACTGTCAGCCTTGGAGAAATGTTGTGAATGCTCTAATTGGCTGTGATGGGGAAGACGGAAGATTCCCTCTGCATGAGAAGAGGTGATGTACTAAAAATGATTCAGCGTTCTGTTTTGTCATATAGCTCATCAGTGCTGTCTTCCTTTTATTGAGAAAATATGCAGAAAGCACTTTAGAAGCAAAACTGTTGAACGTAGCAGCTAATCACTTGACTTTCATTTGTCAATGCTCTGAGACTGCCAGGTCCCCTTCTCTGTGCACTGCCACCAGAGGCCGTGGGATGGTGGGACCTTGCAGCTGGAGGAGGCTGTGCTGGAGCCAGGCACTGCCCTGCTGCCACCATCACTCTGCATGCAGTGAGGCCTGGGTGACCTCCAGTGATGCATTTGTGGGAGACTTTTCAGCCCTCATGACCCGCTAAAGAACCTGCAATTCCACTTATGTCCTTTGTGAGCATTTTCAGCTTCTTAGCTATAGAGTACAAAAGGTTGGAGGGGGATGTGTGAGGTCCCATTAAGATTCATTTGTCTGAAGCCTTGCATCTAATTAATCAGCAAAGCCCCCCAGATCTGTTATTAGATGCTGGTGACAAGTCAGTTAAAGTGAAAGTAAATCCCTTTGGGTCAGTTTGTGTGCAGGACATTCCAAGGGGCTGCACCTTCCCAGTGGTGTCTGGGCACTGTGGTTGCAGCTGGGAAGGGGCAGGAGCAGGCACAGGGTCCTGGCACAGTGAGCTCGAGGGTCTCAGGGCCAGGTGCTGGCTGCTGCTCTGTACATGGCAGGACTCCAGGTGTCTCTTTGAGGACAGTCCACTCAGAGGAGTGCAGGGACAGCTCTTGGCAGGGCAGCCCTGTAGCCTTTCTGCCCCAGGTGGAGTGACCCAAAAGGAAGGAGGAGTGTGATCCCAAGGTCCATGATGATGCTGCCTCCTAGTCCCGTTCCTGAAAGAATGCAAATAACTTTGTAGACAGATCCTCTTTGGACAGCTGTACTTTGAATGCCAGCGGTAGAAATCACTATTATTTTACAAGAAGAAAATTTGCTCTTAGCTTCACATCTCTGTTTCTACCCTCTAGAATGTCTCAGGGCATATGGGAGATACTTGCTTTTGTGTTTAGAGTTGTATTTTCCTTCCTCAGCTGTCCAAGTGACATAACTGTTAAATAGCCCTGAAGAGCTCTTCAGGAGGTGAAGTCCCAGTGATAATGTCACTTCAGGTAAATCCCAGTGATAATGTCACCTCAGGTAGGCATCAGGAAGGGCTCTGAGGTTCAGACACTGTTCATCTGGAGAGTACCCCCATCCTGTGTATCTTGCCATAGCAGACCTCTTCCAATGTTCATTATCTGTAATGAAAATGAGTTTTCCCTTCTCTGATAAAAAATTAATGCAAGTAAAACGTTGACCTTTTCACTGCTTATTGAACGTCAGAAATGCTCAGCTGTTTGCTGGTGGTGAACTTCAGTAAATTTTGGTGCCCTAATCTTGAGAAATTACTGCTTTTCTGTTTGGGTTTTTGAAACAGGAATGAAATATTGATAAGTTGGTTGTAAGCTGTATAAACTTAGTATTTCTACAACAGCTTGTCCAGAAAGACATTCTTAAATGCCTGCTTACTGTAGCTCCTGCCATTGCTTGTGAGCAATAGTAAGGATAGTGAGCAATAGTAAGGGGCTGTAAGGATTTGAAATCAGAATGGGAAGATTTAGTACCAGCATACATAATAATTTGGTTTAGGTTGTGTAAATGCTTTTTAATAAAAGGATTCTCTGGAAGGAGGTTTGAAAGTCAGGTCCTTCTGAGTTTTCTACGCACTTGGATTCAATTATCAGAATTCAGGAGCTACTGAAAACCTTAAATGGCTTCTTGAAATGGAAGGAAAGGAAAGGAAGCTTCCCATATCAGCCTCCACTGGAAGCTCCCTGTCTGGAACACTCAGCCACTGCACAGCCCTGTGCTCTCTGCTCAGGATGTGTAGAGCTGCAGTGGAACCGTGTCACCTTTGCAAAGAGCCTGAAGTCAGGGATGGACATGTGTTGGTCATGGAGTCACTCACTGCAGCACCTACTGGAAGCAAGTGGAGTAAGGAGAACAGGACCCAGAACCTGAGCCCTTTGCAGTGTGGGATGTCTGCAGATGGCTCCAGGGCTGATTTTGCCCAAGGGAGGTTGCCAAAAAAAGATCGCAGAGAAGGCTTCTTGTCCATTCCAGCACAAAATTAATCCAAGATAAAACTGCATGTATAATTAATAGCTCCCAAAAGTTCTCTTAGATATTTATATATTTCCTATAAGTTGGATTTGTTAAACTTGTCCTAATTTTCCTGTGTCAGACAGTGAACATGTCAGACAAATGTCCCTCACGTGATTGTGCTCATGCCCTGCACGTCCTGGGATTGTTCCAGATGTGGCTTGTTTCTATTGTGTGTCTGCAAAAATACCATCTCAGCCTGCATCTCCCCAGGGCACTGTCACATTTTGTCTGGTTGCCCCATGCTGTGATGGTCTTTTTCTTTCCCAAAAGAGAAGCAGAAGGATAATAACCAGGTTTCCCACCTGGGCGCAGTCTGCCCATGATGGCCGCAGTGGAGGCAGCTGGGCTGGAGATGTCGTGCTGCTCTTGTCACAGCCTTTGCTACCTTAGATAAGTTTCCACCCAGACCAGCTCAGTAATCCTCCTTTTGTGCAAAGTTTCCCCAGATATAAAGGTATTTTGACCTCAACCTGTCTTCATTAGCCTCTGCCTGATCCGTTCAGTCTCAGCCCCCCCAGCAGCTGAGGCAACCAACACAGACATTAATGGTTCATACAGCTTTGTATCTGATTTTCCATTGATGTTGTAGAAGACATGATTAAAGCCTTCAAGTAAAGTTGCAGCTAAATCCTTGTTATAGCCCACCCCATTATTTTTTTGTTCTCCTATTAGGATTTTAGGCATTTCTTTGACATTTTTATTGCCAGATTAGGAGGAAAACGCTTGACTTGTTTGCAGTGTTCTCATTATATTGTCTTTCTAACATTTCTAAAAGAGAATAAATATAAAATACTTCTGTGTATTGTGTCATATTTCAGTGTGACATTAATATTCTCCACGATTTTCCAGCTCACAGTTCTCACCGTGTGGTGACAGTCAGGAAGCTCTTGCACAGGGGTAGCCTGGGGTGGCATGGGCTGAGGAGTTTGATGGTGTATAGGGACCCAGGTAATACCTGTCTTGTAGGTTTGTTGTATCCCACTGGAGAACCACCTGACTACTGTTGGTTTAGAACATGGGCCTGTGGAGTCAGAGCAGTCTCTTGTACCACCATTCCTCCTAATAATTGCTCACTCACATCAGGGCTGTTGGGAATGCTCTTCCTGTACCTGAAAGTATGGGAGCTTGGCTCTCATGTGGAGCATGTGTCACCCAGATCTGCTCTCAGTGGTCCCTTGCACACAGGTGTCATCAGATGATCTGTCCACAGAGCTCATGCTGCCCTGTTTGTACCCAGGTCCAAATGGGTCACCTGCCTCCGAATCCCTTTGAGTTTAGGCAGTGGAGGTGAACGTGGGAATCCTTCCCAGTGAGCATTCCCGTATCCTGCATACCTGGTTGAGCACAGCCTGCTTGGAGCTGTGTTACAGGTTTTTTTGGGTTTATCCTGTCATTCACAGTATCTGCAAGAGCAGCTACAGGTAGTGCTCGAACTATGTGGCCTCTGTCCTACAAATCAGTGATTTCTGCTCAGCCTTGCTCCTACCCCTCCCCTGAAATACCTCCCAGGTCTCCAGAAAACCCTGAAGATTATTCTGGAGTATTCAAGCTGGTGACACAGCCAGGCTGTGAGAGTCTTTGAGGTGCATGAAAGCAATGGACAGGACTAATGGGGAGCAGGATGCTGCAGGATGCCCAGGTGTGTTATCCTCATCATCACCCTGCAGGGGGTTTTATGACTGCCAGTTTTTCAGCTCAGTCTGAGTGACTCGGGTAGCAAGGAGTGATGTGAACAGTATCCTTTTGTGTCAGATCAGGAGATGGGTTGAAAAGGATGTTTCATTACTAATTGGCCATGACTACTGGCCCTAAGAAAATTTTGAGCTCTTGGAAAGCTTGTAATCCCATCAAGGATCCAGTGCACATTCCTGGCTCGAGCTGTTCATGAGGGAGGAAAGTGATGATGTTTTCCTCCTACATCTCACAACTTTGCCCCTATCCAGGCAGCATCCCTCCAGTACGCCTTTCACCCAGGCCAGGGTGATTAAGCACTTAAATTGATTAATCAAATTTCTTGTGATGAGAACTACTGTCATTCATTAATCTGAATGGGATTATAAATAAGAGCTGGCAGAGAAGGGAGACAAACATGTTGACAGATAGACCTGCTGCTTTGAATACAAATCACACCACTGCATCTGAAGGATCTAAGCTCCTGGCAGCCTCGGGATAGAGCTTCCCTAAAGGTAAAATTAAGCTAAGATTAAAGTATCCCTGTATTAATAAAGAAATATGCATTTATGAAGAGGCAGGCACTGCAGTGGAGGTGTGGGGATGCATACCAATGATCCTGTAGTGGGCCGGGCAATGGGTGTTGCTGTCTGTGGAAGCATCAGTCCCCATGTACGCCGATTTCTGTCGTTAAGCCAGTGTCATTAGAGGATTCATTTCTAACAGTGAAAAACTTAAAACCTTGGAATCCTTGCAGAGACTTCGGAACCCCACAAAGGGAAAACAGGGTTTGAAAAAGAATCCATTAAACATTTAAGTATTTCATTAAATATTGAACATTTCAAAAATTGCTTTCTAACGAGTCCCGAGGTAAACAGAAAAATATTTGTTAACAAAAGCCACCAGAAGTGATGAGGCCCTGCTGTGTAACCTCCCCTCCCTTGATCAGCCATCACAGGAGAGTCCTGGGCTCAAGTCCAGGAACTGTTATCTGGGTATGGCTGCCAGTGCCATCGAGGGCATATGGGGGGTTTGAAATGTGTAAGGAAAAGAACTGACAGGATTAAACCCAAAATCCCTGTACCAGGCTGAGCACCTGCACAGTAGGCACTGCCTGGGGCTGCACAGTGCTGTGCTGGGATGGCACAGCTGAAGAGTGAGGGTCAGGTTCTCTGGGTTTTGCAGCTGCCTAGAAATGTTAAGAATGTTTTTGGGATCTGCTGTCAGTACCAGGGACTCCTTGCCCAACCTGGCAAAATGTAAGCAATTGCTTAAGTTCTGTTGACATCGATAAAAGGCGAACCTTGCCAGCAGCACGTCTCAGCCCAGGCTGAGATTTGAGCACGTGGTTTTGTGCTTTGCTGAATCAAAGTTACTATTTATGAATGTCAGAGGAAAATCCAAACCTGTCCAATATCTGTGTTTCTCCAGGATGATGAGTGAGAAAACACGGTTAGCAGCGTTTTGGTTTTGATTCGCAGCAGTGATGGGAAATTTTGGATGCATTCCTATATTATGACACTCCTTAAGTCAAAACAAAATCTCTTGAGGCAGCCTTGTGGTCCTGGGGATTCCCCAGGGTTCAGACGTGGTTTCCCCTCCCTGTTCACTGCTCTAAAAAGCTGAACTGGGGCCAATCTGCACGGGGAAATGTTGAGAATGTCCTGTCCCCTCCGTGTGCTCGGTGTGGCAGTGCCTCGCTGTGCCCTACCAGAGTTGTCACAAGCCCCTCAGTCAGTCCTTCCTCCCCGGCTGCCTCTCGCTGCTGCTGCGGCACGGCAAAGGAAGATTGATGGCACGTGGCTCCCTGCGTGGTGCTGGCAGCGAGTCAGGGGCTTTACAGCAGCACTTTGCCTTTTCTCGCTGAATCCTGATTAATGGAGTGGGCGGGAGCTGCCGCTGTCTCCCAGCTCCCGCAGCTGACAGGGGCGAGCCTCAGCTGACGTTTAAATGGATTTGGAATGTGGCTGTGGCTTCAGCATCCCTGTCCTGAAGGAAGGTTCATCTGTTGTAAGATAACCCAGCCTCAGAAGGTGCTCACTTGAGGTCTGTTTGAGGAGAGAGGTGACACACAAATTTGAGGGGTTTCCCCAGTGGTTGCTAATTCAGGGTCAAGAAGCCCAGTTTTCAGCTGCCTCACTTTTCTAGCTGGGCTTTGCCCTCTCAGAGGGTCAATAGAGATTTTTGTGGTTACAGAAACAGATGGACAATCACTCCTGTACGTAAAACAAATGTATCACTACAAATAGTCCACAAATTCCTCTGGTCATGATTTGTATGAAATCCAGAGGAATCGGTTTCAGGAAGACTGGAATGTGTCTCTGCTGGGATATGGAAATGTTGGTGAAAAGAACAGGATAGCAGTGGTACCTGTAAAAAGAGATTATGGAGATGTCTATGATAAAATCACTGAATAATTCTATATATCATGATAGGGATGGAAGAGTAGGGTTTGTCGTTGCATTTTGACTGTATCACCAAAACCCAGGTTGCTGCATTGAAGGATGCTCATCTGAGCACTTACAGGCTGCTTTTCCAGTGTCCCTTCCACGCCTGTGAATCCATATGTGCTGCTGCACAGCTGCTGCTCCTTCCCAGTGTGTACTGGCAGGCAAGGGTGAGAGCAGAGCCTGCTTGGGCTCAGATACAGCCACTGCTTCAGGAGACCTGTGCCTTGTCATCAGGATGATGGAAGGAATGAAGCCAACGCCTCTCTTGGCTTCCCATGGAGGTTTGATCCATGGCAGCAGTGCTGCTACTGCCAGCAGTGTGCTGCTCCCTCATGGAAATTGGTGAGGAAGCTCTGAAATGCTCAGTAATGACAGAGGGAGATCCCAGTAGCATGAGGATGTACCAGGGAACCAGTCAGCTGCTGGGCTGAGCACTGTATCTGAAAAAAACCCTGAGTTTTGCCCAATATCACCATGTAGCCAGGAGTAGAGGGCACGGTCCTTTTCCCCCAGTAACCTGCACAGATCCTGCTCCTGGTGTCCAGAGGCTGCTGGGGTGTTGAAAGCTGAAGCCTTACCACCAGCAAATTACTCAAGTATATTTTAATAATGTACAGCCATAGGTCTTATGTGATTTGTTCTCTAAAGATTGATTTAGATTCTTATTAAGGGAATTGGGAATTCAGTGTGAAAATCCGAACAAAATCTAGGCGGTTTTTAGGGTTTTTTAAATATCCACTAGTGTAACCCACCAGGGAGAAGAATTTCAAAGCCTGTCCAACCCTATCTTGAATTTTTGATTCTCCTGCTTTCTTGTTTCCATTCCCAAGGTATGCTTGTTAAGGAAGAACACCTCAGCAGTATTGTATTATTTTAAAATAAGCCACAATCACTTTAAGGAGCTCAGGATAAAAAAAATCCACTAATAATTTGATTTTATATTTCCCCCCCTTCCTCCAGTTTTCAGAAGTTCGGTAATGCCAAATGTGCGCTGCATACAAATGGCAGGGCGGGCAGCTCTAATTGCACACTCTCCCCTGCTACCCAGAGAAGGCCTTTCCTCTTTAATTACCCCTGGAATTGTAAAGGGATGAGCTGCAGCAGTGTGGGGGCTACGCAGGAGGTGCCTGTAGCTGGTTCCTGGGGCAGGTGGGGGGGTCTCATCCCGGGGAGCTGCACAGGATGGATCCCCCATGGAGGACAGACACGGTCTGTGCTCAGGACATCCTTGGCCACACACACAGGGTCATCTCCAGGGACAAGAACACATCCCCTCATAGGTGATGGGACCACAGGGCCACCGCCGTGGGCACCCAGCAGTGGTCACAGCATCCCCACAGCCCCGTGTCCCTGGGCTGGTGCTGCTCAGGGCTCCCCCACCGTGCTCTCCACACAGCAGTCAATGAGCTGCTGAGGTGGCATTTCTCCTCAGGCTGCTCAGAAATGCCTTTTCTCTTCTCCTGGAGATTTTGTAAACTTAAAGAGAATCCTGAAAAAAAATGTTCTCCTCTGTCCAGCCCATTAATTCAGCCTGCTCAGGACAGAATTAACCTTGGCAAGCCTTGCAGAGGAGAGAGTCATTCTAACCTTAAAAATCTGCTGATTAAAGCTGGTTTCTGGAATTCGATTTCACTTAATGCATTGGCTGAGTGCCCAGCCTGGCATTAACATCTCCACACAGGCCTCTGCAGCTTTTACCTTCCCACTAAAAAATAATTTAAAAAAATAAAAGAAAACACAGCTAATGAAACCCCCTTTGCCTGTTTTGAGCAAGAATTCATTTTAAAGACTATTTTAGCTAAAGGTATTACTTCTGCCCTGGTTGTCTGTCTGCTCTAGCCAGGCAGGGTGGTAATTCCACTTTCCTCATCAGTTGCAGAGGGGTGTTGAGCTGGCTGGTTGCTTGGCAGCCCTGGGCCATCCTGGGGCCAAAGGCAGGGGTCAGCAGATCCAAGTGTAGGAATATCCTACACCCACCTCCCCACAACTCCCATGTGCTGAGCTGTCAGGCTGCAGATTTTGTGTCACCCACAGTCCTTAACCCATTAATCTTGAAAATCCTCCAAAACAATGATACACAGATTTTCTAGGTTTCTGTTTATATCCTCAACTTTTTCTTATGCCTTTTTATCCAAAAATTAATGTAGTTTTTATTGCTGTCATCACTCATTTCGCCTGCACTCCACGTGCTGGGCTCCCAGGATCTGTTTCACCCCTGCAGTGTTTCTCTGCTGTTCTGGTACCTCTCTGTGCCCGTGGGGACAGTCCCTGCTGTCTCTCTGAGGCCAGGAGCTTGCTCAGTCAGTGTGGGGGTCTCCTTCATCCCAGTTGCCCAAGTTAGGACATCCAGCCTCAAAACATCCATCCAGAGTAAGATTCCCATGTCCTACTGCCATGGGGGGAAAAAAGAAAAATTTAAGAAATCCCTTCTGCGTTCTGTGTGCTGTTTGAATTCTGTGAGCTGTTAGGATTTTTTTAATGGTTTGCTGAAATGTTGAGAACCAGTTTCATGAAGGTGGGAGGCTTTTGTGTGATTCATTATTGACAGCTCTGGAATTATTTGCGAGACAGCTCTGGCGAGGGAGGGCAGCGCTCCTGCCTGCTGTGCACCACGAGCTGCACAGAGCCCAGCATTGGGTTTTGTTTTAATCAGGGCAAAGTTTCAATCGACTCCACAGCAAATTGGAGTAGGAAGCAAGTCAGGGGGTGCTGGAATAGATTGATAGATATCTCACAAGGTGCCATGGATGTCCCTGGCTGCTGTGAAGGCTGCTCCAGTGGCTCCAGACCAGCTTCCCCATCCTCACTGGGAAGCAGGTTGGACTGGGAGATGCTGCACCTCACAAGATGCTTTCTGGTAGGGGGAAATCAGCTCTGAGTCAGCAGAACTGAACACTGCAGACCCTTCCATGCAGCCCCCAGTGCTGAGTGCCAGGAGTCACTGTCAGGGCAGCTGTTCCCCAACCCTCGGGAGGGATTTAAATGTTAAGCTTTTCTTTCAATTATTTTCTGCAGGGCTTTTTTCCTTCTCTGTTTTTCCTCCCTGCATTTCAGCGTGTAGAATGTACCCTTGACACATTTTAAAAACATTATTAATCTTTGTCATTTGTGTTTTAAAAATAACTCGGTGATAGCAGCCAGTCCTTAAATCCTGTTTAATTCAGGCCGACCTTGTGAGCGGTGATCCCGGGGAGGGGGGGCTGCCGCAGCCTGCCACGTGCTCACCGAGCAGCACGGGCCCCTCTGTCCTCAGGAGCTTTGCAATTAAAACCAGTTTTGTGTGTTTGGGTTAGCACTGGCCTTGGTTTCCTACCAAAACGTTCTAACATACTGGAAATGTGGGTTTTTTTCCCTGCAGAAAGAATTCCTCGGCCTTGCTGATTTCAGTTAATCAGAGAAGCATATTCATTAAAAAACAACAACAACAACAACAACAACAACAACAAAAAAAAAAAGGAAGGAAAGAAACAAACTATATTTTGGCATTTTGCTGTCTAAAATATCTGACAGCAATTTTTTCAGCTTACAAACACAACATTTTCAGTTGAAATACCCAGGAGATAAACCATGGAAAAAGAGATGAACGTGTTGTATTTGCCAAAAAATAAAAATATGATGGAGCAAAGATTTGAAGGCAGCCCCCAGCCCAGCCCTGTCTGTGTCATGGTGCTGAGCCCTGTTGGCTCTGGCTGCTCCAGAGGGACCCTTGGACGGAGGTAGCACAGCAGGGACTGTCAGGGAGGGGTTTCTGTGACCTGTAGCAGTGCTTGCAGTGCTTCCAGCCGGGTGCACAGTGCTGTGTTGTGCATCACCAGCCCCAGACCAAAGGCAGAGCCATGTCCTCCATTCGTGGGTCATGCGCTGCTGCCCCATGCCCAGCGCGGCCTCTCGGGATGGTTCCTCCACTAACCTGACTCTGCTTTCTCTCTTTTTGTGTCCCCAGTGCCTGTATGGCTGCTATGTCCATTCCTCCATCATCCCCACGTTTCACAGAAGGTGCTACTGGCTTCTGCAGGTAGGATGACAATGAGTTCTCCCTCTGGGGTCACCTGGTCGAGCTGCTGCAGCCACGTTCAGCTGTGGGGGGGGCTAGGGTGGGTCAGAATCCTGTGTTTTACTGTCTGGGGGATTTTGTTTGTCTGAAAGGGAAATGGGTGTTCTTAGCTGTATGTCTCTGTTTGGAGGGATTATATATTTTCTCCAACAATATGGAGCTGATGCCAGCTCACATGTTCTGTAAATATGGAGTTGGCTCAAGTGAGACTTTCTGGGGGTTTCCAGTTGTGTTGTTCCATCCTGAAGCAAGGCAGGAGCCAAAGAAGTGAATGCTGCGCGGGCATACCTTGGTGTGGGAGACGTATCAGCCCTGGGCTGTGCTTGACTTTGAGGAGAGCCCTGGGGCTGTGTTTGAATTTGGGGTGAGCCTTGGAGCTGGCCCTGCAGTGGATCTGCTTTTCTCCAGTGGGATGTTTAGTCTCCAGGGAGTATTTTGAAGTCACTCAATGATTTTTCTTCTGGCTGTTGTGGGAGCAGCAAAGTCCCAGGAGGAGTCAAGCCAAATTTTCCTCTTATTTACACAGGGTTTGGGCAGCTCCCCTGGGGCTGTGGGGGGTGTGTGAAGGATCTCATGTGGGAGTTTGCCTGGGGGGTGTTTGCTGACCCCACCTTTGAGGAGCTGTTCACATTCTTGACTGGTTACCATGGTGTACAAAGTGGAAGTAATTTGTTTCCTTTCATTATGAAATGGCACTTGACACATACTGTAAAAATATTGTTTTAAAGATTAAACTCCCATGGTCCTGAAAACAAACAAGTCTGAGGAAAGTGACATCTGTTTCTAGAAGCAAATGGAAAATAATTCCTGTTTCTCCCTGGTTTTGCAATTGGACTACCATATTAAAAAAGAAGACACTGCTGCTGTCACTAGGGCAGGACAGACCCCTCACAACCCACAGAGGATGGTGCCCACACCACGGACATAAAGAAAACATGCAGCAGATGTCACCCTCCTCTGTGATACCTGTGTGTTCTCAGCTCCATTTGCATCTGTGGCATATAAATGCTGTGTGCAAGGAAGAGATGTTTGGCTGCAGTGGAGGGAGCAGGACTGCACCTTGCAGAGGAGAATTGTGGCTCCTCTGAAAGCACAGCATGTCTGCATCAATCCTGTTCTCTTACAGGCTGCCCAGGCTGTGCTTGTCCTCCTCGAGAGCTCCTGGCCCCATAGGTCACCTCTCTTCTCTTCGTTTCTGACCTTTGTATTACTTTTTCTTGTTGTGATGTGCTCCCTGGAAGTGCTGCTGGCCCTGGCTGCTGTGGCCAGCATCTCCCTGATGGGTTGCACTGCAGCACTGTAGGATCTCTGAGCTGTTCCTGCGGTCTGGCTCCTTCATGTTCACAGGGTGTGCATCAATGTTTAGTCATTTTCCTTGCTCTGGTAATCACTTTTTGTCAAGAGGATGGGAAGTACATTTCTTAGAAGCCTATTTATAAAATGTGCTGCAGGACATCTCACTATGGCTGTGGTAGACTGGTATTCCTCAACAAGGACGTGCTGTGCCTTCGCTGTGGGAGGAAGAGGGGTCTGTGATTCATGGCAGCATCTCCCAGGCATAAATGGGCATCCTTCAGTCATGCGCTCAAGGTTATGCAGCCAGCAGAAAGGAGCTGGCCAAGAATAGATGACAGTTTCCTATCATATGCACAGTGTTTGTGTTCAGCTCCACAGTGAATTCAGGAGCAGTGACACCTGAGAGACAGAAGGTGTTTTGTGCATCTCCTTCAGAAGCTTTCACTTTAACAGCCCTGGTAAATGAGTTTGATATTCAAAAATAGGTATAGCCAGGGCAATGTGTAACATAAACCTCCAGAAATATGTTTAGCTTTATAGCTCACTGAGGCACATGGGTGACTTTCCCTTTTTTTGGGGAGTCATTCAGCACCTTCCTGGGACTCTCTCTGTGCTCTCTCTGAGCAGTGTCTGGTCAATGGGGAGTAAATACAATTAGCCTGTGATGCCGTCTATGTTTTATGGGAGGATCTTCCCCCAAATCCTATTGTCAGGTTAGATATTTATTAAAAATCCCCACACAATTGTTCTTGATCTTTTCTGCCTCACATTTCCAGCGTAAAGCAGCCACAGGGACTCACAGCCTTTCTCATGCATTTACACAGCACAGTAGCCATTAATTATATGGTGATGTCTGATTTCTTACCTAAACAACTTTGTGTTGTCATTTATGATTGACATGATGTGCCTGCTCCCTGCAGACTGGTCAGAGGGATGAGAAATGAGAACCAATCATCTGGAGCTGCATGATGCTGGGTCTCTGCTAGAAGTTCCCTGGGTCTCTGCTAGAAGTTCCCAGGCTGTTGGCAGAAACTGTGCTGCTGGTGGCTGTGGCTGGGGTCTGCTGCATGGGGCCGCCACCTCCTCTCTCTTTTGAAGGGGTTTCATGGTTTTGAGACATTTCAAGCTTTCTTGATAACAGATTTTAAATGCTGCCTTACCCCAAAGACCTTTAATATTTGTCACAGGTGTTTTAATTGCCAAGCCAGCATTGACATGTTCCTGCTGGTCATGGTCCAGACCTGGGCACTGGCAGCCCCTTGCATGGATGCTCTCTTGGACACTCACTCTTGGGCCTGAATGAAGAAAGCATGCCCAAGGTGGTGGTTTCCTACATTTGGTTCTCATATTTTTCTTTTGATTATCTGATCTCTAGAAATATGAGATAATGCTGAGTGACACAGGCAGAGAAGAAGATGAGGACATGGGTGGTCTCTTCACAAGTTGCTGGGGAAGACACCTCAGTAGAACTTTAGTTTTTTATTGTTTTGCATTATCTGTTTGCTTCTGAGAAGATGCAGAGCCCTGGCTGTCCATAGTTCACTGAACGTGGAGCAGAACTGCTGAAACCTTTTCTGAGATGTGGGAGATGGCAGGTCCCAGCCTCCTACAGAGGCTTTGGTGCAGCTGTGACTCTGAGTGTGTTGGTTTGTCACTGGCAGCACTCAGGCTGCCCATGTTAGACCTTCAGCATAGTACCAGATTTTGTGTCAATGGAAAAAGAAGAAGAAAACCCCCTGTTTGTACTTGTACTGACTGATGAAGGGAAAACGTGGATTCTCAGACATGGATGATTTTCAAACATCGGCACAGCTGAGCAGAGAAATGCAGCGTTCCCTTCTGTGTGTTAGAAATTGGCACCCCAGGAACTGAAAATTAATCTGGCTGCCAGGGTTCTGGGCAGGCTGCTGCTTGCCAGGGTTACAGAGGCAGGCTGTGCCTTCACCCATGGGCTGTGATGGGCCCCTTGCTCACTCCCCACTCCTGTGCTGCACAGCTGCAGATGCTGAGCTCCTTAGATGCTCATCATGTTCCACCTGTAGCAGGTACTGATGTCTCCTTTAGTGCTGGTGTTCAGGTGTCATGGGGATGGGAGGGAATACATATTTAAAAGTGTTGCCCTTTTTCTTAATTAAGAAGTACATAAACTCTGCTACAGGATCATGCTAAAAACTTGTAAATTTAGACCTCTTGGCCAGTTGAACACATTAAGACTAACAAGCCTTGGAGAGAGCTGTGTCGGCAGAGAGCTGTTTCACATTGCACATGTGTTAGCTGCTCACTGAATAATTCAGAATTGGTGCAGAAGAGTGTCAGTGGCACTGTTCTGGCAGGTGAGCTAAGGAAGCAGAGTGGGATGCAGGCTGCTCTAGGCAGGCACAGGGACACACCAGAGCTCCACAGAGCCCTGTTGTAAATCCAGTGTTTGCAGTAATTGCTGAAATGTGATAATCCAGTTCTCTGGGAGCCTGGGGGAAAACTGCATTTCATCTTTATTGCTCACACACTTGCAGGAAGCTCCCAGCAGGCATGGAAGTCATGGAATACTTTTCTGTAGTGTAGGAAATGGCAGGGGAAGGTCAGGGACATCAGCAGTCATGCCAGGTGTAATATCCTGGCAGGATGTCTGTCATGGAAGGACCAAGTGGGAGATGCTGAGGGGGCACTGGTGCTGGGCAGTATTTGGTTAGTGGTCTTTAATTGCTGTTCCTGCAGTTCTGTGTGCACCAGCTGTGCCTTGCAGAGTATGTGTAAACACTGATTGAATGTCAATGGTTTTTGCAATATTCTCTCTTTACTCTGTTTTTTCCTGAATTCTTCCTTCTGATACACTTGAATATTCAGCAGTTTGTTACTGTGAATGTCTGCACTGATGCTTGATGCCCCCTGAGTGTGTTCCCTTCCTAAAATACATCTTGTCTGAAAGCTGTGGGCAGAGAGTATCAAGACCTAAAAATCATTTAAAATGTTCTACATGACATCTGTCACTGTCCTGCATAAATTTAGTGTTTGTTCTATATTTTTTTGCCTTGGTTTCCCATTATGCACTAAACAAGAGGAAGCCCTTCCCATTTATTTTTGATAGCAACCCGTCAGAGTAGCATTTCCCTCTCTGATCGCTTGTGCTGTGCTGTGTCAGCAGCATCTCCTGCATCCCTGGCTGGAGCAGCGACAGACAGCTTGAGGATTTGGCTTTTTCAACATAAATTGGAAGCATTACAATCTCATAAAATTTCTCAAGACTTTTGCTTAGTAATGGGTTTTTATTTTTCATTTGGGTGAAATAAAAGTGGCTGGGCAATAAAGCACAGAGAATGCTGTGCTGCACATGGGCACTTAGGTGGGTCCTGTGTGTTGGAGGGTGGGGTGTGAGTGAGGCCTCAGCACAACGAGCCTGTGCATTTTTGCTAACAGGATTATAAACTGTTGCTGCTACGCTGGCATGTTTTCCCAAAGTGTGTTTTAGCCTGTGTGATGAAATTAAGTGGTATAGAAGTACAGCAGGGCATGGTCTGTGGTACCGAATCACTGCCAGCGTGGCTGCACGTCCCAGGCATGCTCAGGATACAGATACAGGTGGGTGTTCACAGAGAACACTTGTGGTTCCTGTTCCCACTGCCCTGCATGCATGTGGAGCTGTGCTGGAGAGGAGACTGTGTGTGGGGAGACCAAACAGCACTTCCAGGAGAGCAGAATTCCAGGAGAGCACCTCCAGGAGATCAGAGTGTTGATTTAGCTCTTAGGTGCAGCAGCAGAGGTGCTTTTGGTACCAGACGTTGGCAGGATGCAGCAGTCAGTCCTCCTGTGTTATCACTTGGCTTCACGATGCACGAGCATTTTCAGAGGATGAGGAAGTTGTGGATACTCTTTTCATGCTTCCTTAACATGCCTTTGAATTGATCTCTCTGAAGGATGCTCTCTTCTTTCCCTCCTTTAATCTTCTCATCAGCTCTTCTGACGGCACAGTGCTCGTTGCTGTGTCTCTGCTGTCGTGCAGTCACTGGAACAGCCATGTCTCAAGATTTCCCATCATGTTTTTCAGGGTTCATTAAAGATCTGAAATACTCATGGAATTGGTGGAGCTGTGCAAAAACTATTGCTCAGTCCAACTGAAATTCCAAGGGTTCTGTGAATTCTTTTGTAATAATTGTCCAGTTTCATTATTTTGGTTTTTTTTGATCACATACCTAACATACTGACATCTGAAAGTGAATTTCAGAGAAACAATGTAAGAGAAGCAAAGGATTCTGTGCATCATGCTCCCAACCACCCTGTGGAGTGTCACAGAGAGCACAGCTTCTGTGATGCTGGAGGAAGGACAAACCCTGGGGCTCTGTTGGGACAGCCACCTGCATTTGCAGCCATCCTCTCATGCGAGATGGTGAAAATAAATCAGGATGTTGCTTCCATGGGAAACATTTTCTGTGACAGAAATCTACAGTAGATAACATTGAGCTGTGGCTTGGGCTGTACTGTGCCTGTATCTGCCTGGATCCCTATGAACCAGAGACTCTGCAGGGTGGGTGAAGTGGGGCTGCGAGAGCAGCAGCATGAACCCTCTGCTGATGTTCCAGTGAAGGGGAAGCAAAGAGGATTACAAATGAACTGGTGTGTCAAAGGCTGGAAACATTTTAGCAGGAGTGCTTTATCTTTTGTAATGTTTTTATAAATTATTTATTAACACACTTGCTGCATTTTCCTGAGAAATTGGGTGGAAGAGCAGAATGTATAGACGGCACACTATATTCCAGAAGAAAGACGCCTGTGATTAAAAAACAATTTCCAAGCCTTTCAAACACATAACTTTATTTTAGACAAGCAGGCTTCTATTTTTGTACGGCTCTTCACCATTTTAAAGAAAATCCCGGATTTGTTCCCTAGATATATGAGGAGACTGACGTTAATGCGAGCAAACTAAAAAGCAGTCAGAGTGCTTTAGTTGTTGCTTAAATAATCTGTTGTCATTTATAGAAGAGATGCATTTCCCAAACTGCTGGGGGATGTGCCTGGGTTGCTGATTGAGAGAAGTTCTGGCAGGGGCGACAGAGAAAAGGCCAAAACATGTCCAGCTCCCACAGAAAGGGAGAACAGCTTTTGTGCTTTCAGCTCTTGGTGGAAATGATGCCCCATTTGTCCTGGATGCTTGACCCAGGGAAGGGAAAGCTTTGGCTCTGTCCCTCCTTGGGGGCTGCAGCCCTACCACACACTATGGCACGGCTGGGGGGCAGCCACAGAGTGCCTCTTGTGCCTCATCCGGCAGCTCAGCGCGAACAGGAGCCCCTGCCTGACCTAAAATGAGTTTTGCCCCTATAGCTGCAAAGGGACCCGACAGCAGGGGTGGGTTGGGGGCGCCTGGGGACCCTGTGAGAAGCCTGCTGTCAGTGGGGAACATCAGCATCTCAGCAGGGACACCAAGGAGTGACACGACTGGAAGCAGGATTACTTTTGCTTCAGCGCCCACCCGTGTTCTCCCGGAAAGACCCCACAGAGCAGGACTGTCATCCCTGTGATTCTGTTCTGGTTCAGGCCAGCAGTGCTGTCACCGAGACATCCTCGCAGCTGGGATCGCAGCCATGCAGCAGCACAACTCAGCTGGAAATGAAATCAAACCACAGGCTCCAAGACACTTATTAATATGCTCTGTATACTGAGGATTAGGCTTTTGGTGACACTTAAATTGAATTCTAATGCTATTTTGAAATATATAATATGCTGAATTTACTTCACCCTAGGTTTGAGTTTATGGTTTATTAAATTATGCACCTTGCAGTAGCAAAGCTGTTCCCTGGTGTAGGACACCGAGCCTTGCAGGAGCAATGCAGTGATTCTGCTGAGCTCATCCGCATCCTCCCTGGTCAATTATTAGGTCTGCAGGTGTCGGTGAATGTATTTTACTGTTGGCTGGAGTTTCACCCTCACTGGAGAGTTATAATTGGAGCTTGAGTTGGGAATTCTGTAGTGAAGCAAATTGCAATTTGAGTTTAGAGATCTGGAGTTTGTTCTGGCGTGGGCAGCAGAGGACTTGGAGCAGATGCTACCAAGGCTGAAGTCTGTCTTTCTAATGCAGGATATTTTTTCCTTTAATATGCAGTGTTTTGGCCTGTGGTGAGTTACCCTTGTATTTTATCTGTTAAGGAACACTTTTGTAAGTGTTTTGGATAAATCACTTCCCAGGTGCCTGCAGGTTTGAATGCTCTTCCTTCTGTCCTCTGCCTTTGTAGATGTCTTGCTTATTACCCCAGTTGCTTTTATTCTCAAAATAATGTTTCATTTTTGAAGTAGTTCTACTCCTTTTCTATCAACTGGCTGCCTCAGCTGTCACTGACGTCTGCGCTGCCCTGGGTTAATGAAGCTGTGATGCCTCTTGCATCTCGCACTGCCTCAGTGGTGTGAGGGGAAGACTCTCCATCCCTGTCACCTCCCACAGCTGCCACCTGCATCCTGCCACCTGATCCTACCTGGGATACATCACTGCATCCATCTCTCCACACCCACAGTGATGTCTTGGGTCAGACCAGTGCATGGCAAAGTGGCTGTTAGACCCATGCATGTATACGTGGTGTGCTACCCTTAGTGAAAGGCAGGAAAGGTTGTTAAAAAGAGCTCCAAGTTCATGGCCTGCACTATTAAATGCTGTGCTCACCTCCAAGGCTGTGGAAATGGTGTGTAGGGACCACAGCCTTAGTCCTCTGTGAGATCATGCAATGATCTTCTTTAGCATATTAATGAAGGGGCAAAAGCCAGAGGAGCTTCACCAACCTAAATGGCTTTTGCTTCTGAACAGGCAGCGTTCCTAAGGGGATCATTTTCTGTGTCAAGGAAAAAGTGCACAATTTTTATCACCGTACATTTTTTCCCATTAAACTTCAGCTTTGCCCCTGTTCCTCGTGCTGCCATGGGGCACGTATTGTATGACTGACTGCTGGCTCACGCTGCTTATTGGCCGTGGGCAGCAAAGAAGGCATGACAGAGTGAAACAGAGGTTGAAGTTTTTATCAGTTCAAGTCACTGTAAAATCTCTTCTTCCCAGGAAAGTAGATTTCCCAATAATGTAACCAGGACAAAATAAGTCTGTTGGATTCAATGCGTCTTCATATCGTTCCCCTTGTCATATGGCAGAAGGGAATGGCTGCTCCCAGTCATCCTAATGGTACCTGGTGCTGCCTGGCCAGGGTGAAGGGACACACACCAGTGCCCTTCTGCTGAGCTGAGCCCATGGTACCTGGTGCTGCCTGGCCAGAGCAAAGGGACACACACCACTGCCCTTCTGCCGAGCTCTCATGACAGTCACCATTCAGCTGAGCCACCACAGGCACTTTCTGCTGGAGAAGGGAGAGAGGAGGTTGCTGGGATTTTCACCATTCTTCAATTATCTTTGTTTGTGGCACTCTTCAAAAGCTGGTGTCAACAGCTCCATAATCACCATCTTTATTTCTGAATGAAGAGCACTAGTGTTTATTCCTCTCTATAAGTTTAACTTGAGTCATTTTCTGTAGGGATTTTGCTGTTTTCAAGACACAGCACTGGTGTCTGAGTGTTCTGGAGTGCAAGGACCTTGTCAGGTTCATTCAGCCAAGCATCTCAGAGTCTTTCAACCCCCACTGACCAGCACAGATGCACTGTCTCTGTCTGATTTTATGGTGCCCCCTACAGATGTAGGGGTTTTATGGTGTCCCCCTATGTAATGACTTCCTGAAGCATGCCAGTCAAATTTTGCTCAAGTCATGGTCTTGCATTTCCTTGAGCTGTCCTGCTGGGAATTTGCTTTACATGCCTAGTGTAAAACCTTATAGGAAAAGGAATCCTCATGGAAGATGCATCCCCTCCTTGGTCTGCAGTGGAGAATGGAGCCACAGCATCAATTCTGCCATGAACAGTCTGAGCGAGGTGCAAATCCAGCCCCAGCTCCTTCTGCAGCTCTTGGCACTGGCACAAAGAGCTCCAGCGTCAAATGCTGTTGTTCTTTTGGGTTTATTGAACAATAAATCCATCACAAAAATATGCAGAAAGAAAAAATGAACGCAACATCTCTCAAGGTCACCAGTTCCACAGAGGAGATGTGACTGCATGGTGCGTCCTGTGACACAGCAGACACACCTGTCATGGGATTGACTCCCAGTCCTGTAGCTGTGTCCTCTTTTAATGAAAAAATACAGCAAATACATCCTGTAACCTGCTACCTGTGCAGTGCAGCACTCTGATAAACAGTAATTGTAACTATTATGGGATATCATCTCCTCGCTGCCATTTATTGACCTTTTCTTCAGTGTAATTTTCTTCTCAGGGGTCCAGGTAGCTCAATATCCAAGGAAGAACTGCCATGTGAGCATCTGGGCAACAAAGCCACCAAGACCTGCTCAAGTGCTGAAAGGTGCTCGATTTTAGACTTGTCTAAAGTTTACATTATAGTGACAAATCCAGAAACCTCTGAAAGAAGTTTTTTTCTGAATTCTCCTTGTAGTTGTTGGGGGGAGAAGAAGTTAAAAGTGTTGGGTGCTGGGATGCTGCTAAAAGAAGTTGACTAAAATAGCTTTTCTGTTTGTAATGGCATGTCAGATCCTAGAGCCTTTTCAAGCTCAAAGTGACCTGAAATCACTTATACAGTGAGAAACATCATCCTTCTAGGAACCAGCCCCTCATTTTTGGGTTTTGTAGAATCAGACAGGAAATCCACTGCAGATGCAGAAAACAATGTGACCAAATAAGTTTTGGAGGGGCAGCTCTGAATTCGGGAGAAGAGGCGGTGTCATGTTTGGGTTTTAACAACAGTTTGCCAAAATCATGTGAATTCACATTGTCAGCTAAGAATTGCTTTAAAATGTCACCTTCTTCACAGCTTTACTCTGTGTGAAGCAGACCTAGGCATTGCCTTCAGGCATGGCAAAGGGGAGATAATGTGTCCCCCTCCCCATAACCTTCAGGCAGAGCATCCCTCCCCTGAGCTCCCCACTGCCCCAGTGCTGTAGGGACTGTGTGGGCTCCAATTCCCACCCTCCCACTTCGGTTCCATGGGAGGAGGGAGAGGATGTGGAGTGGGCTTGATTAAAAAGAGCTTTTGCTTTCTCTCGTGAAGGATGTTTGCAGTGAAAACTGTATGTGAAATTTATGCTCCTCTCATATGATTCTGACTGATTTTAGTGCACAAATTCTCAGAAGAAAATGTATTCAATAAAAATTTGATGTGGAACTATAGCTCAGCAGAATCTTTTTTAAGAAATCCAGCTCTGGGATATTTATTTTGTATCTAGTTTCAGTTTTAGTGCCTATTCCTCCTGCAGATGCCCTCGTTAGCCTGCTAACAGCTCATGAAGAGTTCAGCCCCTCTCCTGCCCTCATTTTGGGCATTCCTGAAGTGCCTGTGGGGAAGGTTTGAGAGAAACACAGCTGTGTGGAATGCTACTTAGGGCTGGTGCTGTTGGCTTTTTCCATAAGCAAATTGTGCTTTTTGTTCATGAGGAATGCAGAGGGCCCAGGGCTCAGTCGAGCAGGGGGGCTGAGCCTGAGGTAGGTGAAATGTTGCCAGTCTGGTGATGTGGCCGATGAGAACGTGGTGTGCTTGGTTTGTAACAAGTCTGCTGGGAAATAGTTTTAGCAGGAAAAGTGCAATAATTCTGGATTTATTCTCCTTCGATGCTCAGCAAAAGGAGACAGTTTAGGGGAAGTAGGAAAGGAATCCAGGATGGCCACAATGAAAATTGCAGGGTAGACTTGTGAGCCCCCAAAGCATCGCTCCTTGTGGGGGAATAATGTCCCTTTGGGCTGTATGGGGATGTGATCCCAGTGTGGGGGAGAAGAGACAGAATTCTGTCCAGGCTTTGGAGAAAGTGATAGTGATGAGTGAAAATCCTCACTGGCATCCTAATTTCCAACTCTTGTTCCAAAAAGTTCCTGTTTCATTCCCAAAATTGCAACCAAGCAGCACTTCCTGAGACAGGTGTTTGTCCCACAGCCTCGTCCCACCTGGTGCTGGGAGCAGTGTCCCAGGGTTGTGGTGCCTGAGCAGGCACAGAGTCACTCTTCAAACAGAAATCTCAAGGCTGAATCTTTTGCTCAGTGTTTCAGGGGCACCAGAAATATCTCAAACAGATTTCTAGTCCACTGCCCCCTGAATCACCACCTCCTCAATGCATTTTAATGCAAAGCTGGAGCCTCAAGGCAATTGAGAGCTTTTTCTTAAGGTTTAGTGATAAACTTGTGTCTCCTGTGAGTGAGCAATCTGCTGGTTCACCACTTCTTTCAATTTAGAAGGGAGTACACTGAAGCCCTCTTGCAAAAACATTTATTGTATCAAGCAAAACTGGAGGGTTTGGGTTCTACTTCTCTCGTAAATTTTTTTTCTTTACTTGCAGTGTTCTCATATCAGATTTTCACTGGAAAAATACTACCCAGGAGCATGGAAAATGGCATATGGCTCTCTGAAATATACCCCTGTCCTAGGATACACCATGTTTTAATTTTGTGACAGTCCAGAATTCAGTGTGTGGCCTAAATATTGTGGCATGCTATTTTATTTTTGAATTGTTGGATGGACTAGACACTCATAGCTCATGGATAACACTACCATTTTTCCCTGTGGTTTACCCTTTTTCTAGATTACTGTCTCTTAGTTTCAAAATGGAACAGGATTTCTCCCTGGTTTATAAATTAGGGCCATATTCCAGCAGCACCCAATAGTGCTGCCATATTTTAGATGGTGTCAGGATTTCTATTAAAAACCTTATTTTTCAGAGGTTTAGAGCTGAGCCATAAAAATTGGCTGTGTGTATGTATAACAGCTGCAGCTCTGTCATGCAGAGGGGGTGCTAGCATGTAGTTCCTGCAAGCAGAACAAACCACACTTCCCACATGCATTTATACATAGAGCTCTGTATAATTGTATTAAAACTCAGTGTAAGATTGCGCTAAGTTTTTATTTCTGAGTTAATTGCTTGGAAGTCAGGAAATGCCCCCTTTGGCAGGGATGTGGGGGAGTAGCCAGAGGGGTGCTGGATCCCAGGGGGTTCTGATCTGTTGGGGCAGGGTCAGGTTTCCTTGAACCAGAGCTGTGAGACAGGACACAGCCTTTCTTGGGGCTGACTCGCGGATCTGCTGATGGTTTTTGCGTACCTGGAGTAATTAGCTTACTCACCGAAGTATATCTGGCCCACTCAATAAAAATTGGCCATAAATATCCCTGTTCTACCAAAAGAGGCCCTGAGAACAGAATTGCACCCAGGCTGTACCTCTGATAATATCTGCAAGCCTAACACAGCTCGGAACGTGTCACCGGTGGGTTTTCTTCTTACGTTGACGTATGAGTAAGATACCAACAGCCTCCTTTTAATAGCCCTGCATAATGCCTGCACCTGCTGCAGTATAATTTGCTGTATTTCCACAAATAAGCTGGCTGAAGGGAGTGAAGAATATCATCCCCCAGTGCCCTGAGCTCCTGTCAGAGGAGACAAACTGGGGTTGTTTGTGGCCCGCACCGTGTGCAGCCATCACACAACTCTGAGGGTGTCTTTGTACTCCAGCTCCAGCAGCCACCAGCACAGGGGTGCTTTGGGTTTGCAAACACCCAGATAATGAAGTACACAGATTCGAGACAAATGTCTCGAAAAACAAAAAAGTAAACCCCACACAATCTGCAAGTCGTTGAGAACCTCACTGCAGCTAGTGACATTTTGGCTTTCCATCTGCAGGAGTTTTAGGTCAGGGTCAGACAGGCTTGTCTTTAAGCTCATGTTTTTCTGTGTGATAAGGCATTCTGACCTAAGTGCTGTTGGTCTGCGTTAATTCTCACCTTGAAATTCTCCCTGGTCAGTTCTCTCAGGTGCTGTGGTGGAGAGCACAGTACGGGCTGGTTCTGCTTTAAAAGTCTCGTTGAATTCCTGCCAGGAGCACGTTTTTATCATCTTCTCCCCAGGTGCTCCATGGTATTTCCCATCTGAATTCAAAGCTGGGCAGCAGCATTGTGTTGGCCGTGTAAGATGTCATGCCAGGGCATGTGGCATTATGGCCATGGGGGTGTTGTGCCACAGCTGACCCCTGCTCCACCTCCCTTCAATGTGAACAGAGCTCAGCCATGTTCATGAACACACCTGCACAGCCTCGTTAATTAATATCATGTTTTACATTCTATTTTAATAAAGCCTTTTCATTACAGAGCTTGTTCCCATGGTAGGATAAATTGAAATTCTTTGCGAGAGCATTATAATTAAGCTGTAGCGCAATGGGTAGGGATGTGTGTACGGGTACAAATTGAAAGAGGAGAAATTTAGGTTAATGAAGGAAATTCTTTACTGGAGAGCTGGTGAGACACTGGAACTAGTTGCCCAGGGAGGTAGTGGAGCCCCAGCCCTGAAGGTGTTCAAAGCCAGGTTGGACAGGGATTGGAACAACCTGGGATTGGCACTGAATGGTCATTGAAGTGCTTGGACCCCTCCAAGCACTGAACGTTCTGTGATTCTGTGATTCTGTTGTCCTGCTTAGGAAGTGTCTAAGTGTCTCAACAGCAGGTAATACCAGGGCAGTGCTCCTCTGCCTTGTGCCTCAGGGGACTTCTGCCCCCGAGGCACTGTTTCAGCCTTGGGTCATATTTCACAGGTTAGAGAGATGGAAAACAACCTCTCCAAGGCAGCAGTTCCCCAGGTTTTGGCTCACTGGGCAATTGCAGCTCTCAGACGTGCCTGTGGTGGCTGGGGCAGCAACAGGAAGCAGGTTTCAATGCTGAGGTTGGTTCTGCAGGTGATTTATTTACCACAGGCTGGAGTTGGGGCTGTTTCCAGGTGGGGATGGAGTGGTGAGGGGTCAGCCACAGGGAACAACTTTGGGGTGTTTCTTCAGTTTAGTGTAAAATACCAAGAATGGCAATACAGGAGGTGAAATGCTTTGTTATTTTAGGTCTGTTGTGCCTTGCTCCTGCAGTTTAAAAATCAATACACCTGGTGCATCCACAGCTGTTGATGATGGGTAGAGTTGCTTTGATGAGCGCAAGGAAACGGGTTCACTGTGGGGTTAGAGCATCCCTGTTCAAGAAATGCAGTTCAGCAAGAGGAGGCAATGAAGTTGTGTCAGGATTACTTGAGAATTTTGGAACAGATTTTTATTTTCTCTTTGGAAAAAACTAAGGTTTATAAAAAGAGAGAAAGCCTGCCCGGGAGGGGCAGTTGAGTTCCTGCCGCCAACCTCAGGGATGCTTATTTACGAGCTGTGCAGCAAGGAGATGGAAATGGTTCATTAGCAAGAAGCAGTGCATGCTAGCTGGAGAAGATCCTAATGGAGTAAATTAGGAGGGAAACATCTGTTGCTTTCTGTTTTGGTTTTAGTGCTCAATCTGGTGCTAATCCTGGCCTTTTGTGACCTTTTTATATGTCCTCTCATCCTAAATATGAAACATGTTTTGTTCATTAGCTCTGGATGTGTGTTGCACCTTTGAACAGAGTTCATCTCTACCCTTGAGGAGAGATTTGTTTCCTTCTTGTTTTCCTTCCTTCCCAAGACCTTGCAGGCAAAATGTTAGAGATGGAGGGAAAGGAGAAGCAGTAAAAGCCTGAGCCAGGCAGAGGAATATGTTTATATGTGTGCATGGTTATATAAGATGCAAAGTTATGCCTTCTTCCACCATTTGTATCATGATTTTATCATTAAAAATGGAAGCTTACAACTGAAATTTTAAGCCTTGATGGTTTATACAAAATTCATGGCATGTTCAGGGAAAAGTATTTCTCACAGCTACATGTATAAATAGCCAGGTTTGGTGCAAAGAGAGAGGTGGCATGCAGAAATTTTCTTCCTAAATCCTATTTTTTCCCACCAACCGATATCATAGTGGCAGACACAGATCTGCTCTGCTGCTCTACAAAATCTAAGGAGCTCCCTTGTTAGCAGGGAGAGGGACAGGAGCTGGTGGGTGCTCTCCAAGGAGCTCCCCTGATTCCAGGGAAGGGGACAGGAGCTGGTGGGTGGTCTCTGTCTGGCACAGGGAGCATCGATGCTGCAGGTCTGAGTTGCTCAGCACCAAGTTTGCATTTGCATAGTTTTGTTAAGGCTTAAAAGACTTGCTCAGATTAATGACCAAAAATGTCAAATGTGTCCGCAGCTAATTATTCATTAGATGCGTAATTAGTGTGAGATGATCATGACATTTTACTGTTATTAATTTTTATACCCCAATAGGAATTAAATCAGGCTGCAGTCACAGAACAACAGTTGGAACTGGCACTGGAGATGCTGTTGTAGAGCTGGAGGATGCTCCCGCAGCGCTGCCTGGCTCTTGAGGCAGTGTTGGTGCTGTTGGGTTTCCTGAGATCAGTTCTTAACTTCCTGTTGTATCTCTGCTCTCAGTGGAGGGCTGCAGGGTGTAGGCAGCCAGGCTGAGCCTCTGAAATACTAAGCCTAGTTGGCTCCATTAAAGTAATGATAAACTCAAAGAAAGCAAAGCCAAACGTTTGGGGTTCTGTTCATCAGAGACTGGCGTCTTTCTGGCTTTGTTGTCTTTTAATACCCCAAGAACAGATGCAGGTTGACAAGTGGCATCAGCCAAGGGACTCATCTTTATAAGTTTGTGTTGAAGCAGGCTTGGAAGTAGCCAGCTGAAATCTAATTTGTAGCCAAGTGGAATAAATTGGAACTGATAGTTATTCAATTAATGGCATGGGCAGCAAGGTGAGGTCTCCTCTCAAAATAGCAGAATAAGGTTTCTTGTCAGGGAGGTTTGGGAAAACGGGGCACAGCACCAGGTTTTCTGTCAAGTCCAGCCATTAATCATCTGAGTAGTGGGAGGGAGATGGGATTATTACAGGGAGGCTCAGCAAAACAGTTGGAGTGAGCACTTCCCAAGATGGTGATGGAATCCAAGCCTGATCCAGTGAACATGCCCTGGAGCCTGTCTGGAGCTGAGGATTCCCTGGGCAGCATGGCATGCACCAGTACCTCAGTCCTGCAGGAAGCAGCAGCAGAAGCAGGGGTGGGCTGTCCTCTGCTCCTTGCTCCTCCAGGCACCTGTGGCATCCTGGGCATGGAGACTCAATCTCTTCTGCTAAAGCAGAGCTCCTGTCATATCTGAAGACGTTGTCTTTGCATGCTGAGGAGTTCAGTAAGAATGGGCAATTTGGGTGTCTTTTTAGTGCTTTTTGTGCATCTGGAGATGCAGAGTAGGGGGTTGACTCATACATTCACCAGACTTCCTGCAAACTCCGTGGTGTGGTGGCTCAGATCTTGGGATAACTGCGCAGACCTTTGGATAACTGCACAGTGATGAAGCTGCCACAGTTGTCTCTGCCACAAGCAAACCAGGAAATATAGAAAGGCTTTTTTGTGTTCAATCAAAAGAAAAATTTCTTCCTATGCTAATTATGTCTGCAATAATATCATTGTTGCCTCAGGTTTGCACAAGCTGAATGAAAGAGAAGCTGAGTTCATGGTTTTCAGCAGAATGGTTTTATCAGTTCAGTATGTGAGTAGGAAAGGAAAACTCATTTTACTTGGAATAATGGAATCCTCTAGTTGCATTTAAGGACAGACCAAACAAATGATTTAACTGAAAAGTTCATGTCAGTTGGAAGCTGACTGGATCCATGTGAACCATGGCTGTGGTAGTGGAGCTGTGGGACCTGTGCTGGGCTCTGAGCAGCCTAAGGCAGCAGCAGGACACAAGAGCTTGTGTGAGAATGTGGTCAATCAGACTTGTTTGGGTTTTGGCACTGAAATTGTCCTGGCCACTGGGAATAGGTAGAAGGGAAAATTGATGCAGATTAGCTCAGATATGGAGCTAATAGAACCACATAGATGAGGTTCTAAACTATGAAACATTTCTCAAGTTGTAATGCAAATACAGTCCAACATCTGTGGCCTTTCATTAAAAGTGGAGTTACAGGAGTGAGATTTCACTCAGCAACACTAATCTGTGCCTGTGAAATTATTAACAATTGGATATTGTGGCTTTCTCATTATAAACTTCTGTGGGAAAGGGGAATTCATTCTTCTGTGCTGTTAGAAGTTGTCAGAGGAGATCCCTCCCTTCCTGCGTACCTGGATCCGAAATTCCTCATGTACATGGGTTGACCTTTTCCCTCTGGGGAACACATTAATTGAAGCTGCCCTCTCATTAAACTGGTGCTCCAGGAGAGGAGTGTAAAAATAATGCAGAATAACAGTGGCAGGCCTGGAGGAATTTGTAGGAATGTTAAGGAAAGAAGAGGGTAGTGATAGATAAGGTGCTTTTGGGTGGGGGCTGTGAAGAGGAGACTGTTGGTGGCAAATCTTTTCCACTTTTATGTAGGACATTTTTCTGTAATCAGAACTATAAATACAGTCACAGGATCTTCTTATTGCAGCAACATCTCAGCCAGCTCTAGGTATGCAAACTCTTCATCATCCTGCTAGGAAGCAGAAGGTGCACCAGGATGAAGAGTGTCTCTCTCTTTGTGCCATACCTTCTGGTCCCTTTGGAGCCTGTTACCATGGAGGACCTTCCCTGCTCCCCCTTCTCCACTAGCAGTGCCAGCGTACACCTGACAACACAGCAGGGATGAGTGGAACATAGATCAGTTCTCCTTTTCCCATTGCATGGCAACCTGTTATCTTTGACTTAGATGAATGTCTGGTGAGAGAGAGGCGTGAGTTCAGCTCACCAGACCCATCTGACAAACTCACCATGTTTCTAGGTGGTTTGGGTTTTGCTGATGAATGCTTCTCCCCACTTTCCTTACATCACACACAGAGCCAGCACCCCAAATGTTGTTTTCCTGGTGAAAAAACTGCCATGGCAAGGGGGAGAAGCAGGTGGTGCTGATTTCTGTGAGCTGCTGGTCGGAGCACTGACTGATACCCAAGGATGACAGACCTGTTAGGGTCGGGTAAGATGTCAGGCAGTCATTATGGGGGATTATCTCTCAAAATCAGAGATGGGTGATGTTTATAATCTAGAGATAATGGTCCGTGCTCTGCTCTGCCACCCCTCAGGAGTTACTGTCTGCAGGAGCATCTGTTGCTCCTTGTAGAGACTGTCCTGTCACTCATTGGGGCAGTGCTGTGTGTCACTATCAGTGTCCAGGTGTGACATTCCTGCCTCACACACAGGCCAGTCCTGCTGGGAACCTCAGGCTGGGAGAGGATTAAGCATTTGACTTGGAGCCGTGGTCTTCTTTGACATAAACATGATCCCATGGTGCAAACATCAACTCCACGTGCAAGGACTATTGGCTGTGGCTTCCAGTAGCCACTGGTGGATCTTGCCACTTCTTTGCTAATGGGAAGCTTATCAGTCTGTCTGGCAGTTCTGGCAGCATCCCTTTGAGGTTGCTTTGGAGTAGTATTCAATATTTTATCAATCATCTGAAAGGAATTATAAAATCATTACCTGCAAGTTTCATCACCACTTTGATTTGTGAAGTTTTGCAAGGTAATAAATATTGATGAACATTGGTCACAGAAATTAATCTGAACATGGTGATTAGAGATGGGTAGAGCTGTCAGCACATGTTTGAGTTGAAAAGCAAGCTTTTCCATAAAAAGAAGGTGAGAGAAGAAGGCTTGCAGGGCAATGGATGTCCAGATCTGGGGACATGGGGACACTGTTCAGTTCTGTGATGAACAGTGCTAACGTGCAGCCAACCTCAGTCCTTTTGCTTTAAAGGTAGGAAAGGACAGAGGTTTAGAGGAGAGATTCTGGTGAGAGGACAAAGCAGCTCAGAGAGGCAGCCACACAGTGATTTGGTCACAGCCTATTAACTGCACTTGCATTGAGGCAGTTGCAGCAGATAAAAGCTCAACAAGAGACAGACCTCACGGGGCCCAAGTCAGCAAAATGAAAACTTGTACGTGTATTTGCTGTGTGAATGGTGAATGCAGTTACCAAGAGAGTGAGAGCTGTTCTGGGACTGTCCCTCTGGAATGTGCTGTGTCTGGGGAGATGTGTGTCCTGCTCAGCCAGGCTCCCTGCTGAGGACTGGAATACACCATCTGTGTCACTGTGCTGGGCAAGAAGGTCAGTGTGAGCACTGCTGTTCCCTGGCCTTAAAAAGCTAGCAAAACAGGAAAAGAGAGAAGTTTGCAGGATGAGCTCTGCTGCTCTTGGAACCTGCAGGGCCTCTGCCCAAAGATCCTGCATGGCAGGAGGGGCCTTTGTGAAAGAAGGAAAACTGCTGGAACTGCACATCTGGGATGCTGGTGGAGGTAGGGGTGGGTTTGAGGCAGCCATGCTGATGACCCTGCCATTCGTGGCATCAGGGAGTCCAGGAGATGTACAAATGCTGCCTACTTCCAGAAAAAAAAAAAAAAAAAGTAAAAATCCATATCCCAGCCAAATGGAAGCCTCTCTCTGGAGGATGCTACCAGGGCAGGGCTGCTGTGGTGGTTTGGGGCATGGTGGGGTGGGGGCCAGATTTGGGAGGCAGTGAGACTTGGGACTTCCAGTCAGCAGGCAGGACAGTAGCTCTGTCATGAAGAGGGGAGAAGCAGAGCTTAGAGGATATTTATATGTGAAAGGCTGTCAGGGCTGGAAAGATGAAAATCTGTTGTGCTCTCCCAGAGCTCCTAACTTTCTCCCCTCCAGGCAGCTGGCAGGATTTCTCTAAATATTTGAGACGGTAAAGGGCTTAAACTGGATTACTCCTGGACATGAGCAATTATAATTGTAAATGCACCATTATCTGAGCACTCTCCTGATGCTATTTTGGCACTGATGTGTGACACAGTGACAGGGAGGGTGCAATGGTCAAGTGCAAGGTAAGGAGAGCCCTTCCCTGGGACCTGGCTGCTGGTTTGCAGCAGACCCAACCTCTCAGCAGACACACCTTGCAAGGCCTCTCATTCTCCTTGTCCCAGATTTGCAGGAAGAGCTCCCAGATGCCTCAGGCTTCAATAACTTCATTGAGTAGCAACTGTATTTATTAAATGGCTAAATACCCATTAGGAACAAGGATAAACTCAGTGCATTTTGCTGTGTATGAGTTTCAGCTGGAGCTTTCTGGACCTGAATATAATTCTCAGAAGGCCTGGATGGCTTTTTGGAACAATGTTCAGTGTTCTGTTTTTTCTGATGGATCTCAGAAAATTCTGAGGGTGCTGGTCCAAGGGCTATTCCAGGTGGAAGAAACACAGGGCAGACGTGGCTGCACAGACAGACTCATGCAGACAGAGTTGCTGGGGAAGAGCATGGCAGGTTGAACTGTGAATCAAAAGCAGAAGGAAACTGTGAGACTCAGCATGCAGTGCCCCTCTCTCTAGAGGGGGACATGCTGGCAGAGGAGGCAGCCCCCAGCTGGGCCTGTCTCAGGCAGGAGCAGGGGTCTGGGCTAGGGCTGGAGCTGCCAGCATGGGCAGGACTGGAGCTGGTGTCAGCCCCAGGGGAGGGCTGGGGGGCTGAGCAGTGCAGGTGCTGCAGCAGCAGCAGGTGCCCCAGAAGCACTTTGCCTTTATAGTTTCGTATTTGAAGGGGATGGGGTGTTAAAAGAACCTGATGTTTTTTAAAATGTTAGTATTTCTTTGTTGAGTTTAACTAGTCTGAATGATTGGCAGTGTATTGTTAATTGGGGAATCAATCTGTTGGGGACAAAGAAAGATCCCTGATCATGGCAGCAAAGGTGTGCTGGAGGGTGGCATGCCACACAAAATCATTCCTCTGCCTGGAGCCAAGAGGTCATGGATTTACCTCCTGCCTGGCTCCCAGAGAGATCCCTGTGTTCCTGTCATGCAGAGAAGAACAGATCAGAGGGTGTTCAGCAGGAGCCTGGGAGACTGGTGATACATGAGGATCTTAAATGAAGTGTTTGCATACTGTGGTGTGGGAGGTAGGTAGCCAGTGATCACCCCCCACGCACTCAGCATCCTCAGCGTCTCTCTAGCCCCTGGGAATACCGCTGCCTTCCATTTCCAGCAGTATCAGCCATGCATCTTCCATGTTCCCTGCCTGAAAAGCCAGGAAAAAGATTACATGTGTGAGCACGTGGTGTGTTAGGAGACACCATCTACTTGTCTGGGAAGCTGGGCAAAAGCATCTGATACAATTTTTGCTATGACTTCTGTTGGGGAAATGAGGTCAGAGTTTAGCCTTGTGATGAAATAGCTTTCAGGACCATATGAGGCTTAATTGCAGATCTTTAATTAGCTCTCCAGCACGGCTCATTCCTCAGCAAAGGGTGTCACTGGCGTGGACAGCACAGCAGGAGAGCAGCAATATGGGGCACCAGTATTTAGGTTAAAGCTCAGCCCATGTGCGAGATAGTTCCCTTTGCAGGAAGAGTTGATGGGAACAAAGACAAGACACCTTTGGCGTGTCCCTTGAATATCTGCTGATCTCTGGTGCCTTGCTGGGTGTTTGAAAATGGTTTGAAGTTAAGGTGTCGATAAAATGAAAGCTTCATAAAACAATGCCAACAAAAATAAATGAAATCCTTTTATCTGATTCCTTGCTGGTCCCCTGAGGTTCATGAAACATGGGATGGGAGGACTGCAAGGTCATCTGCAGAGTAAGCTGGAAAGGCTTTTTTTCTCTCTGCATGAGCAGCTAACTGGAGCATGCCAGAGAGTGTTTATGGCAGGATTTTGGCTTCACAGTGGATTAAAAGATTTTAAAATCCATCTGCAGAATATCTTGAACTTTAGGGTTGTTGTGTGCTCAAAATAATATTAGTCCTTTAATGTTTGATGTGCTTGGAGCCTGGAGGGGAATCAAAGGGTTTGAAATGGTGGGAGAAGGGGTGATAGAGGAGGCAAAGTTTGCTCTGTCTCTGGATAGAGCTATTGCTCTGTCTTTTCGGGGATTCATTTGAATTTGGGGAGCCTCTTTTAAATCCGTACTTCAGCTGATTCTCATAATTATTCAGAAATATAATCAGAATTCATTCCCTAGTCCCAAATGTGTTGCTACCTGGAAGAGTTAAGTAGTGGGTAAGAGTGTGACTCAGCATCTCCCAAAGGCTCAGGGTCCTGCTGCCATGGGTGCATCTCTCTGAGGTGACCCTGGGGTGTGGTGGTGTCCGGCGCTGTCACCCAGACCCACCTGCAGGACAAGTCCACTCCAGCCAGCAGCTCCAGCAGGTGAGGAGCACAGAGCTGGGCATCTTGGCCTGAGCCAAATCGCTTTTTAATTGCCTCAATAAAGAAATCACCTGGTTCTCCCTTTAGTGAGAATCACATGAAAATTCTGCTCAGCACATGCGGGTGATGGGCTCCCACCAACACAGGCTCTGCCACTGGTGTTGGTTTACACCATTGCCAGTTCAGAGCATTAATTTTCAATCCAACAAGATTGAGCTGTCTGAGCCCCCTTCTGCCCCTCCAAGCAGATACTGAAGAAAGCTATGCTGACACAGGGAATGGCATCACAGTGATGCATGAATTGTCAAAGAAATTTCTCTTCTCTTAGTCCCCACTTCCTCTGTTTGTTTTCCTTAAAGCAAATGGCAGGTCTTGATTTTTTTTTTAATGTTCAGTCAGTAAGGTCTGGAGGACTTTGACCCTTCTGGCAGAACATTCCTGAGCCCTCCCATGTCTCAGTGAACAGGCAGAAACCTCTGAGCGTGTTGTTATTGCAGATTATTGCGCTGCCATCTTCATTTAAGTCTCATTGCTACAAAAAAGCTTTCAGAAGCTACTTGGAACTGGTGACAGCTGTGCCAATGGCAGGCAGCTTTTGCTATGGGTGGTGACTATTTCAGACAGGTTTGTCACTATTTTTAGGTAGTTTTTATAGGAAGTAATCCAGTTAACAGCTAGAATCTGAATCTTACCGGTCCCAGATGTTTTTTTCTCTCTGGGCTTTTTCCATTTTTGTGAGGGTTTGCTGCATCCTTACACAAGTTTTCAGCAAGATAGCAAGAAGAAAATCCAGGATGTGGGACCACCTGTAATCACAGGTGGAACAGCAGCATTCAGTATTGTGTCTTACTGTATGGCCAGGGCAGAAAATGGAGGGAAGACCATTTTTACTGACTAGGAAGACCAAAGTTGGACGTGTCATTGTAAAAAGTGAGATCACAAAAGGCAACTGTAATTGAAATTCGCTGTGTAGAAAAATATTGGTACTCCGAGGAGGAATTGAGGATCAACACAGGGGGTTTGCCAAGTCTCTGCAAATTGCTCTCTATTGACTCTGTTGTTTAACTTTATTTCTAAGTTAATTCTGTAGAAACAAATCTCTTAATGTTCATGTGTTTGCACCGATCTTATAAGGAATATGTGTCTTTAAAATTGCAGGCAGTGTTATGGTAAAATTCATTATTACAATGTGCACAGGGAAATTACACTAATATAAACATTTATGTTAGGGTGTAATTGTTGAAATTTCAGCAAGTCATTCCAGTTTAGTGCCCAACCTGTAACATGAAACACTTCTCTGGTCACAGCTCTTTCTTGCTTATGGGACCAATAAATGAATTCACATTTGCAAGTTAGATAAACCCTTTGAATGTATTATTGATGCAAACAAATGAGGATTGGGGCACTAGACAATACCTAATGAAGCTGACTCGACACAGGCTGCTCCTGCTGAAGGGTGCCACGGCTCAGAGCAGGAAGAGTGGTGCCTGTTTCATCCCATAATTATCCTGTGGCTGGCGCTCACTTTGTATGTTCCTTGGTTAGGCACAAAGCCGGGGGCATCGTGATAAGGAATTAACTGCTGGGGATCCATTGGCAGCAATTAAAGAAAGCTCACAATCAGTTGATGATTTGTGACTGTATCTGCACTTTGATCTCCTTGTAGACAGGGTGTTGACTCTCCCAATTATTTTCTCTGGTAAATATTGCTAATCAGAAGGTCTTTTAGAAAAAGTTTGCCCCTTTTCTGGAGATGGTTGCTTTATTCAGCTGCAGGCCCAAATTGGTGCTAAATAACCTTAGTTAAGCCCTGAACTGTAAAGCTGAATTGCAAATGAAGTGTGCAACTTTGAGTCAAACACCAGTGGAAAAGCTGCAGCAGGACATGATGGGAAGCACCTTTCACCTGCCGGGGAACTGAACATCTCCCTTCTTGACAAGAGAAAACCTGGAAGCCAGAGGTTACTCTGCCTTCTCTGGAAGCCAGAGGTTACTCTGCTCTTGTGTGGAGGAGGAAGGCATTCCCAGCTTTTAGGATTCACTCCAGGAAACAGATCAGATGCTTTGCACTGCATTGTGGGGTGAAGCTGCTACAGGTGCTTCAGCACTTCTGGTACAGCTCAGCATCAGGTGCAGAATGGAAAGGATGCTTGGATTAGCATTTTGGAGTTGCTCATTATCAGTACTTGCCCTGTTACAATGAGTTTCCATTTACATTTTTTACCAAAAGGCAACTGTGAAAAAGCCCTTGGACTAAACTCTCTCTGTGGGAGGTAAAGCAACCTCCAGTAGATTTTAATGGTTTCTTGTCAAATTACTGAAGAAATAAATCCAAGTGCTCTTGAAGACTGAATGTTTCTTGTTAAACTCTCCAAAAAAGAATAGGATTGATTTGGAAATGTCACTTGTGATTTAAAAGCTTGAAGGTGAGAACGTCAAAATGTAATTAACAGTAGCTGAGTTTTCTTCTATTTACTCCTTGTGGACTGTGTGAAAATGTGATGCCCCAAGTAACTATTCCCACATGCAGCACTGACCCTGTCCTTGCTGAGGGACTGAGACTGTGCAGCCAGGAGAGGGGGGTTCATGCTGTGCCAGTTTCCAGTATTAGTAAATAGGAGTGTGAATACCACTGTTGTATCCACCCCAGAGCCAAGGGGACAGCAGTCTCCAAAAGGGAGTGAGGTGTCTTTGCTGGAGAAGCACTGAAGGAGAGGAATGCTCCTCTCCTTCAGTGTCTGTTTTCTTGTCTGATGAAGATGAGCAGATGTGTGACGGGCCCTTGGCTCAGAATCCCTGGGCCAGGAGATGGGGCTTTGCATGCTGCTGTGTTTCTGGATCCTCCCTCTCAGTTTTGCCTTCTCAGAAATGCTTTGAGCATTGACCTTCTGCTTTCCTGGGCGCTTTCTTTCTGGAGAGAATGCACATGTTATTCTTCCTTCCTGTATTAGCATTTGCCAATGTAGTTGGTATTTTCCACAATTAGATGAGCTACAATAAGAAGTCCAAAGTTACTGCCCTGATTTGAAGAGATTTTTTAAAGAGGTCTTCTGCCATTGGAAGGCAATCTTGCAGCAATTATAAAATTATATTTCAGGTGAACAGTGCTCATAGTTTAGAGATTAATTCTTCTGGAAATGCCATCTTTCATCACATTAGGTATTACTTTTGAAATACACTCCTCTTTTTCTCAAAAATAGAACATGAGCCTATAAATAGAAATCATATTGTGAACTCAGATTTAAACTGAAATCACTGATATCAAGTACTCAAGATACAGTCTTTGAAAAACATCTGATTGTGATAATCCCATGGTGTTATAATTACATTGTGCAGCCCAAGGTTTGAAAAGACCCAGGCTCTCCATTTTTCAGCTGCAGTAAGTGCAGCCATTGATCAGGCTCACCCGCTCCATTCTCTGGCCGCTGTGCCCTGATGATGTGCATTTCTTCCACTCCCATTATCTTTGTTGAATTTGAATAAGATTCAATTTCCTGATGTAGAAAGCTCTTTGCACCTCACAAATTATTATCCTTACTTGTAAAAGAGGACACATTCATTCTGTCCTGGGTAACTGGGCAAAGGGACAAGCTAAGGGTGCCACCCTGTTGTTGGCAGAAGGCAGATGAGGTGTGCTGGGTGTCTGGCAGGTCACCTGCATGTGTCCAGCTGTAGCTGCTCCTGGGACTCCTCCAGTGCAGTGTCTGGAGTGTGCTGGAGGGCTCTGCTGAGGTCACAGGGACGGAAGGGGATCCCTGCATATGGTGCACAACATAGCTTGGATTCTTTGACTGGGCTAAGGAACTGGGCAGTCCTTGTGTCTGGAGTAAGAGGTCCCAGGCTTCCTGTCTTCATCTTAATGATTTCACTTCAATTTTCATTTCTGTTGTGATACTGTGAATTTATGTGAATCCCATTATAAGTATTTTTGGCAGCTGAGGTCAAGGAAGTGTTGGTTGCTGTGCCTGGAGCAGAAGGGTGAAACTTCTCGGTTTTGCTGCTGCTGCCAGAGCCTGACCCCTACCTGTGGCTCCTTACCTGATGAGCTTGTGCTGACAGACAGAGTCAGGTACAGCCAGGCCAAGGAAAAAGGGCAGTGAAGGAGGCAGCCCTGGGCTGCCAGGTACAGCACAGCAGCTGGGGCATCGCTGGATCTGGAACTGGGGTGGGCAGCATGATGCAGACTCCTGCATGCTGGAGCTGTGGGCCCTCAGTGCCAGCCCTTCAGTGCCAAACTGGAGAGAGTCCTAGAAACCTCTTCCCAATTTGAATTCTTTTTTTTTAAAAGGGAAAACCCCATATTGAAACACGTGAGAGCGAGTGTAAGCCGCAGTGGGAGAATGCTGATGTTCCTCTGATGGGAGCAATGCAGCATATGGGCAGTGCAAGGCTCAGTGCACCTGCAGGGAGCAGACAGCAATATTAATGCCTTCTACGTCTGCTGAGGCAATTGCTGGAAAAATCCTTCCAGGAGTCCTTGCTTATTGGCAGGGCAAGGAGGATTTTTGGAGCAGGAGGATGCTGTGCTTGGCAGCGTGCCCCATCCATGTGCCCACAGGTGCTGCCTTCCCTGGGCAGAAGTGCTGTGTCTCACCTGTGCTTGGCCCTGGGGACACCGCTGGGGACAGTGTCACCCCACACAACAACAGGCCTGAACAGCCAGGCCGTGCTGTGTCACACCAGCCACTGTGCCCAGCCCTGCGTGCCCTTCCCGTGCAGTACCTGCAGGAGAGTCAAGGGTGCATCTGTACTGCAAACAGCAGCTTTTGGCATGGCAGAGCTGCAGATCACACAGAAGAGTCTCTGGGCTGGGGCAGGATATGCTTAGCCCTGTGCTGCAGATTCTTGCACCCCTTCATCCCAGTGCACATCACCATGCTGTCTCCTTCCCAGGCCTGGCAGCTTCCTGTGAACGCTCTGAGACTGTCCTTGCAGAGTCCTTCATCCACCAGTGTTTTTCTGATGCTCTGGTGACATAATGAGCCTTTGTTGAGGGGTAAATCAGTTCAGAGGAGGAATGGCTTGACCCAGGGGATCAGTGGTGAGTGATGCTGCCTGGGGCAGAGCAGGGGGTGCCCACAAATGCCAAGCAGGGCTGGCATTTCCAGAATCCCAATGCCCTGGCCAGTCTTTCACTGCCACGGCTGGGAAGCAAGCAGTCAGTGCAGCAAGAGGATGGGAGTCAGGGAATTGTTTCAGCCTTTTCCTGCTAAATACAGGTTGAAGTGATTAAAAGGGAGAAGCATCTTCAGTTCCTCTGGATAAAGCTAGGCTTCTCTGTTTCCCAGCTGCTGACATCTGGTTTCCCTCTGGTGTCCTTGTAGCCACTGTGATCTTAGGAGAGGCTGTAGAGATGATGTTACAAAGAGGGACCAGGTCTGCCACAGCTACAGAGAACATAAACTCTTGGTGCTTGCCTTCTTAGTTTAGTTTCTGCTGCCTTAGCTATTTTTAAGGAAGAAATCTACATTAGGTGGCCATTGTTCAGTATGTTTTATGGCATTTTGCCCTGGTTTGAGTGTGTAAAGTTACTAAGCTGTTTAATTCAGCACTTTTCCTGTATAGAGTTCAGCTTCTGTAGCAGCAGAGTGAAAATGGGGACCCCAGGCTGAGGAAATTTGATCTTTGGTTGGTACCACAGAACTCCTGACAGGTTTCCTCAGTTGCTCTGGCATGTTGTGCTGTAGCAAACCTGAGACTTGGCCTTTTCCAGCTCCTTTCTGATACCCAACCTGTGCTCACCTGAAGAACAGCTTGAGGTGTGCCAGGTGTTTGTTCCTGTGGTCTGTTCTCAGACTGTTAGTTGTCTCTAATGTCTTTATTTTTTACCTCCTCCCCATGACAAGCAAGGAAGCCACCTTCAAGAGTGTGAGTTGCTGAGTGTGTTGCATCTGCCATGTTGTGCCAGTATGATATTTAGTGAGGAAAGGATGTTTTACTTACCCACCTCTGTATTCTCAGGTGTTTCCAGCCCTTGGGTTAAAGGCACAAATGTGTACAGATGAATGTATGCAGCTTACCCAGGAATGAATCCCTGTGCCAATGGCTCCCAGTTGGGAAGTCATTGTTCCTGTCCTGTTCCTGAGTTGTACAGAGGTGACTACGTGTTGAGTGTTGACAAAATCTGTCCCTGTTGCAGCTCAGAGCTCAAGTTTGAAGCCAAAGCCCTTTATGGTGTTGCTCAAAGCAGAAATCCAATTCTGCTGGTTCCTGTAAGACGCTGTAGGACAGAGCTGCCTCTTGTGTGGGACCCCCTGAGAGGAGGGGCAGTGGTGTGATGAAGCAGGAGGGTCAGAGTGATGCCAGTGCCACATCTCACAGCAGCAGCCTGTCTCCTCCAGGTCTGGTGGGTGGAGTTGCAGTGATGGTGCTTTGGGAAGCTCTTCCCAAGGTGTTCCCCTGCCGCACTGGAGGCCCCGCATCGCATCCCCTCCCTTGCAACGCCTTGGTGTTAAAAAAGGGAGTGTGAGGCTGCCCTGATTAAAATTTAATGAGGCTTGGTATTATTGAGGGCCCTTTAGTGTCATTTCTGCACTCATTGGCAAATAAATACATCAGCTGGCAGTACGGGGGTGAGCCCTGTCCCTGCCAGCTGCCCACGTGGCCGTGGGGCTGCTTCTGCTGGAGGTGATGGGGTGAGGAGAGAGCAGCTTGGGGCAAGGTGGGCAGCTGGGAGCCCGTTCATTTTCTCTCCAGCAGCTGCTGGAGCAGTGGTTCCCTTTTCTTTGTTATTTGCATACTTTAGCCATTGGAATTGAATTTGTGCCCATTAAAACTAAATTGGTACTGCCTGGAATTCTAAACAGGCTCTGGCAGAGCAGCCCATTAACTCTATCAGAGCAGGTTCTGCAGATGCCTCCTCCACAGGCACATGATGTGACTGGGAACCTCTGCAAAACATGGATTGTTTGCATGTTCCCAGGGATAATTGGAGTGCTGATATTAGAGTCAGTGAATTAAAATTTTGAAAGTCATCAGCATGGCTCAGACCTGGGCTTAATTTGCTCTGCTTCAACAAAAGGTGAGGTGCAAACATCTCACCAAATCGTTTTGCAATTCCTTGGGCTTAATACTGTCTCACTGCCATGACCTTTGGGCCCCTGTGCCCCTGGCCCTTGTGTGAGCCTCTGGCTCTGCTCTGGCAAGCCCACTGACACCTTTCAAGGTTGTTCTGCTCCATCCCTGGCAGATCCACTGGCAACTCTGATCCCAGCCATTTCTTCCTCATCCTCCTGACGGCCGTCCTGCTCTTTGGGGTCCTGTTGGTGTGCCTAAGACTTTGTCTGCTTTGATTTTGGGTGTGGACCCCTCTTGGCAGGGACCCCAGGAGAGCCCTGGACCCTTGCCTCCTCAAGGATTGCTTTGTGCTTTTTTCCCAGCTCTCATCCCCATCCCATGCACTGGGTCAGTCTCAGCCCTTTCCTGGAAGAAGTTCAGGACCCAGGTAGCCTTGCCAGGGCTGGCAGCATGGCTTGCCCAGTAGGTCTGGGACTAAATGGACTTTGTGTTGGACTTACTATTAAAATAATCTCTGTTGCTTGGTAGTCTCTAATGAGAAAAGAGAAAATACTCCTGAGCAAAATGGTGCATCTTTTTTACACATAGAGGAATTCAATTTAAACCTTATATTTTGCAGGAAAAAAACTCCCAACATCTTCAGCCAGCCAGAGATTCTACATCACAGTTTATGAGACCAGGCTTGGCTGCTTGGTCCTAGCTCCAGACAGGATCCTCAAATTCTGTTGAATTGTGTATTGAGTATCTTAAATGATTATGAAATAAGTGAATCACACTGGTGTTTTTCCAGTGTTAGGCACTTCACAGCAGTTTTTGCTCTAGACACTTCCTCAACATGCCTCCATCAGGCCCTTGGGTTCAGTTTATTTTGCTTGTCTGCATGTCTGGGTCTGTGTGGGATAAAACAACCAAGAAACTTCCTCTTTTGAGCCCAGGGAGATGGGTCAGCACTGCACAGACACAGACATCCCTTTTAGGTTTTTTCCCTTCTGGAGCCACATCTGTTCCTGGGTTGTCCACAGAGGCTTTGGGGCCTTCCAGGTCAAGGGATTTCTCTCAAAGATGTCACATTGCCACTGCAGCCCCTCTGTGCCAGTGCCCCACCAAGGTGGGATGATCCACCATTGCCTCAGGTGACCAGTCTCCATCTCGTGGTCCTTCCTTATGTACCAATAAACCCTACACTACAGGCACTGCTCTGCACTCAATAAATTCAGCTGCCCTGCCCTGCTGAGCCCAAGCACGACCTGCCCAGTGCCCTGTGCTGCTGCTGCCAGGCACTGGAGGGGGAGAGGCTGGGAAACAGCACAGCAGCTCAGAGCAGCCCAAAGCAAAATTTCTTCAAGAATTTGATATAAAGTGGCCAACCCGACTCCTTTGTAATTGCTTTGAATCCAATTAATGCTGCCTGAGTAGATGTTAGGAATTATAAAGAGGAATCCAAGTCTGAGCTTGTCACCTAAACTACGATAATATTCCTTCAAAGGAGGCACATTTGCAAACATTATTAATTACCAGGGGAACAGCTCAGGGTTTCAACTGAATTAAGGGGGGAATTTATTTTTGTGATTTTGTGTTTGATTGAGAGCAAGAGATTACCTTATTCTGGAACAATGGAGCAGTTCTTTGTCACAGACCTGGCAGCAAAACACAGGGAATTAGTCTGCACCAAGTCCCCCGCCCCCAAAACCAATTTACTGGGAAGGACATTATGCCAGGAATTACCTGGGGCCAGAAGAGCTTTTAAAAGTGTTTAGCATGGGCTTCTCTAATCAGAAAAATCCAGGAGCACAGAGCTAAAATTCGGCTTTTTTTTGTTTTTCATGAAGTGCTGCTTGGCTTTGAGGTGTGCTGGAGCTGTTTGAGTTGTGTTGTTCTCGGGGTGGGCTGTGGGTCCATACTGGGGTGCTCCCAAAAAATAACAAAAAAAGAAAAAAAAATTAAATTAAGGTGCTGACACAGGGCAGAAACCTGTTCTGAAGTGCCAGACTTTGTGTGTGATCACTGGAAATCTTTTATGGAAATTACCCACCCACACAAATGTGTGAATTTGCATGTCATGTAGGCAAAACACAGCAGGCTTACTTGTACAGAAGTGCATGAGAGCTTGATGGTGGCAGCATGTGGCTTCCTAAGGCACTGCTTGCCAGGTGCCCCGAGCCTCCTCTGCAGAGTAGATCTGAATTTTAGGGACAGGAGGGGTGATCTGTGACAGAGCCACTCCTGATCCTTTGCCTGCTGGCTGTCTCTTGGCTGATCAGAGGAGTGAAAGTCTCAGAGTTGGTTTGTGCAGGTGGGAGCCACCAAAGGTTCTGAGAGGTGTTCACCCCTCATGAACCAACAGGCACTGGCACTGTGAGAGCTGCTCTGGTGGCACTGACAAGTACCCCCCACCCAAGCAGTGATGTCTGCATCCACTCTGTTAAAAGACTGGCAACATGGCAACACATACCTGCAGAATTGGATGATCTCCTTTGGGTCAAAAGGAAATGGAAGTAGATGGGAAATAGGAAGAGTAGGACACTAAGAACATCAGTAGAGTGTGGTATAATAAATTAGCAGATTACAGGCTATCAATCCAGCTGTCTAGGCTGTGCCTATGTCAAAAGCACAAACACATTTGCTCATTAAGCCCAAATCATGTTCACAATTATTTTTCAAAGTGTTTTCAGGAAAGTAACAGTAATTAATAATCTTTAAAGTTTGTGCAAGTGCCGGTCATGCTGAAGTTTCCTGCTGCAGTAGGTGTGCATGCAGGCCCCAGCCCTGCTGTGATGGATGTTCTCACACGTGGAATGCATTGCTGAAACCCACTTGGGCAAAGCACAGCACACACTCCCAGAGAGCAGGGCTGGCTGCCCTGGCCTGTGCAGAGACAATGAGGTAGGAGGTTATTTATGGCTCTGTCTGCCTGGGCAGAGTGGGCTTGAAATTCAGATGGTGCTGATGAATGGAAAAAGGAGAGGGAGAGGCTCAGAAGGCCCTGGGTCAGGGGCGCTGTCAGCATGGAGGTGTTCTTTGAAGAACTCTTTAGCCAGTGGTGAAATGGCATCCAGCACCTCATTCAGGTGTCTCAGGGCAGGGGAGGACAGGAGGTTGTAACACAAGACTGAGAGGTGCCATGCCATGAATTTCTTGGCTGAGGCATCCAGCAATACCTGCAAAGTTACATGTCGCCATCAATCTAGACATAAAGGACATTATTACTTACCATGATTTAAGTAAAGTTAAGACTGTTCCCTGACAGTCTTGCCATGCACCCTCCAGGAAAGCTGGGCTCACTTTTACTGCCTCCATTCACCCACCATCAAGTAACTGTAAACATTCCATAGTGGCAGTTAACCACCAGTGTTCTGTGTGAGGTTGTGTCCTGTCAGTACACAAGTACTACACAGGCTGCGTGTCCCAGGACAGCTCTGAGAACCTGATAAATGGTGACATCCATGTGTTTGCTTTCCTTTCCCATGAGGGTGCTCTAATCCTGCTGTGCTTTTATCACCGCATCTGGGATCTTGCCTGCCCCAAGGGCACAGGTCCAGGACACCAGCAGAGCACAGCAGCAGCCACGGAGCTGGCAGTGCAAGGCACTCCCTCCCCTCTCCTCTCCAAAAACATAACCAGAGAACACAGACTGCTTTCCCTGTGCATGGGAAAGTTATCAGCTTTAATTCCAGCTGAGAAACCAGAGCAAGGAATATACATCAACACTGTACACGTTCTAATCACCACAATCAAGCTTAAATTCTTTTTATTCTTCACTGTAAATCTGTCCTGAAGTAGGTTAGTGGATCAGAGCAGATCTGCTCTATATTATTTATAGGTTTCCTTTTGGTTCTTGCTGCTTGGCTGGATGCTGCTAGAGGACTCCATGTTCCAGCAGTCTTTCTCTTTGCTGCAGCTTTAAAACTTTCTATTTTTGTCTGTAGGAATCCCATCTCCCCAGCTCCCTTCTCTGCTAAATTCAGCACACTGGCAATGCTGAAAGTCTTTCATCGCATGCTGTGCCAAGATCTGACTACGGTGAAAAGTGCTGCACTGTTCTGCTTGTGTGTGAGCACAGGTAGCATAGGCAGTGCCCAGCACTGGCACAGGTGTTCCCTGCTGTGCCTCTGGGGCCAGTGTCCTTCAGGGGATGTCTTCAGGGAAAGCTGCTGTCCAGTGCGAGGAGGATGCTTTGGCTGGGATATCCCTGCCCAAGTGTGGTTGCCCCTCTGAGCCAGATAACCTTATGTTCAGGAGCATTTGCAGCAAAAGGAATCGTTGTCTTTGGCTATGAGATTATTCAGCAGCTCAGGCAGCAGCCCAGCAAAGGGCTGCCCTTCCACAGCCTGAGGCAGGAGCCCTCAGCATTTTTACCAACTCTTGTAATTCAAACCCACTGAGAAAGTGAAGAGATTCTGCGCATCAGCTGAATGTGATCGGCAGGGTAGGGCTGCATAATTTATAGACCTCCATTTCTTTTTGATGAGATTTTTGAGTCTAAAAGCTCTGGGAAGGGAGTGCTATTTTTTATTGCATCTATGAACTCAAATTATGTCCGATTCTGTGGGCACAGTCTGTGCTTGTTAAAAAAAACCCCACCAAAGTGCAGCCTCAGATTGCTCTGGCTCATGAGCACTGCTGGTCCTGCTCCATGCAGAGTAAACTAGCTCCTTGCAGAGCTGCACCAAGCACTCCCAAGGATTAGTTCCTCCATATCCAGAGGGAGCATAGGCATTCACAGTGTGCCAGGGATTATACCACATCACCAGGTGCTTGTCCTGCTTGGCTGCAGGATGTCTGGGTGGCCAGGGGCCAGTTGCTCCCTGCTGGATACAGAATCACAGAATCCAACTGTGTGCTTTTAAATTATTTGGCTGGGATTGCCCTTGTGCTTGGTATCTCTCTGTCCCAGGCCCCTTTTCTGTGTATTGCATGATCTACCTTGACTTTGGTCTGTGACAGCTTCTTGGAGCAGCCACCAGCACCTTCCTTCCAGGTGCTTGGTGGCCCGTGGCTGGTGCAGCAGCATGACACCCGTCACACGTTCATTGCCACCCACACTGTAACCTCTGAAAGGAAGGAAATTTTGGATCACACTGCTGTTCTGCACCTCGAAGGTCGTTGTGTGGCAGGTGCAGGTACACTTGTTGCTTTGAGTAAACAGCAGCACATCATCCCAAGAAATTCTTGTCTCACTGCAAAGGTGCTTGGAGTGCTGGAGGCAGAGGCTTTTGGAACAAGAGCTCCCTTTTTGAGCCAATTATTCTGGGTGAATCATTGTAGGCAGTACTGACTGAGGTCAGAGAGGCTGATATTGCCAGCTGCACTGATTTGTAAGGATTTGGGAGACATACTGATATTTTCTGTAGATAAACCACTAGAAATAGGGAAAATGTTATAAAACTGTGGCCCAAGTTCATGTTCCCTTATCTCTGTGTGAGCATTGTCAAGAGTTTAAAATATATGTGTGATAAAGCACTTCCTGGAGCAGTTGCAGTGACGGTGTGTCCTGAAAAGCATCTCCCACTTTGTTGGGAGTGGGAAGCCAGAAAAGCCATGCCACTGGGATGGGAATGTCACTGGGATTGGTCAGACTGCTGTTGGAGCACAGGGTGCTCTGGATAATGAGCCAGCAAGAATCAAAACCTTTTATAATGTATATTTTTAATGGAGCTGGGAAACAGGGACAAAATAGGAAAGCTGTTTCTGAGTCCTGCAGGCACCTGGGGGGTGGTTAGGATATCATTATAGGGAGTCATAGGTTGTCAGTGTTTCTGTTCATACAGAACTGAAATCAAGAGCAAAAACTTGGTATAAAAATAAAGAACAGAGGGATTGGATAAAACCAAGTGCATCCTAATCCTGTGTCACAGCCCTGGCCAAGATGCTGTGGGTGGTGCTGGATGGTCCTGTTCAACAGGGGCTGGATGGGGAGAGATCACTTCTGGAAAGGTCCTTTTTAAAGGAAATAGAAAAAGTCAATATTAACAGACTAGGAAAAGACAAATGGCAGTGTTGTACAAATACTGTGTCAGATGAGGAATTGTTCCCAAAATTGTAGATAAGACAGTTCTGTCCTTTTTATCTGGTAGTACTGAATAAGAGGACAATGAATTTTGCTAAAGAGCAACACAAGTTAAATCTGATTTAAAGAAAGGAAATACAGTGACACTGCTGCAAGATGTCATTCCCTTTTCAAGTATGGTAAACTCAAAAATGGAATGAAAATGTGTGGATGGTGAGAGAATCCAGGGGAATAACAAGGAATCTTGCTAGGGGGACAGCCAGAAGGGACAGCAAAACTTGGACCTTTCTGGGACTGCCTGCACTTCTGGGGCCCTTCACAGCTTTTTGTCTGTGTCCTGCTGTCTGACCTTCTTCCCTCTCATGCCACAATGATGTTTTGGCTCCATAGATGAATTTTCTTCCTGTCTCAGATCTAACCTGATGCCACCCATCATTTCTACTTTGCCTGAAATTCACCTGTCAGGGCCCATGGCAGCCATGATGTGGATGTGTGGAGGAGCATCCCTGGTGGGACAGTGTGGATTTGCACTGAAGGGCAGGCACTGTGCTCCCAACACAGCCTGCCAGTCCTCCCCAATTAGGGTGATGGTTTTCCGTGTGAGGCTGGGGCATCCATGGAGACCTGACTGAGCTCCCTGCACTGAGCCGTGCAAAAATAATTCAAGTCAGCAGCTAAAGATTTGCCAGCACTGCTGGAACCCTTCCAGTGGTGCTGAGCAGACAGCAGTGCTGGGCTGGAGAAGGTGGTGTTGTGGGCCCCTGTGGGGTGGGACCCCTGCACTGTCCCATCCTCGGTGTCAGAGTGGCAGGGGTCTGCTCTGTGCTGGGGGTGTCCTGGGGTGTCCTCCCTCTGCTCTTCATATTCCTCCTGTTAACAAATGGCATCCCTCATCATCTAAACATTTTCCATAGGACCTCTGGTGACTGAGTGAGCAGTATCAGAAGTCATTAATTCTGAAATGTGGGCTCCAGGGGACACTTTGGGAAAATAAACCTTTAAACCTTTCCTTGTCAATGCCTCCCTCCCCTGTCAGGCAGGTGCTGAGCTGTCATTCACCCCCCTAGAGCCCTCCTCAACAAGCAGCTGCAGCATTCCTCCTCTGCATGTCCTGGTGAAACCAAAAGGGCAGAAGATTCCCTAAGACCTCCAGCAAAGCTCTTTTTCCCCCCAAGATAAGTATTTCTTTAAAGGACTGTGGCAAGGTGGCTGTCATTTATACTCTTTTAAACAAAAATCGTAACAGCTGATGTGTTATGTGAGCAGTGGGCTTTGTTGTTGTTTTTTTTTTTTAATTTATTTCTGCTGATGCATTCTCTAAGGTATTTTTAATATAATTTGGGATTATTAGTGACTTCCAAGGTATCAAAGGGTTCAAACTGCCTGGTTGAGTCTATTACTCTGAGCAGTGGCTGGAGAAGGGCTTTCCCATCTGATGACTTTTGCTTATCATGCAGGGAGGCAATACCCAATACTCAGTGAAAAGCCTAAATCTGGCCTATGGAAAGGAATGAGTTCTTTCTGAAGTGCTTCAGTGCTGAGACACATCTAAATCAAGTTATTGGGCAAAGGGTGGTTCTGTGCCAAGGGGCAAGCAGCGTCCTGTGAACACTAACTGCGTGTGATGTCTGAGCCAAATACCCTTCAGAGCTGCTTAACAGCTCCTCTTTTCCATTTTGGTGATATCTTTCTAAATTATACATTAAACTTATCAGGCTGAGTAATGCATCACAGCTTCCCCGTGTCAGACTTAATGTTCCTTACTCAGCTGCAGCTTTGTGTTTGCCTTTCCCTTCTGTTTATCATCAGGCAAACCCTGGCTCCTCCTCTCCAGGAGCTGCCTGCGGCAGGGATGCTCTGTGGGAGCCAGGTACTGGGGGCTGCCCCATCCCAGGGCATGAGAGCACAACCTGCCATGCTGCAAAAGGGTCCTGGAAAATGCTGAGTCCATGGAACTCATGCTGTTGTCCCGTGGGATGTGGGTACTTTGCTGTAGGTGGGGGTTTGTGTTCGTGAATAAATTAAAATAACACCCAGAGAATGTGAGCAAGCAGTGCACAGGGAGAGTGGTCACAGCAGTGTGGTGGCACTGGAGGTTGTGGGTGACAAGGGACTGACACCGTGGCTGTTGGGGTTTTAGGTGCTACAGGAAAAACAAGTAATTTGCTATTTTTCCTTGCCAATATGTCTGAAGACAGATAATATTTGGTTAAGTGCAGCTCTGAAATGGAAACTCAAGCAATTTTCTTTCAGCAGCTTTTCAGATCATTGCACAGCAAGATGCAGCTAAGGAGAAAGGCATGTCTCTTGGTTTTAAATGCTCTCTGTTAATGCTGGTATCTTCTGCAAAATTACCAGGCTTTGTTGCTGTAATTCTGTGCAAGGAGGAATTCATAATTTTAGGTTTCTTTTCCTTGTGTTGTGGGCCCTTTTGTATTTATTCTTTGGCTGTTAGGACCTCACTCCCAGGAGATGGACTGAGTTCCTTCTGTTTCCTTCCTGCCTCTCCCCTGAACTCCCTCTGTATCAGCCCCCTGTTTGAACCTGGAGCCCTTTGGCCACATCAGGCCCTTCAATGTGCAGATGCTGTGCAGGACTGCTGCTGTTTGAAGCAGTCCTTTTTTATTGTTCCATTTAATTTTATTCTGATGTATATATAAATAATTGGATGCCTTTAACAGGCTGCAGCTATACTCCTGGGTCATATATCCACCAGTTTTCTTCTGCTTTTTTTTTTCCCGTCAGAAGTCAGGAGGCAGCTGTGGGAATCAGTGCTGCTCTTTTAATAAATGAAGTCACTCCAATGCCTGTAGCACCTGAGCGGGTTTTTCTGAACAGCACATCTTTTTCTATTTGTAACACATTATCACCTTATTATGTTTACATTCTACAGCAAAACAATGTATGTTTTCAGCAGAACTAATCAGTATAATTATATGTTATTTCCAGTGTCAGGTTCAGCCGAAGAGCTGATTCAGGGTGGTGATTAGCCCTCTCAGCAGCAATGGGGATGGAGAGCTAATCTGTGCCGAAAACTCTGCTTTTGAAAGATGCCGTTTATATTCTACTTATAAATTGAATATTTCCTCTGAACTCCCCCAACCAATTTAAATAGAAATGTATTTATACCTGGTGGCAGTGCACCATTTTTGTTTCAGATTGCAGCTTTGCTTCTGTCTGCAGAGGCTGCCATTACTCAGACAGACAGGGCCTGAGTCTTTTTTAACAGGACTTCTGCCCCTTTGCATTTGCCTGTTGTTATACCAAATGAGCTGCAGTTGTTAACTCTGCATAGTCTTCATCTTCTCTGATCCCTAAAAAAAAAAAAAAAGTCCTTGAATATTCTATGACTGTGTAATACTGTTTTTGGACAGTGCAGCAAGAGTTCCTACATGAGCTGTGTGTGGCTTGTGCTGTATCCCTCCACATAGAAAACTCCTTTACCCCTTATAAAGTTAATGAGGCAGGTTCAAGGTTCATTGCAAAAATAAAAGTTGTTGATTTCTTATTTTCTATAATTTCAGCCTTTCAGAATAGGGAGCATTTTACGGACACAAAGCTCCAAGAGAACTTTCATTTACTGTTTCAGTCTTTTAGAAAGTACAATTATACAGGAAGGAAGTTCCCTCATTGCAAAAAAGTTCAGATCAATTAAAACTATTTACTTTGTTGCTAATGATTCCAGACCATTGTAATTTATTGGTAAATAAGTGGCTTCAAAAGCATGTTCATTCAGTGAGTACACAGAGGAAATGTTAATGGGTTCTTGGGTAAATTAGGTCTTGGTTTGGTCACAGACTCTCCCTGCAAACCTTCCTGTGCAGGCTTGCCACACAGCCTGAGGAATTCCAGCTTTTAGAGGAAATGACAGTTTCTGGTGGGTTTTCAGCATTCAGAGAAACAGAGGTAATGAGGGGTGGCATGGGCTGGCACAGCCCGAGTGGACAACCAGTTTTAACAGGGTGAGGTGCATCCCTTTATGTGTGTAACAGACTACTGGGCTCCTGCTGATGCTCAGCAGAGGTGAGACAATAAACAGCAATTACTGGGCTGTTTTTATATCAGCCACAAATGGATTTTGTGGAACCTTTTGAATGTTCTTTCAAAATGGGCCTTTTTTTAGCAGAACTTAACAGCGTTAAAAAACCGGAGCTGGTGCTGTTTTTGTCAGGGTCTCACTTATCCTGTGGACAAGTTTGCTGCAGCTTCAATTTGCCTGCTTGGAAAATTGGCTGTCACATGCCAGGGACAGCCAAATCTGTCAAGCTCCACACAGTTTTCCTTTATTAGCTCTATTGGGTTTATTGCTTTTCATATGCTCTGAGGGATGATGGTTGTTTAGTGACAAGAACCTGAAAAATCATTCAAGTTGACAATGCTTTTTAGATTTCATTTTTTCCTTGTGTCTCTATCTATAAAACAGGATGACTTGAGGACACAGTGAACATTGCAAGGAGTTTGCTCTGTTGCTGGGAACGTGCCTTCAAGCTCTGGGCTCTGCTGTTGTTACCATCCCCACGTCAACCAAACTGCAGTAATGGGCATTTTACCTGTCTTGCTGCAGCTTCTGGTGTGGCAGGGATGGGCTTTGGTTTTCAGCAAACAGGCTCTAATCTCCTTAGATGGTTGCTCCAGTCATTTCCAAATCGTACGTGCAATTTGGGATGAAAGATTTTTGCGATGTTTTCCAGGTTCTTGCAGTACTGAGCCAGCTGAAACGTTTCTGACATAACACCAAGGCATCAGGAAACCTGGAGAAGAGAGCATTCCAAATAGTGGTGATGGAGGAACTCCTCTGGCATGGGTGTTTCTGCCTAAAGAGGGGGATGCTACATTCCTCAGAGTGCTCTCTCAGCACAGAGTCAAAAGGAGGCTCTGCAGGGAATCCCTTTATTCACCCCCACTGGTTTTGTTGCCTGTCATCTCATTACACATTCCTTTACAGGTTCTTTAGTGCTCCCTGGGGTGGCAGGCAGACAGCACACACCATGTGAGGTACCTGTTCCTCAGGGGGGCCCAGCAGGACATGGTCTCCCTTGTGCTTTCACATCACAGCATCTCCAGCGCCCTGGGATGGGCAGTGCTGTTGTTCCAGTCCCAGGGTTTGAGAATAGCATCATCAGCTGTTGCATTTGTAATGAGAACAGAATCCCCAGGGCTGTTCTCTGCTCCATCTCTTGCTGTGAACATGGAGTGGAGAAAGGATGGCAGTGTTCTAACCACTTCACAGGGACAGTGAGTGGGCACTGGTGGTCCTGGCAGACACAGTGAGAGTGCCCAGCCCTGCACAGAGCACCTGCACTTCTGGTGTGTGTCCTTCTGAGAGTGAGGAGGAATAACACAGGGAATCCTGGTGACTTGGATTCCTGCTGTAGCTGACGTTTCCTCACTGTGCAGCTGTGGCAGGTGACGGAAATGCCTCTGATGGCAATAGAAATGTTCCTGATGAAGGGGAGAAGGCAGCTGCAGCTCCTGTGTCTGTGCCAAGATGAAAATCTTCATCGTTGAGTGGTTTGCAAAGGCACAACTGCAGTCACCTCAAATCATGCTGTTGCTGAGTGAGCACCAGCTCTCCATTCCAGCAGTATCAGAGAGAAACGATCTGTGGCTGAATGAGTGAAGTCACTCATCTCTAGCAACAAATAGGAGGCATCTGGGTAGGGTCTCTGATTCAAACAGGCAGTCTTTGCTGGTGGAATAAAAGGCAGAAAACCTGTGTGGGATACATACAAAGGCTAAAATGTGGGTGGGCATGTAAGACTCTCAGTATTCTGCTTGAAAACAGCTCTACCAGCAGTCATGTGTGGCACACTTAACTACAGACCCTCAGATCAGTTCTCATACTGTCTGATGAAGTTCAGATCTGAGAGGCCCAAGCTGAAGAACAAAATCTGGTCTGTCCTTTGTTTGAAGGACAGCAAGAAAAGGGTCTCCATTCCTCTTCCATGTTCTGTGCAGACAGGAACAAAAAGGAAAAGCAGTAAATTAGAAAATGCACAGAGCAGTCTTGAGCCTGGATAGTGCAGAGTGTTGCTGTTTCTGGGGTTTCAAGGACTCTTGTCATAAGCTGTTCGTTCCTCAGAGTTACATCTCTCTTAGATGCTTCTTCAGATGCATTGATGCCTAAGCTCAGAAACCACTTTGATCTGTGCTTACTTTGCTGAGCATTTACCAACTTAAAAGTGCCCATGTTAAACTTTAATATTCCCGTGTCTGGCACTGGATGTTCTAACTACTGCTGCTTTTTTGGGATGTCTCAGAAGATACCAGTGTATGTGGCTGGGTCAAGTAGCTGATGGGTGAAATGAGGAATGACTGGCTGCGTGTAATAGTCTGCATCTGCTACTGAAATTCAGAATATTTCCTGCCTTTTTGTATTTTGTAAGGCATACAATGTCAGAGGCGTTGTGTGTTCTTTTCTCTTGCTGATGTGAATGTACACCACAGGCAGCAGCACTTGGTGTATAAAATATCTCAGCTTCATAGTCACATTTGGCAAGTAGATTTAAAAAAAAAGGGGGAGGGAATTTCTGCAGTTAATGGCAACTGCATTGCTATTTGCTGTATTCTTCAGAAGGCATTGCCAAAACTTTGCTCTTTTTCTTGGAGCATACTGTGAAATAAAAAGATGAGAGAGACTCTCCAGGAGAGATGCAGCCATGGAATTACCAAAGAAATTGATAACTCTCATGTGCCACGTCTCCAAATGTTCGCCTGATGAATTTGTGCTCACTACTTAAAAATCTAATTGGATGAAGTGTTGGCATCTGTCATCAGCTCAGCCTGAGCCCAAGGGCTAAACAAAGCTCACCTTTCTCTGCTTAAATAACACAGCTTTGGAGGTTATCAGGGCACTGTCGTGTGCTGGGAGATCGCCAGGCTGCTCCTGTGCAGCGAATTTGAGACTGATGGATCGGGCTGAAGGGCAGTTTGCTTTGCTGTAACAACTTCTGCTCATCCCTGATAACATCTCCCTTAGCAGCCAGGTCGCTTGCTCTGACTTGGCAGTTTGAGGAAGGATGGGCTCGCTGTCCAATTTACCATTCTTTGCTCCTAGTTTGTAAAAGAGAGACCTGATTTGGGGCAAAAAGGAGCCAGGAAGGAATGAGTGCCCCTCCCTTCACTTCAGAGTTGTGCTGGCAGTGACCAGAGCTGTTTGTCCACCCTGGGAGTGCTTCTGTGCTTGCTCTGACATAGTGAAACAGAGAAACAAAGTCCATTTGTCAGATCTCCCCAAGAGAAACCTGAATGCCTGCACAGCCAGAAAGGACTCAGAGTCCTTGGAAAGGTCTGATAAAGAGATAATTCCACACTTATCAGCAGGTCAGAGAAGCCCTCTGAGCCACACAGCAGCACTGTGGGGGGGGTCACATTTCCTTTTAAGATTCCAAGGCATTCCCATGGGAGTCTCCATGTGTATGTGGAGGAGGCTCAGAGAGCTGGGCTGTCTCCCAGCCTACAGCAGGAGTGCCGAGCTGCTAATCCCTGTTTGTTAATCCCATTGTATGCTGACATGTGAAGTGTTAGTGAAGAAGAAAGAAGGTTGTCTAGTAATCTTTTTCTTGCACTTCAGAAGAAATTCAAGTCTGATAGCCCTATTTTTGCTTTAGGATTTGATGTTTCATGTTTAAAGTGCTGCCTCAGTTCCCAGCTGGCTGCTGTGGATCCCTTTCAGGACTCCCTGTCTGGTGAGTCACAGCCAGCAGCTGTAGGGAGAATGGAGGGAGGCATGTCCTTGATATGGCAGTTTGGGGTGTCCCTGGTACCTGCCCATCTCTTCCTCTGGGCACAGCTCCACTTTGCTTAGCTTTTATGCATCTTTTGTTTGGACCCTCTATTTTGTGAGCTTTCACATGGAATGCTAAAGTAAAGTTGGACTCCAAAAGGAGGAGAACTTTGGATTCCCTGGCACTGGGGTTACTCATGTCTGGAAAGGTTATCCAGGCACAACAAAACCTTCAGTGAATAACCTGTGTGCTGTATAGCAGTGTCATAAGGGTTTTGCCATAGGAACAAACGTATTGCAAGACTATCAAAGGCAACATTATGAAAGTGTTTTGAAGGTTATTGATGTTATTCCTCTGGGAATTGTATTACCAGTCACTGATATCAAAAGTAACAAATTTATAGAAGCTATGAATGATAGAGGCCTCAGAGCAAGAGCAAAGAATAAAAATAAAAAGGACTTGTTGGCTTACCATGTACTGTATAGGCTGCATGGAACATTAAATAGCATTTATCTGCTGTTCCTTCGGGCAGGGATCAGGCTCACACGTGCCTCCTTTCCAGGCACCTGGAGCCCCGTGCCCCTGTGCTGTCTGTGCAGGTGGAGGGAAAGAGCTCAGGGCTGGTGAGCACTGTGAGCACAGCTCCAGCCCAGCACTGCACAGATCTCCCTTCCTGCTGGGCAGGTGCCACGTGTGGGGCTGGGGGTCTGTGGCACTCTGGGACACATCCTTAGTCCATCGTGCCGCCGCCCTGGGGAGTGTACAGGGTGTGAGGGGCAATCCTCTTCCAAATTATTTTAAATCATTTTTATATGTACAAAAGTAGCTTGGAGCTTGGTGAAGCTTTAGGAGCAGTGCTGAAGGACGGCGTGTCTCTGTTAGGGAAAGCTTATCACGAGCTCTCAGTACATTCTCCTGGGCTTTTCTTGTTTGGTATTTGGAAATGTCAGCATTCTATTACTTGGTCCACCTACAACAATACCAATTAAAAAAGTAAGAAGTGATGCATCTGCAGGTGCCCGTAGAACTGCTCTTAATTCACAGAAATGCATTAATATTTAACAGATAATAGTGTTATTGAGGCAAACTAGGCCATCAGCTTGAGAAAAAAACTTGCACCATCTTCATTCCAACTAGAATTGGAAGCAGCGTGTTCTGTTGATAGAAACTTTGAAAGTGCTTGGTGAATGTCAGTGGAGCTTTGAAATTAAAATTTCTTCTTATTTCAGATCAACTATTATTGTATCTCTGGCTTGGGTGAGCTGGGAAAGGGCAGAAGCCACTTGGGGCATGATTTATAATGCTGGCATTTCTGGCCGGTGATGGGGATGGAAGTGTTCTGAGCTGAGCTCTGCCTGAGCTCGTTTGAAATGCAATGACAGAATTCCCATGTAAAGGTTGCAGTAAAAACAGAAAGAGGGAGAAGAGATTCTGTACTTCAGGATGAAAAAAAAAATAAAGAGTCCTCACAAATGTCAGCTGAGGGATCTCTGGCTCACACTTCTGTGGAAAAATAGCCCAAATGCAGTAGCAAATCTCCTACAGAGCAGCAGCCTGCAAAGAGAGCAGCACTTGGCAGTACAGCACTTGCAGTACCTCAGTATTTACATTTGTGTCTGTGATTAGTTGTGACTTTGCCCATGTGTGCACAGGGATCATGATTTCAAAGTATTCGTGCAGCTGCAGGGCACAACTCTGCTCCACATCTGCAGTTTCGGTGGCTGGGAGGTTCCTCACTGGTGCTTTATTGCCAATCAAGCCTTTTCTTTGTGTTACTCTATAAAAAGCCTTATTTTGCTGTTAAATCAAGTGATCCTGATGTATAAATTGGGTTTTTATCAGTTGGGAAAATTTTTGAGGTGTTTTGAAAATGAAAAGCACAATTCAAGTGTAGGACACTGAAATATCATGTAGCTTTGATGTTCTTCTCTGCACCACTTTCCTTGCAGAAGAAATTCCACTATTCTGGAAATGGTTGCAGTATACAAGTTTAACATAGGAAAACACAGAGGCGCTGTGCAAAGTAAGTCTACAAAGGTGGAGAGCTGGAGTAGCAGAATATATTCACTATAGCAAGAGATGTGTGTGATATAATAAGCCTCATTTGTCAGGAAGAGTATCTCAGAGGAGTTCAAACCCAAAGAAACCTTTGCTTTGCCCTCAGCACTATTATTTGAAAATCCTCAATGCTTTTGCAGAATGAATTGTAAAACTGCAGAGAGCAAGTGACAGGGAGGAGGAGAAGATGCCTTGGTGATTTCCATGGCAAATCTGTCTCCCTGCAGAGGCAGCCGGTGCTGCATGCAGCAGCTGGGTTAAAGGCAGCTGTTGCTGCTGTTTCACACTTTTCCTGGGCAGGGGTGTTAAGAAGGAGTATCTCTGAGTAAGCTGAAGTAGGACAGGTTGCTTTCTCTAACTTTTCTCTGCATGCTTTAATGATGGTTGTGTTTTTATATGCAAGCAAAGGCATAGCTGTAGAAGACTATTAACTGAATCAGACAGCTGCCTCTGACCGACAGCTCAAAGCTATGAAAGCCTCAGGCTGGTCTTTCTAGAATCCAGACATACAGTAAAAACTCTTGAAAAAGAGCCTTGCTCTGTGGGTGGCAGCCTGGAGCCCACCTTGGTTCTCTGAGAAAACCCTTTGGAGATGTGGGTGGGAGCCAGGCTGTGCTGAGGGATGCTGGGCACTACCAACACCACAACTGCTCGAGTGTCCTCAGAACTTCCCATGCAACTACTTTCATGGTTTCTGGTGCAATAAGCAGGACAGGAGACTTCCCTCCTGCACCTCTGTCCCTGGGACCTCTGTGTCAGCAGCACAGCTCCCTGCATGTTCCTAGATAAACAAATGCAGTCCCAGCTCATGGCAGAATTATCTTGTCCCTGTCAGCTGCCTGTGTAAGTTAAAGCTTCCAGCTGGGAGAGGTGACTCAGATGAAAAGAAATTTCCATTGTCCGGAAGAATAATACCTGTGTGAGAAAGAGAAGTGCCCTTTGTTTTATTTTGCTGCATGTTTCTGGTTGTGTAGCATCATCTTTCTGCTACACCTTTTACTAGCACTAGAGGTATTGCTATGAAAGATAAAAAAAAATCTCAGAAATCAATTTCTTTTGGAACTTTGGAGGCCAGGAATTACTGCATGTTATTTCTCTGTGTCTTTCAAAGTGTGTGTTAAGTAAACATGATCCTCAGGAGTATTTAGAGGCAGCTCTTTCTATATGAAATCTCTTCAGATGTATCACATTTGATGATGTATTAGTGAGTGTTTGGTATTTGTTCTATATTAAGACTCTCTTACTTTGCTGCTCACGTTATTTAAATGCTGCCTGCTGTGTGTGCTGTGCCCTTACCAAGGTATTGAAGAGGAACTGGGGAACACGTTATAAAATATACAGCCAGATGAAATCTTGATTCTCTTTAAAACAATTGCAGGAAATCTCATCATCGCAAAATAATGTTTTGCTTTCCAAGCCTTTCAGTATTTGCAGTACATGGAGCTGTATTGTCCTGTAGCCAGTCTCTTGTCTCAAAAATTCTTTAACTTAAACAAAAAAACTCAAAAGAATTTGGGCTGAAAAACTGGGAAAATGACTCTGTGTTGGAGTTGTGGGCTGGCTGACCTTTTGAGAGAAGCATTGTATCCATAGCGTATAAATCTGGGATGTGGGGATGGCTGCCACCCCAGAGGGGACCCAAAGCTCCTGTACAGGCAAGGACAGTGACAACTGGCACAAGTTCCTGAGTGAGTGCTGATTTAACTGCAGTGAAAACCACACATGCACCAATGTCTCTCTGCCTGGCTGACTCCAAGCATCTCCTCTTCCTGAGGAAGCTATTGAAGGGCCAGAAGTTCCAGCAGCTCTTTTGTCAGCTGGAGCCGTAGGGGACAAGGTTACTTCAAGGTGCTGTGCTAGCTAAAAGGGATTTTCCAGCAGAAGGAGTCCTGCTCTGCAGCACAACAACTGCTTTTGTGTCTGGCTCTGGGGTCCCACTCTCTTCCTGTGCTCCAGTGCTTCAGCTTGGGTGCCAGGGCTGTGCTATGTCTCTGGTAATTGTCTCGTTCTCCCTAATTAAACATGCCCAGCTCTAGATAAATTAAGGCAGTAGGTTGTGCGCTCAAAGGTAGTGGATTTTTTTTTTTTTTATTTTCACAGTTAGTGTGGAAGATTAATATATTCTAAGGCATCAGCCACCAGGTTGTCTTCCATAGCATGACCTCAATTAGAAATTAGTTCAAGGATAAAGAAATTGCTGGGATTCAAACCAATAATTTTGCCCAAAGCTTGCATTTGGTCTCTGAAAAAAATTCCATTACTTCAGTGTCTGTGTTATGTACGTGCCTGTGCCTTTTTCTTCAGGTATCTCAGACTCTGCTCTCAAACCTTTGAAAATACAGAGAAAACCATCCAGAAAGACACTGCTATAAATAGTAGAAGATTCTGTCATCCATGTGTCTGGGAATAGTTTCATTCACTGGTTTGATTTTTAGATAACATACAGATGTTACACAGGCACTCCCAGTACCTGTCCCTGAGTTACCTGTGGGTACTAAAGCATCATATAATGGTAGCCCCTCAAAACCACAGAAACCTCTTTATATTCACTTTTTACGGGACCTCTTTATATTAGCTTTTTTTGGAGGTGATAATCTGTCAGATGTTAAGGTTAATCCTGTCACCCCACAGCAATGGATGTGAATTATCTTCCCAGAAAATTGAGATTTCCTTTTCAGCCTTTTGGATAATTTGAGAAATAAAAAGTACACCTCACGAATGAATAGCTACCGGAAAAGAAAAATCCTGTTATAATTTTGGGGGTGAACAGGGAGGGAGTGGGGCACAGGAGCTGCCTGTGCATCCCACTGTCAAGCTCCACTCCTCCTACCCTTCCTGTTCGTGGTGTAGCCATCAGAGCTGTAACAGACTGGTTTCACCACATGTAGGGCTTCACAGGTTTGACACAACAAAACTGACACAGATGTTCAGTGCCAGCAGGGGCAAGTGGCTGCATTTGGGGGTAATTCCTTGGCTGAGATTAAATTCACTGATCTCATCACACCTGAGGATGATTTACTTCCTTTCATCCTTCCAGCAGGGTGTACAAATGCAAAACTTTCAGCTCAGAAGTATTTTTCCAAAGAAAATTATCTTCAGCTGTGGTCATTGGTGATTTGGGAGCCCCTGCCAGTGAGATTTTGCCTTGAGCTGATTGCCTTGGCTGAGCAACTGAAGAGCAGCTGGAAGCTGGCCAGAAATGGCTTTTGATTTTTGCTTTTAAAAGAAAAAGAAATAGAACCAAACGAGCATGCTTTGGTAAGGCAGAGGGGTTTTGTGATTATTCTCCCTGAGAAGGGAGACTTCCCCTTGGAGGAGACTGACTCTGGGAAGTGAAGAAGAAGCAAAAAGTGATTGCTGAAATACGAGTTTCCCCTGTGGCTGAGCCATTGTGGAACTCTGGAGGAACTGACCATTCCTTCACCCCAGCATTGGTCAGCCCTTTGCTGGCTCCCCATGGCTCTCCACCTGCTAGAACTGTTCCAGTTTGGTGTTTCTGCTCCTGTGAAAAATCCCCACATGGGGCAGGCTGGTGGAACAGACAATCCCTGCTTTAGTCAGATAATTTCCATGGTGTGTGGTGGGCAGCAGAGGAGGCTGCCAGGCTACTCCAGCCAGTGGCATGGAGGGCTGCAGCACCATTACATGCCATTATCACTTTCTGGATAATGTGTACACTTTCACCATCACATAGTTTTTCTCCTTCATTTTTCATGAGAACTGGCATTAGATTAATGGTTAAGCCATGGAAGAAACGTAACGCCGTGCCAGTCTGATTTATTGACCACTTAGTGCTGATGAAGCTTCAAACAAGAGTCAGACAGATGTTGCAGTTGCATTTTTCTTCATCAAAACCAACGACTTGTTGTGTTTAACCACTTGTTGCACCATCTCCTCCTTACCTCCTAGCAGCAGAGGAGGCAGGAGAAGCCAAGGAGCCTTGTCCAGGTCAGGGACAGATGGCAGAGCCTTCAACTCGGACGTGGGGGAAGTAAAGCAACTCTACTGAGGCTATAGGCACTGGAATGCCAGGTGGATTTCCAGCAGGAATGTTTCCAGAGCCATCTGCAGCCCAGTGCAGGGCTCCCCTTGTTCCCTGCTGCCACTCCAGTGAAGGGTTTCTGCCCTGGTGTGTCCACTATCCTGATGCCTTTCCTGTGTGGAAGCTACATTTGTATTTTTTTCTTTCAGTCTTTCACATCTCTCTTGCTCTCCTAGTAGGTAATCACAAATAGTGATTTGCTGCTAATTATGAGTTTTCCAAAACATATGTATTCTGTTCATTTGGGTCAAAACATTTCAGTTCACCAAGTAGATTGGCATTCATGAGATTTGCCATTCTGAGGTCAACTTTTAGATGTAGGCATAAGGAACAAACCTGTTTGGTTTGTGCTTATTTTATATGCTCTTATATATAAAAAGTATAAATTCCAGTGCTAGTCCACTGCTGAGGTCCACTTGCTTGTGCTGCACTGAAGCCAGGAAGCCCCATAATCCTGATCTGCTTGGTGACAAATCAGCACTATGAGGCTGTGAAAAATACAGCTTACCTGAGAGGAAGGTAGAAGCACCTGCAGAACTGTCACATCACCCAGTGCTGTGTCCTTGCTCCCTTCTTTGAAACTTCTCTGGGAGCAAGAGGTGTATTTACATGAAATCTCTGAAGCATATTACTTTTTATTACTTCATCATCTAGATCACTAATTATGTTAAATTAGCTGATGGAGACTATTTGGGTGTATGGGTAATCATTTTTACTATGTGAACCTCTTCTGAATTATGCACGAGAACTGTGATGTTTCAGACCTCCCCTTTGTAGAATGAGAGGTTGTGATGGTTTTCTGTGTCCTCTGGCTGTCTCTGTTTGGGGCAAACATGCCCATGAAAATGAAGGTTTTGAACACCTCACAACTGAATGCAAAAGGTCCAGCTGTTTGTCTCAGAAGATGTCTTGGTTTGAAAAGACAGGTGTCTGCTAAGGAAGGCAGGAGCCTCTCTTAAAATAGAAAATGTAAATCTCCTCTTTCTGAATTATTATAATTTTTAAATTAAGGGGCTCTCAGGCAAAGATGTGCAAGTAGGAATAATAGGTTTTTTTAATCAGGAAAAACAAAAACTAAAAATAAAAATGCAGCAATGCAAAACAGCACTGTCAGAGTCAGAATACAGCCTGACACCCTGTTGGTCAGGGGTTGGTGGCTGTCCCATTAATTGGTGGCTGCTCCTCCTGCAGTGACAGATGTGGTTCTGCTGAAGCAGTGATCCTGTAGAAGGGTGTAGGTTTCCCCTGAAGGTCCAGTGGTGGTGTAGATGGGCCTGTTTTTTCTCTGGGAATTTAGTGGGAGAAAAAGGCTGCTCCTCTGTGAATCCAGAGGGAAAAGGCTGACTGTGTGTGGTGTTCCACATCTCAGATTATATCCAGGTAGGAATGCTTGGCTCCTCCCCCTGGGTGGAGCATCTCCCAATGGGATGATGTAATTTTATCAGTCATGCAGTGACACTCAATGGCCCATTAACAGAAGATATCTCCCACAGGGAGGATGGGTGGTGGAAGAGATAAAGAAAACTGCCCCAGGCTTTAACGGCTGACCTATTAACAGAAGATAACTGCCCCACCTGGTTCTAACAGATGGCAATAGAATACACACCCCTGGCCACATGTTGCATTTGCAACCTAAGACAGGAGAATCTTGGGAATAGAAGAGCCAACAGTTTTCTTTGCTTTAGCAGTTCCCAAAAACGCTCTGAAATAAATTCTTACCTGTTCCTTACTAGGTTTCTTTGCCTCTTCCCCGTACAGTACAACTCTTTTAGCACTGGCTGCAAGAATTTGATACTGCTTTCTCACAGAATCTTCACTGAGAATCCCCTGCTTGCAGTTCTGTCCATAGAGGGGGAAAATGCAAGTTCCTGCTTGCATATTTTCACAACCTAAGAGAGCTCGTCCTCCAGACAGAGGAATGTGTCTGGTTACCAATGCTCTGTGGGCCTGCTCTGCTTTTCACGTCGCTGTACACGGGCACCAGTGGCCTCCCCACTGCCAGCACCTTCTTAGCCAGCCTGGAGGAGCTGGGAGACATGACCAGCCTGCCCTGATCTTGGGGATGTGCAGGATGCTCCCTGTGTGCGGGGTGCACAAGAGGGTCAGTGCTGAGTGCCACCCTGCCCTGGCAGCTCTGGGTGCAGCTCCCAGCATGCTGGGCTTCAGTGCTGTGCTTTGCCCATCAGAAATTCCCTCCACAGGTCTCCTTGGTGAAGGTGTCCTGTCCTGCTCCAGCTCTCCCCTGGTTTCATAAGCAAGTGCTCCCATCAGCACAACCTGTGCAAGAGGATGATGGGTTGTTTTCCTGCTCCCCCTCGGAACAGGGCTCTAACAGCATTAACGAAACATTAGAGTTTTAATTACACCATTATCCTATTTATTTTTATAAATAATTCCAAAGCAGTCATTAAAGTTTGTGAACTTAGGAGTAAATGACTTCAGGGAAAGAAATCATCTCCTCAATCTTGTTATTATCTATCGAACAATCTCCCTGGGACGCTGTTGGGGAACTGGCGGAGCTGTTGCTGCTGCTGCTGAGATGATTCATTTACTCTCAGGGTGGTAACAGAGCTCAGCTCCTGCTCCACTGTTGGTGGGACAGCACCGCAGGGCGTCAGCCCCGTGGGGAGAGGGAGCGGGATCAGCTGCGGGATCCGCCTGCAGGATCTGCTGTGGGATCAGCCTGCGGGATCAGCTGTGGGATCCACTTGCAGGATCAGTTGTGGGATCAGCTGTGGGATCAGCTGCGGGATCAGCTGTGGGATCCACTTGCAGGATCAGTTGTGGGATCAGCTGTGGGATCAGCTGTGGGATCCACTTGCAGGATCAGCTGTGGGATCAGCTGCGGGATCCGCCTGCGGGAAGCCGGCACCTCTGTCCTCCTGCAGCTGTCCTGCAAGGGGTTTTTCCAGTCCCAAACTTCTGCAGTTTGCAAACATCTTCAAAAGACAAGGAATTACAGAGAGAGCCTCTGTAAAGAGCCCCTGTTTGGAGTGCTCTGTAGTAATGTTTGTGAGCCTCCTCAGCTCTTCCCTCCTGCTTTCTGTCACTGTATGGAGAGTGTGACTGTTCCTTATGTTCTCAGGTGACTTTCTGTATATTCAAAAAAAGACTGATGTGGGCCAGAACTGATGGAAGCACTGTCTCAAACAAACAAAAGGCCACCAAAGCATATTACCTAGTGTTCATTGTCAGTGGTGTTCACAGGACTACTGCAAGTATTTGGTGTTGTAAGGGTTGGAAAGAGGTTCACGCTGAACATACCAGTGGAGCAGGAGAGTTGCAAGCAGAGGGCCCTCAGGAGGGGGGAATCCACGTGCAAACTCTCAGCCACCGTCTTTTGCCACCTCTTTTAAAGAGCAGCTCTTACCTCTGGGAAATCCGGTACAATCTGGGGTCTGACCATGATGCTTGCTGTCACAGTTTTAATTAGGAAGTTAAATGCAGTGAGTGCTGGCCCCAGCAACATAACTCTTGCTCTGCTGTCCCTGCAGAACCCAGACATTGTGTTGGTGCACTACCTGAACGTCCCGGCCATTGAGGACTGCGGGAAACCGTGCGGCCCCATCCTGTGCTCAATAAACACCGACAAGAAGGAATGGGCAAAGTGGACAAAAGAGGAACTCATCGGGCAGCTCAAACCGATGTGTGAGTATCTGGAGCTGGTTTTGCTTCTTTGCTTTATATTTAGAGTCCAGCATCTCTCACAGCTGACAACCATCCTGTGAAGGAGTCATTTGTCCATCCAGCTCAGCTTGCATCTGCATGCACTTTCTTTCCAATATTAAACATTCTGGGATGCATGTTATAAGAGCTGCCCAGACTGTCCCTAAAGAGGTCTGCTCTGCACACTGGGAAAAAATTGTACCTACTTGCATGTTTTAGGGCTGTTTGTAGGCACCTGCTCACTTGCAAAGAGTCTGTGCAGTAGTGGCAGGTGGATTCCCCCAAGGGCACTCCACGTTTGGGTGGTCATTGTCAGGTCACAGTGGGTTGCTGTAGCTCACAGGTAGACCCATGGAACTGAGTGTTTTGAACTGAGCATCATTTCCTACAGTTTTGAATTTTGCAGCCTGAAGAGAAGGCTGCTTAGAGAAGGTGTGCAGGGTGATGGGGAAGTTTGCCCTCAGACAGGCAGTTCTTTGAACCCCTCTGCATCTGCCTTGGTGTATAATATTTTCCATTGCATCACAGTTATATTGTATGTCTTCCCTGGAGAGCACATTCCACTGTGCACATGAACATCTTTTTGCAATGAAAGAAAAATTAGACATAAAGTGGGCCTATAACCAAGAGAAAATTAACTGCAAAAGCCACAATACCAAATGTGAGTCAACAAATACCAGGTCTGCTTCTGTTCCTTCCCCCTGCCCCTGCGTGGATGCTGGTGTCATGCCCTGCCTCCTGTAATTGGAGGTCACAGCCACGGGGTGCATCCTGATGTGTCTCTGCCATTCGTGAAAGATCAGCCTTGTGCTGACCACAGTGTTGGTAATCTGAGTTTGCAGTCCTTTGTTGCATCCTGAACTCTGCAGGCCCATGTATTCCTTTTCCACACAAAGCTGGAGGGCAGAGGAGGATAGAGAAAATGACACGTTTGCCCCTGGGGCTGATAAACTTAGACAGAAACCCAGGATGTTGGTGTAGCTGAGACTGGATGAGTACCTTAACATTAAACAGGAAAGGAAGCAACAGCCTGTTAAAAAATCTGCAGTGCATCAAGAAAATTATGTGAAAACCACAACGAACTCGCCATAAATTTAATAACACTTGGCTCTTTTATGTCTCAGGAGGGAAGAGTGAAATTCTGCACAATTATTCAGAGTATATATGCATGTACATGTCTCTTTTTATGGGTACATATCCTGGGAAACACATCCTTAGAAATGTAGCTACAATAAAAGCTTTGTATTCTGATCATACCTAGAAAACAAAGAGGACACGGATAACCGTGTTTGGGGAACACAGAGGAGCACTGCTCGCCAAGAAGCCATCAGATTTGGTTCCAGTATAGGGTGTGCCATGAAATTCTGGAGCCAAGCACATTAGTTTCATCACATTTTTGCATTAATCACATTCTTTCACGGACTTCACAGTTTGATTGCCTGATGTTTCCAAATTTCTCTGCCCTAAAGCAGATTTGCCAATGGCTTAATCAAAGTGTTGTGCATGGTGTCGCTGGTGCAGTGACAGTCTCACCCTTTTACTTGTTCTGTGTTGGGGTTTGTTGTGTTTTATTCCTCTAGACTTGGAAGCTGTGTGGGGGTTTTGTTGATTGATTTGTTTTCTTTGTTGCTGTTTTCCACGAGAATTTCTCATTTAAGATAAGTTAGTGATGATTACAACCAGGGTGTGTGTGTGGAGGTCCAAAGCCTCTGTACCTGCGGGGAGGTTCCCATTTCAGACCACTGATGTCATTCAGGATTAAGGGAGAGAAGCTGATAGTAGTTCTGCCTTTGGGGAAAATGCTTCCTCCTGGTCAGAGGTTGGTGGCAGTGTCCAGCTCTTGACTCACTGACAAGTGCTGTTTGTTTAAGTCCTACTCAGCCTGGGCTGAAGTCAGGTGTTAAAGCTGTTGACCTCTGTCAGGTGTCAAAGCTTTTCTATCAGAATGGAGGGTAGCAGACAGTCAGTGGTGTGGGAGCATGTTCTCTTGGCCATGTGAGCCTGGAGAACTAAAAGCAATGTGGCAGATGGCTGGCAGGGTGAGCAGCATCAGTCCTGGAGTCCAAGCTAGACAAATACATCAAACTGTTTTTCCTGAAATGCAGAGAGACCCTGGCTGGCATGATCAGGGAGTTTGTTTACATTTCTTGCATCCATAATTCGCTCAGCTCCCTTTTCTTTTCCCACTGCATCATCCCAAAGTCATTCCAGGCTTCAGCAAGTCTTGAGCAGCATCAGGGACAGGCACCAGCTCCTGGTGCCAGCCTTGTCACCCCCGTAAGCAGAGCAGGGTCCTGAAGTTTGCCATTCTGTGACTGTGCTTGCACTGGTCGTTATGGATTAAAAGCCCACCTTTTTGGAGTGGCCTTAGAGCTCTGAGAGCTTTGTGGAAAGAGCATTAACTTGTTCTAAGGTGGTGTGTGAACTAATTAAGAGACTGAAATGCACCCATATGAACATCCATGAAAGGTAAATGCTGCAGATGCTCTAAGGACTTGAGGCTTTCTCAACACCTCCAGCTGAGTTGAGACTGTAAATAATTAATTAATCAACCTGACTTCAGCTTTCATGGCTTTAGACTTTTGCTTTAGTTCTGATCTATTTGACAACTGCCTTCACACTGGAACACCCATGACCTCCTGATTGCCTTCTCTGGACCATCACTGTTGGCTTGTCAGACCTCAATTTGGCAGTCCTCAAGACTGAAGCATGTGAGCCTGGAAGGCCTCATACACATTCCTGACCTCCCACAGGATGATTCCTTTCTCCCTGCAGGCTTAGAGAGGAGGCCTCTTGTCTCACCAAGGTCAGGGAGCCCAGGGAAGGCTGTGACACCTCCACTTGGGATAATCCAACTGTTGGGAGCACCTCAACTGGGTGTCTCAAGCAAAAGGGTTATTGGTGTGTGTTGCTTTGGTATGAATGCAACTTTTGGGTACATTTGTGTAAAGTGAATAGCTATAATACATGAAAATTCCGCAGGAATGTGGTCCGAGGCACCTGTAAGTCATTTCAGGATGCCTGGTGTGAAGAATGAGCCTCAATTTGGCATAACTTTCAATTTCCCCCGCCCTTTGTGCCCCATTACAGTCTTGCTTTGAGATTTCTCTCAATAGATTAGCAGATGTCCTTAGAGGCATCTGGTGGTAAAAGCAAATTCAGTGGCAGAATCCATCACAGCAGAATTCTGTATATAAACTCCATATGATCAGCAAATTGTGGGCCAGCTCATGTTGGGGGTTTCTCCAAATCATCTCCTTTTGGCTCTCTCATCCTTCAGCTGGCAAAGTATGACTTAAAAGCTCACAGCTGGTGCTACGTTGCAGTCCTTGTTCCAGGTCCACTATAATTAAGAGCTATCTTCCTTTCAGAGGAAAAGCTTTTTGCATTCCTTTGCTGCATAGGAACTGAGGGCTCCTGTTTGTGCCGCCTGCACAGCTGGGCAAGCTGGAAGTTCCATGTGTGCTCATCAGTCAATGGGCATGGGCTGCTCTTGCCTTTTCCCAGAGTCCCTAATTCTGTGGTAGTGAAGCCATCAGGCCTCCTGGAGGGGACCTCAACCTTCACCCCACGTTGGCAGCACTGGAGAAGGCATCAAACGCCTGTAGCTCAGAACAAAACTCAGCAGCAACTGGAATTAATGCAGTTTGAAAAACTGAGTTGTTAGGAGTTTTACCTTGGCTTGAATTTATATTCAATTTCAGTAACTCTATTTAAGGATTGGGGTTATATTTCATCTTAAAAGATCAGTTATACAAAAATGCCACATGGGGTGAATTTCACAATTCCCCAAGCAGTTTGTCTGAACTCCAAAGTACCCCTCAATGGAAACTGAAGTTTGCCAGCTTAGCTCAGCTGACCATGTAGGAAGCAATGTGGGTTCTTTAAAAAGACATTGGGTTTAGTAATGCTGACATCCAGTTTTACTGCAATAGTCTGAGTTTTTATTAAAAAGAGAACACGATAGAAGGTGCTAGATAGGCTCTTATATCTAGCCACCCCTAGGACTTTGAGTACCCCTGTTCACACTGTCTGTGTGGCCAGCATCAGCCTCCTGCTCATCAGCCACCTGCTCAGCTTCTCATCTTCCCCCAACCCCTTCACTACTGCAGATGTGCAGCTCATGCAAGAATACACTTTTCCTCTCCCTCCGAGATCTGTGGTGGCCTTTCTGTCCCCAGAAGAAGCTTGACCTGCCTAAATGGGCCACTCTGTAGGGAAACAGTTTCCCTTGTGGTCAAATTTCATCTACTGCAGACAGTCCTGCTTTGCCAAAAGAACAAAATTAGGAACTGTGTTTCAGCTGGTACCTTTCAGCTGCGTTTGGAGACACCAAAGTAAAATAATCCCACTGAGTGCTGACAGCAGTCCAGTAGGAACCCACCATTATCAGTAATGGAAACTAACTTGAGGAAACCTAAACCAAATAGTTTCCTGACCCCTAAAACTTGGGTATTAAACCAGATGCAGCAATTACTGAACCTCTCTGAGGAGGCTACAGGCACACCAGCCTTTGTTTCCTGTTCTTTCTTAGTATTTTGTCTCCTCTGTTAGCACTTGGCAGACTGGCAGTGACTGGCAGACAGTCCTAGAGCATCTGCAAAGGTGTCAGTCCACATCCACATCCTCCTGGCAGTGCCACCGAGATGTGGCCCGGGGAAGGAGGGCTGGGAACCCCGGGAAGAGCACTGGGGAGAAGGGAGCCTTAGGAAAGGCTCAAAGCCCTCTCTGTGCGGGCCATGCTTATGAGGAATTCTTTTCCCCCAGATACGCCAAGCAAGACTTTTGCTAAAAAAAACCCAAAACAAAAAACAAAAACTGGAGAAAAAGAAATTAAAATTAACACTAAAGAAATGGGGAGGCCTTGGCAGGCTTCGTGTGGGTGCAGGGCACCGGGACAGGCGGTCCCGCTCCCGGTGCTGATCCCGGCCTTATCCCGGTCCCGTCCTGGTCCCGCTCCCGGTGCTGATCCCGGCCTTATCCCGGTCCCGTCCTGGTCCCGCTCCCGGTGCTGATCCCGGCCTTATCCCGGTCCCGTCCTGGTCCCGCTCCCGGTGCTGATCCCGGCCTTATCCCGGTCCCGTCCTGGTCCCGCTCCCGGTGCTGATCCCGGCCTTATCCCGGTCCCGTCCTGGTCCCGCTCCCGCTCCCGCCGCCCGTTCCTTATCCGCTGGCGCCACCTGGCGGCCGCCGGGCGCTGTTCCCGGTGCTCTCGGGCAGCAGCCGCAGGAGGAGGAGGAGGAGGGGGAGGATGGTGATGGTGCCCTTGAGCCGCAGCCGGAGGAGGGCGAGCACCACACAGGACGAGTGGGAGAGGTGGCTTCCACTCTGCTCCATGTGCGAGCAGCCTTGGACTTGATGTACCTGTAAACAGCGGCAGGAGCAGCTTTGGAAGAGTCGTGCCTTGTCCTGCTGGCCCCCTCCAAGGCACGTTGGAGCACGTCTGCCCAGTCCCTATGAACATCCCACTGCATCTGAGTAAACCTTCAAGGAAAAGCGTTGTTTTGGAAGGCAGACATCTCTTTAAGGAGAGCTCCGAGCAAAACGCTGCTGTGAGTCCGTGCAGGACATTAGCATTCACGGGGTGTCACTGCTGTCCCCAGCACTGAGGCTCAGGTAAACCTGTCCTTCACAACCAGTAACAAGTGGAAATGGAAAGCTGGAAAATCAAAGCTAAACTGTGTGTGGGTGTCTGAGTACAAAAGGATAAATGTAATGGAAATATCCTTCAGCTGAACTGAGAAATCAGAGCAAGGCCTTTACTTCTGTCAACAGAAACGCAGTGGAAATTAAAGGGACAAGGCTGCCATTTCCCATTGACCATCGCCATGGAAACACCTCTCAGTGTCAACACTTGGTGGAGCAGGATGTAGGCAGCAAGGCAGGAATGGGCAGTTGGACAAAGGACCCACTCACGCTTCCAGCAGCATTTTGGGGATTTTTAAAGCACTTTTTGTAGGTCAGGAGTGGCTGAGGGCAGGACTTCTGACACCAGGGCTTGCAGCAGGCTGTCAAGATACATCGCAAGGAGAGGCAAACAGAAGCCTGACCTTGATGATTCCAGCTCTGTCAGTCTTATCCAACTTACCAGTTTCATGTGGGAGATCTCATTGTTGTTACTCAAGTAACAAAATACTTACCAAACTGGGGCAGAGGAGCCACATGCAGGGTATAGGGAATGGCTTCATCATGTACTCTATATGTACATGTATGTGTCAGCTGTGTTCTTGGGGGGGTGGTATGGAAGAGCAAGGTCTTTGGAATAAAACCAAGAAGTGTAAAATGCTTGAGGTGGCAAAGAGAAATGTCTAGAAGTATTCAGAAAGGGTGAAATGATCAGATTTAGGGTATTTTAGGGACAAGTTTTTCTTAGGGTAGGGAAACCACAGGGAGGGAAACAGCTGTTGATGGTTTTAGGTCTAAAGTAATGATGAGACAGTGAGATAGAGTTCAGGTGATGGGGAGGAGGAAGGTATCTGCAAGACAGGAGGACTGCAGGGCTGGACATTGTGGAGGACTGAGTACCCCCAGCAGCAGCAGAAGGCAGAAATAGCCAAGGTATTGTAAGAAACTTGGACAGTCATATGTTTCTGTGTGCAGGTTTCCCTTGGATTCTGAGCAGCCCTTTTGCTGGTAATTCAGATCATCTTTCATTCCTTTGCTCATTGTGGCCAAAGTCCTGGCAGTGCTAATGAACGAGGAGCTGCTGGGCACTATCAGAAGGTCATTTTGATTGCCTTTTCTTAAAAAGGAAGAAACAGAAGAAAGGTGAGAGCAGAAGCTCATAAAAAGAGATTGCAGCAGCATTAGCACTCTGAGTTGTGGACCTTCCCCCAGCCTCACTTCTCTCCTTTGAGCACCCAGTGCAGCACCAGTAGCTCTGCCTGGCTGCACTGCCTCATGCTGCAGGCGCTGTGCAGAGGGTGTGTGGCAGGAGGAATGTGTTGCTGCTGTAATGCAGCAGCTTTTAGACCCCTCCATGCTATCACTGAAAAGGAAAGTGTTGAAGCAGTTCACAGCTTTCATTTTAAATTATCAGGAAATGCAGTAGGAGTCTGAACAGGAATCTGGATTGAAATCCTTTCCAGAATTTCCACTAAGCTTCAGACTTTAGTTTTTTTCCCTTCTGTGTTCATATATTATGGCTATATTTAATCAAACATAGTTTTACAGTGGTTTCACTTCTTGAACCACTAAGAAGCAGGAAGAGTATGTGTGTATGCTTTTTATTAGCCTTCCTTTCATAATGCACTTTCTTCCCTATAGAAATCTCCTTTCCTGCTGATTCATTATGTGTCAGGAAGCCAAGCGTGACATGTTAAAAGCCATCTTGATAGTGTTTGGTATTCAGTACTAACAATTCACCAGGCACAAGAGTCTTTCTTTAAAAGAGGGAGGAAGAAAATCTGCATATTGGATGTGCCAAGATAGTGGATAATTTGCATTAAGCATCCAGACATTCTTTTTTTGCAATCTGTCACCCTTCACCGGCTTTTTATTTTATAACATTCAAAGCATATGGGGAACATAAGTACCAAAAAGAAAGTGGCACCACGTGGACAGAAGCTGGAGCCAGAACCTTTTAGGATCAGCTGGAGCAAGGCTAGAGAAGGACCTTTCCTCAGCAGCAATTGATCCTCAATGGGACTTTGCTATGCTGGAAGGACCTGAAAATAATAGGCATGGTTCTCTAAGTACCCAGCTGTAAAGCTGTCCACTATGCCTTAGCTCCTAGCTCACAGCTTGATTCAGACTTAAGCACCATCATCATGAATACACAAACCCTGAGCCATGATTCACTTTCCAAACTTGCCCCCACCATGCACTGCTCATCCCAGGATGTAGCAGCAGTAGTGAGCAGCGCTGCAATCCTGCTGTAGAACAGACTTTCTGTGCCCAACAACACAGACACCAGCTCACTTCTTTAGCAAAGTGGTTCTGAAGTAACCAGGAATTACTTAATGCAAAGTTTCTCAATAATAATTACAGTTCAGTAACTTAGTGTTGTATAGCTGAAAGTATCCAAAATACGTGACTGCATTCTAATCTCACTGACAATGTATTTTTTGTAAAATTGCTATTTGGACATCACTTATTAGACACAATATCACTGGTGACAGAATAATGTATCCTAAATAATAAAATGAATGTGAGCAGAGGTAGTGAAGTGGCAAGCATGTCTAACTTAGATGTAGTAACAGAGACTGAATGTTAAGAGGAAATCCAAAACTGTGAATATACTAGAAAGCAAAATCTGTTGGGTACGATAACAATAAATGTGGTCATCAAACAAACATAGAGGGAGTTATTACAAAACTATCTGCACCACTTTAAATAGTGATATGGGGAAGAATACTTGTAAACCTGATTTACAGCATTTCTGCAGGTTATCCAGCCTGGCCAATAGCAATGTGAATTCTGCAGTATAAAACTAGACCAAGATGAGATGCTGTTAGGCAAAGTGACATTAGTAGGTGATGAGGCAATACAGCAACAGGTAACCAAAAAAGCAATAAAACTGCTTCACAGAGCAGATCCAGGAGCTCTGTTCCACCAGCTGCATGGGACACACAGGGTATGCTGCCCCTGTGACCACGGTCATTAGATGTCACAAACATCCTTCATTTGCTTCTGGTCTCCTTGCATGATGCTGCTTCTGGCTTGTGCCCCAGCCTGTGGCTGTACAGGAGCATCAGCCCAACCTGCTGTTGCCAGGATTTCACCCCTTCACATCGGGGCCCTTCACCATGCAGGGGGTCTGTGTCTTTACTACAAAGCCTAAGTCCATGGGACTTTTAGCTCTGATTTTCTGTGTTATGGTTTAAGGATTTTAGAACACAATATGCAAGGAACGTGCCTTGATAGACTATGGCAAAGACTTACCTGAAAAGAAGCTCCCAGGCATGAAGACACCTTGGAAATGATGTTGTCACTTATCAGCACTTTCTGAAATCTGCACATGAGCTGTGGTGCATTTAAAGGATAAATAAATAATATGCACATATAAATTGCTCAGAGAGACATTAAAGGAGACAGAGGATCCTGTGAGTCAGTTATTATGGATAAAATATTTTATGTGTCATTTCCATTGTAAGGTTGCAAATACCACTGTTACAGGAAATTCTGCAACTAAAATATTCTGAGAGGGAGTCTTTATTCAAATCATGTACCTGCATGCAGTCTAGCATTCTTATTTAAATAGCTAACAGACCTAGAGAGTTACCAAGAAAAGAGCTTCAGTTTGCAACATCACCCACCTGTCCGTTTTCCCAAATTACTAGAAGGTCATCCAAGTCTGAGGAGGAGCTCACACAGTGTCTGTTAGTCACTCCCAAAAAATGAGTCAGCCTTTACTGCTGCCACCCAGGATCTGACAATGAAGACCTGGCAGAAGGTTTGCATTTGCTGTTACTCTGGTGTATTTTTGGCTGCTGATTTTACTATAAAGCTGATTTTGTTGTCATATTAGACAGAAAAAGATTCCAAAATGCTCTTCAGAATTATACTGCTTTACTTCAATGGAATCAAGTCTCCTGTTATTTTTGGGTTTTCAGTGAAGGTTGCCGGCACTACAGAGAGTTGTTGCAGGTGCAGAGTCCTTGTTAGCAGCAGACTGAAATAGAGCCAGATACTCTACTGAGGGGTTTTTCCTCTATATATACCTAATTCAGGAACTGCCTTTGGAAGCCTGTTGATACCAATGACCAGAGAATAGTAAACCAGTATCCATTACTGTTGCTTTTTATAGGTCTCCTTTCAGTTCTGACAGAAAGCAGCAGGAATGGATTTTTGCTGGTAATTTGGAGTGGCTTTTGATGGTTTTGGCACGATTTTAGAGTTTCTGATCGGAAATTTTCCTGTTCTCCTTGCAGTTCATGGCATCAAGTGGACATGCAGCAATGGCAACAGCAGTTCAGGGTTCTCAGTGGAACAGCTCGTGCAGCAGATCCTCGACAGCCACCAGACCAAGCCCCAGCCTCGAACACACAACTGTCTCTGCACTGGTACCTTGGGTGAGTACCTTGACAGGGCACAGAGTGACTCAGCTCCATCCAGTCTGGCGTTTCTAGGACTGAGGTAATAAAAATGCTGTCTCATGAAACATTTGGGACACAATGAACTCAAGTCTCAAGCATAAAAAGATGCAGCTGGAACTTCTAGGGAAAATGTCAATGCTTTCTAATAAATGCAGTCCATACATGAGCTGCTCAGAAAGGTACATTCTCTTCCACATGTGCAAATTCTGTTACCAAAGCCTCAGAAGCTAATGTTCTTCCAACTTCACCCTCTGAATTCCTTGCCCTGCAGCTCACTTTTTTGGAGAAGTGCTCAGGTGGTTAACTGCAAGTTATCACTGAGATAAGACAGGTCTTATTTAGGTATCATGAAAATACAGATCTCTTTCTTGTTAAAGCAGATGACCTTGTTTTGGATGACAGTACAGCAGCAAGAAACAACATCCTTAGTGTTAACATTTCCCACAGACAGTGGAAAGCTAAGTGATTCACTTTCCAACTCCTCTGCTATATAGCTGCTCCTTTCTAGCACTTTGGTCAAATAAAGTATATGACACATTAACTAGTCTTTAGCAAAACTTATAAAGGAAAGTTGTCAGTGCTTCAAAGGGTTCTTTTTTTCTTTTCTTGAGCAGTTGCATTATACAATCAAGGCTTAAATAAGAATGATGACCTCTGAAATACCTGAGTTTGGATTAAAATTCACCCCTTAAGGCTCAGCATTTGATCCAGGCTTGCAGATCTGAACATGAATCCTTTTATTCTTCCCTTTGATGTTTTGTCTTGTGCTAAGTCTGCTCAGTGCTTTTTAACACAACAGTATTGCTTTGTTTTGTAACTGGCTTGCACACTGACACACACATTCCCAATCCCTTACTGTCATCCACAAATACAGCAGCATGAAAGTCTTTCCCTTGTTCCTGTTCATTTCTATACCTAGGAGAATAGAGAGATTTAATATTGTATTTAGTCTCAAAAGCACTGTCTTGAACTACTTTAAGTGACCTCATTCAAATCTTAAACACATAATAGAGAAGTTCCTCTTCAAGGGCAAGCAACAAAAGATTCAGCAAATTGCAGTGGCTACATGGATGCTTTCTGTTGCCCAGAAGATGGCATTTGTAATTGTAGCCATGAGCTATAGCGAGGAGGCTTCTTCCCCCTTCAGTCATTGTGCAGTTCCATAATTAATGTTCTTACCTCATTCAAAGGAAAATTAATCAATTAAGGAAAGAAACATCAAAAATTCATGGGCTGCTCTTCTTTATACAGCAAAAGCAGTCCCTGCACCAGAGTTTGTGACTAAGGTGCCTTTGCAGACAGAATTGTTTACTTCATTCTGCCTGATTACAAGCTCTCAGGAATGCAGGTGATGTTACCTTTACAGGCCAGTAAAGGTGCTAGCTGGTTTAATTAATGGAGCATTTTCTTCTGGTGGCCCTTGATTGAGCATTCTTCAGCAGCACCAGTGCTGACTGTGTGCTCCTCTCAGGGTACAGTGTGTCAGCACAAGAATGGCTGAGAGTCAGAGAAACACATCACCAGCCTTTTGGGAGGGCAAGAATGCTTTGTATGGCTAATGAGTTACTTCTTTAACAATTTGATTGGCAACTGTAAGACACAGTGATGACAGGAAGATGTGAGCTGCAGTCTCGGCAGCAGGGTGATGCCAGGGACAGGGGTATGATGTGGCATCTGTCACCTCCAGATTATTGGTCAGCATCCATGCCCCAAGAGTGGCTGTCAAACTTCCTGACATCACCCAGCGTAGAGAGCCGAGCATCTGTGTTTCAGGGGCTGAGTTCTTGTCCATGGGGCAGATGGAACAGGGCCCTGTGCCACAGCTGACAACAGCAGCACTTGCTCAGCAGACTTTGCACTGAGATTAGGCACATTTAAATAACTCTGAAACGTGTCACAGATGCCAATTACCCTCTGCCTGATCGAGGCAGGTGCTACATGGGGTGAGGGTAGAGGTCTCTATGTGCCTGTTGTGAGATTGCTGTCTTTGCATGCAGTGGATCTGTGCATTAGACAGATCTGTACTTCTGGCACTGGTGAGAAATTTATTTACAAGATCTCTCCTGCTCTCTCACATGTGTACTCACTTACTGTCACACATGTATGGACAAGCACAGCTGTTCTTGCTACAACCACAAGATACACAACTAGCAATGTCCTAATTTTGTATTTACTGAACGGCAAATACTGTTGTTTTCTGGCACAGGGGCAGGAAGCAGTGTGCATCACAAGTGTAACAGTGCCAAACACCGCATCATATCACCAAAGGTTGAACCAAGGACAGGTGGGTACAGCACTCATTCAGAGGTACAAAATAACGATGTCTCTGAAGGCAAGAACGAGCACAGTCACGGCAAGGCCTCCAGCCGAGAGAAGAGGAACGGCAAAGTGGCGAAACCAGTGTTGCTCCATCAAAACAGCACTGAGGTTTCTTCCACCAACCAGGTGGAAGTCCCTGACACAACCCAGAATTCTCCTGTGTCCATCAGCAGTGGGTTAAACAGCGACCCAGATATGGCAGATAGCCCAGCTGTCACTGGTGTGTCCAGTATGGCTGTAGCATCAGTTATGGGAAGTTTGTCACAAAGTGCCACCGTATTTATGTCAGAAGTCACCAGTGAAGCTGTGTACACGATGTCACCCACATCTGGCCCAAATCAACACCTTCTGTCCTCAGATGCAGCTGCACAAGGACTGGTACTTGCTGTGAGTTCAGATGGACACAAGTTTGCTTTTCCAACAACTGGCAGTTCAGAGAGCTTGTCGATGCTACCCAGCACTGTCTCTGAGGAACTTGTGCTCTCCACAACTTTAGAAGGAAATAGGAAAATTCCAGAAACCACCATGAATTTTGACCCAGACTGTTTCCTTAACAATCCCAAGCAAGGGCAGACTTATGGTGGAGGAGGTATGAAAAGTGACAGCATCAATACCAACATTAGGCAGTCACCCACAACAGAACGTAGCTTCAACTTCAATACAACCCTCACAAAAGAAATTAAAACTGAGGACACATCTTTCGAACAACAGATGTCCAAAGAAGCATTTTCCTCCACTTCTGCATCTAACACTCTCACACTCAGTACTGGTTCAGGTTTACTTCCATCTGGAGGAGGTCTGAGCCCAAGTACCACCCTGGAGCAGATGGACTTCAGTGCCATTGACTCCAACAAGGACTATTCTTCCAGCTTCAATCAGACCGTCCAGAGCCCTCACGTCCATCAGACCCCTTCCCCCAGCTTCTTTCTGCAGGATGCCAGCAAACCTCTTCCCCTTGAGCAAAACACTCACAACAATTTGAATGACACAGGTAGCTCATTTGTGAACACGTTAGGAATCTCCAATGTGAAAACAGAGTCCTCGTCCCAAACCACGTCCAACTGTAATGGCACAGTGGAAACCAGAATAGAGTCCACCTCTTCTCTCCAGCTCATGCAGTTCCAAGCAAACTTCCAAGCTATGACTGCAGAAGCTGAAGTTCCCATGGAGACCTCCCAGCAGGCAGAAGGAAATGAAAATCTACTTAAATCAGGGGATCTTCAAGCCTGCAACACAGAACACTACTTGCAGCCTGAGGCCAACGGTGGTATCAGGAATGGAAACAACCTCCCTATTCTCCAAGGAAACATGGTACAAGGACTCTATCCCGTGGCCCATCCTAGCTTAAATAACTCCTCCAACATGGAGCTTAACTTAGACCACTTTGACATCTCCTTCAGCAACCAGTTTTCTGATCTAATTAATGATTTCATATCGGTAGAAGGTGGGAGCAATGCTCTGTATGGACACCAGCTGGTGTCAGGTGACAGTGCTGGACTGTCTCAGCCTGAAGACAGTAACAGAGCGACGTACAACCAGGCCGAAATGTGCATTCCTTGCTGCAGCCCTCAGCAAGCCAACATGCAGCTCAGCAGCACGGAGAACGGAGCCAGCACCATGGCGTACATGCACGTGGCTGAGGTGGTCTCGGCAGCTGCGGCACAAGGCACTTTGGGGTTGCTGCAGCAGAGTGGGCGCTTGTTCATGGTGACAGATTATTCACCAGAATGGTCTTACCCTGAGGTAAGTCCAGGGCTTTTACTCACTCATGTTTACTGCTTTATCTTTCCTTGCTTTGTTAATAAGGGAACTGCTTTGTTAAAGCTTTGAAAAGGCTTTTAAAATACTTCTCTCCAAGTCAGAGCATTCAAGGCTGCTTGCATGTCTGAGTGTATTTTTAATTAAGCACTTCATTATCCTGACAGTGCCCTTTCTTCACTTAGGAAGCCTCTGAACAGAAAGGTATTGTTTTCATTGAAAGCCAAGTCTTTCCCACATGATGGCTTCATGGTGCTGCCTAGGCCCAGTAGAGCAGTAGTATTTGCAAACTGGAGCTGTTCCTTACATTCCTTACATTTACACTGATGTTCCTAGTAGAATAATTCAAGGCCTGCACAGCCTTAATGAGTTCAGCATTTCCCTCCATCTCACTGACTTCCAAAATCAGTCATATGCCCCATAAGCTGAAAATGGCAGCAGCACAGACCTTGCTGCTGTGAAGGAATGCACGAGGAAAGAAACTGTTTGAGCCACTAATGAGAAGGTTATTTTGAA
>VWZP01006246.1:750616-793077 GCA_013396995.1 Dicaeum eximium
CCGCGATGTTCGCGGCCGCTGAACGGCGCCCGGGCTCGTCCTCCGCCGCGGCCGGCCGGGCCGCCCCGAGCCCCAGCTATGCCGGCCAGCATTAGCCCGTCCGCCGCGGCCGCCGGGGCGCGGGGGTGGCACCGCTGAGACCCGCCGGCGCTGCGACAGGACGGCGGGGCTCCAGTTGGCTGCAAGGATGCGAGAGACGACAAGCAGGTCTGGGGGGAGCCGTCTCTGCCCGCCCCTGCTGCGGGGTCTGCGCCAGATGCTGGCTGGAGCCTCTGCTGATGCCTTGTAGACTCTCAGGTCAGTCCTGTGGTGCCAGATGTTGTCACATTATTTACCTGGAAGCAGGTAGAGGGACTACAGAGGGGTCCGGGACCCCCAGCCGTTGCAGGTGGATGCGCACATGTGACAAAGTACTGCTTTCAGTAAGTATTGCAGGATAAAGTGTTGCGCAGTGCTTGTTTGGGTTTAAATCTGCATGCTTCTGTGTTGTGCCTCACTCTGCCGCACTTCGGCGATGCCTGCACGCCTTGCTGCTCGCTGTGCCCCCAGCCGTGGGACGCGGTCGTGTTTTCATGTACTCGCCCTCCCCCTCCCGTGTTGGTCCTCAGCCCCTCCCCAGCGATGTTGCGATGCAGGTTCGGAGTTGTGACAGCACTTTAATTGTAGCATCACGTGTGCAGCAGGACGCATTACATCGGAGCGCCTCCAGCTCACAGCCTCGTGTTCTGAGCTGGTACGGCACAGAAGGAGGTCGGTAGCCCAGACCTTCTTGGGGATTTTAGGGATGCTGGAAACACACACCTGCTCCGCAGCACGTTATTGGAAAACTTGTTTTGCAGCGTGCTTTGCCAGAAAGAGCGGGACTAGGAAGAGGACTTCAGGAGAGTCAGTGGACTGCTCACAGTTTAGGTGGGGTAAACATGACTGACGTCAGACTTCATGAGAGCTTCCAGCAAAGGAGATCTGTCTGCCTTGCTGACCTGTTCCAGTGCTTCAGTTCTGTAGCTTGCAGCAATTCTTATTTATCTAACTTTGCACCAAATAGAGGCCATTTTATAGCATGCTGCTCTTCAGTCTGGTGATTTCAGAGTGAGTATTTTGATTCTTGAGGTTGCAGCTTTAATGAGAGAAAACTTGGGTCAGAATTGTTGTCATATGCATACATAAATATCATGCACAGTACTGTAAGCACAGATGCTGTGTAGTGTGGCATGAGATGCTTTTTTCCTGTTTTAGCTTGTTTAGCATGTAGCCCTAGGAGGAGGAAATCTCCAGGAGCCCTGAGTGGTAGCACTGGGCAGGTGAGCAGCAGCACAGCACGTTCTCCCAGGCTGTTGCTCTTGCATACATCCAAGAGCATTTTTCCTGTACGTTTTCCATAGTAATGGCACCCATCAGGTTGGTTTCTGACCTGAGATGGAGAGACTGACTTTAGGTAGCCAAATACAAATTTTATACAAATTACAAAACAGCACAAGAAGTGATGTCTTTAGCAGTGTGCCCTACCTTTAAAATATATGAAGTATACATGGCATGTTTAAAACTTTCCTTTGTTTCCTGAAACAGCTGTTCCTGGATAGCATTAAAATCTTGCCCTCTTAAGCCCTGGGGAAGAGAAGTCTGAAAAATAGGGCAGCAAGTGCTTTATTGCTGTTGGTATAGAGACTGCCACGTGGGGAAGAAGTCAGCCTGAGCAACCCTCTTGCTTCTCTTTTCTAGTAATGGCATGATGAAGTAGAGAAGTACCCTGTTTTGAGGGAGCACTGGCTACTGGAGGTGACAGGAACAGAGTAATCCCAGATGGCGTGGGAGTAATAGCTGAAGTCCTAGAGCACAGGAAGAACTATGGGAAAAGTGTTGACAGTAAGAAATTACTTTGCAGGTGAATTAAGGGCTTAAAATCACTGACAGTACCTGTGTGTGCAGGTCTGGATGACTTCATCATTCCTGCCCATGTCCACTAGTGTTCATTGCTTGGGTGAAAGCGTGGAGTTTCTTCAGCTGCTGCTTAGGCTCAGAGTGTACAATACAGTGTTTTCCTCATCTCATACCGCAGCAGTTGTGGTATTTCTCACTGATCAAAAGCTCTGGAAGTGACATGCCTCATTAACATAGATATGCATTCATCCTAGAATATGAATTTTAAATGCTTTCATTTGCAGGTAGAGACTGTGACCTGTAACAACTTACTGCTAAAGAGAGGTTCTCACAAGGGGCGTTGAGGATGTAACCGCAGTTTAATTTCAGAAATAGGTGTTCCTGCAACAATGCCACCTCAGAAATCAGCATTAAATGATCAAGTTGTTACTGCAACGTGAAAGATGTTCAGGATTTGTACTGTACAGAAGAATTGAGCAAGATTTTGTAGACCAGTGACAGATGATTTGCAAAATAGAAACAGAGCAGTGGCACTGTGAGCGACGTGGCCTTAGACTGCTTCCATCCCCACCCCAGCTTGTGCTGTATGAGAGAATATGGTGAGAGAATTCTGGCTTACTCTGCAAAACAGAAAAATGTCTTCATGCTGCATGGCTTTTTTTACAGTGCTCAGCTGTCACACTTGTTCAGTTCAGTCTGTGTGTGCTCATGCAGAGAATGATTTAACACAGAAACTGCCGGTAAAGAAACAGCACAGGCTGGGAAGCCAAAGCCCTCAGAGTGGCTCCTCCACACCAGGGTGTCTAAGCACAGTGCTTGGGGACACATGCAGATACAGATCTTGCACACCACTCAGTGTTTAGAATTCTGTGGGGCAATAATTATATGCTGGGCAGATGCAGCCCCAGTGGAATGTGCAGGAAATCATGGACCCTCATCCTTTAGTTCTTCCAGCCAGATGCTGTCATTTTGGTTGGGCAGCATGGCAAAAACCTCAAGACCTCTGGGGGAGAGGGTGAAAAAAGAGAAAGTATTGTTAACACTGCTTGCTACTGAGGACTGCCAATTTATTTTTCATCTGTATTTCAGCAGTATTTGCCCTACAGTAGTTCTGGCTGCACTGCCAGGTCGTGTGTGGCACGGACAGTTTCTTGCTGTTTGAAGCTTGCTTGGCAAAAGGACTGAAGATCCTTTGGGATGTGTTTTTGGCCGGTACAGCAGTGTGCAGAGATTAGAAAAGCCTATGCTCATTTCTTAAAATTGGCCTGTTAAGCAGAGGAGGGCTTGTCACTACTGCTGTGCCTTGCTATTCTCTTAGCTCCGTGCCCTGGGCCATGGTGGTGTTTGGGTACCAAACAAAGGAAGTGCAGAACTGATGTTTGATGAAGGTGTGCCTTTACTACCTGTTGTAATAAAGTGTGGGCAGAGGTAAAGCTCTGAGCTGTGCCTGCCCATGGGGGACACTGCATGCACAGCTCAAAATGAAAAATCCTGCTGTTGGAAGAGGCTTCGGGTTAGGCAGTGGGGAGGGCTGTGCAGAGGAGAGGCTGTAGTGGCGGTGCAGGTGAAGTGTTTGCAAGTGCTGTGTTTTAGCTCCCCTGTCAATAGAGGGTCCGTGCAGTCAGGAGCTGTTACCAGGCTGCACAAGGCACGTGCTTCTGCAGGCTCCAGTGAAAACTTGTGTCATGAAAATGGCTGGCATCTGTTCAGATTCTTACTGAGGAAATTCAGTGTTTATTGGAGAGCATTGAGGGAGAAAATGGAGGTGTGGCTTCAAGAATGTTGGAGATGAAACTAACTCCTCTGCTCCCTGCATTTTCCATTCTCTGTGCCTGCCCTGATGGCTTACTGAGCTGTTGGTACGGGTGTGCTTTAAATTCATTGTGAAGGGATCTGGGTTAAGAAAACACCACTGAAAACAGCCCTGAAAAAAAAAAAGGTAACAATATCCAGGTTGTCTGCGTGTAACTGTGCAAGCATACAGGCTTTAACTGTGTAAGATGCTAGCTGATGTAAACAGCCATGTATCTTTAGAGGATCTGTGCCAGAATTGTTCTGCATCTTTAGATAGGTTCAGTACATAACCTGCTGTCATTACTGTGATCAGTAGTAGGCTCTCTCACAATGCAGATGAAAGTGAAGCTTGTTCTGTGCTTGAAAGATAGTTTGTGTTTTAGGGAAATGATTATGAAACTCAAACCAATTGCTTAGTACTAGTCAAAATCTGACCAGGCAGCTCCTCCCAATTCCTCCTGGCTGGGACAGTTCAGCTCCCCTCAGGTTGCCACCATCTCTCCTTGTTATGCTAGGGGAAATATAGGGAGAAGTAATTATGGTGTTACATAGATATTGTTAAATTTGAAGAAGAATAATTTCCACAAAAGATACAGTATTCAGAATATTTTCTGTGAAATTCTGTGTCTTGGAGATAGAGAAGTGTGGTTTTTTCATCACCTTTGGTAGAGGAAGCCTTGAAGAATACCTTGAGAAACAGTCCCTGTATTTCCTAAAGAACATTAAAACATTTCTTAGATTGATGTGTAATGGAAAAACTCAATAAATGCACAAATTTGCATGTCTAAATTTTTAGCTCGCTAAAAGATTTTAAATTCTATCATCAAAAGCAGAATTTTTGGGCAAAACCTTAAATATGTGAATACGTTTGTATTCATGTGGATCTTTGTTGCCTTTGGACAGACTGAGGGTGCTTCCAGTGCAAGACATTTCCTTGGGCTCAGGCTGTTTAGTTTTCCTGTACAATGTAGCAGGAGAAAAGCTTATTTGGACAGTGATCTTTATGCTGTTGAGCTCTCATCTTCAGTGCATGAGATCCTCTGCTGGCTGTTAAAAACAAGAATGTGGAAACTGTTCCTGTAACTTCAGTGCCTGTTAAGTAGGTGGCCCTGCAGAGACCCCTGAAGTGAGCAAGAGAGAAAAGACTGTGACTAGAAAAATGAGAATAACACAGGATAAAAGGTCTTGAACTTCTCAGAGTGCTAGCTGTAACGTTCAGCCCTTCTCTCAGGTATTGCAAGGTGCATCTGTTGGCCCATCAGCAGTGTGTGAGATGGCTGGACGTGGTCCCAAATGCTGCCAGTCTGGTGTGTGTTCAGGGCTGGGGTGGGAGAGGAGCCTCATTGCTGAGTTCAGGAGAAACCTTGGGGGGAAGGTGTTCTCTCTCCCACTCCCTCCCCACCCCCACGCCCTCTTTTTTCTTTTTTGTGGTTAGGTTTGGGTTTTTTTGTTTGTTTGGGTTTTTTGTTGTTGTAGGTTATTTGTTGTTGTTGTTAATTTGTTAGGGGGGGTTTGTTTGGGTTTTTTTATAGACTAGTGCAGTGCATGCACTTCAAGTGAAGTTTTGAAAGTTCCTTCTGAAAGGCATATCTTGGTGTAATCGATACTACAGAATAATGAAAACACTATACATAAATAATTTTGGAGTTCTCATCAGTTGTGGCTTGCTTAGGCACCAGTTTTGGTCACCTGGAAAATGGGCAGCATAGGGGCACCTTCCCTGTACTGTTGCCCTACTTACCTCATTTGCTGCCTGGAGCTTTCTCATTTGGAGGCACACCCTGATCTGGGTAAATTCTGGTGCTCTCTTCTATACACAGAGAGGGCTCTGGCCATGCTGTGCTGGTGCTCCAGAATGTTTTTTTTCTACTTCCCATTTTACCAATAGCAGCATATTAGTAAAATGCCGGATCTGGTTAGAACCAGTTAATCCCGCCCTTAGTATTTTCCAGGAGCACTGCCAGGTGTCTGAATAGGAATACCTGGGAGCACCAGATGCTGTTTTGAATTCTGTTTCCTAATACCCTGCTTTCATTTCTTTGGTTTAGTGTTTTGTTTAGTGTCTGGGGACAATAGTGAGTGACAAGTGTACCTTTGGTAACTTAAGTCTTCTGACGAAAACTAACAAGAAGTTTTCAGTATCTTTAGCTTGGGATCAGGAAAGGTGGAGGCTTCACTCATTACAGATCATAAAGCCCAGAGAAGAGCCTGGAAAATAGTCACAAACATAGGGCCCTCCATTTCTGTCCAGAGTGGTTTCAGATTGAAAAATAAAATGGGGGAAAAATAATAGTCTGTATTCTCACATTTCACTGGAATTGTTTTCTCCTTTTCTGTTTCTGGGTGTACAGAATTATTCTCTCTGGACGCCTAAATGATTAGGAGCAAATCCCAGAATCTTGTAGCCCTGAGCTTGTCGGTTTATTACTCCGGTTCAAGCCAAATTTCTTCTTTTAAAACGATGCTGCTTCTGCCTGTACAAGGCTGAGGGCTCAGATGTGATACCCAGTGTGGCTTGCTGCTCTCAGCTCTAATAAATGCAAGTGCTGGTACCCAGCTAGGGAGAGTGGCATTACCTGTGTGGCACAGAGCTGTTCCCTGCAGGGCAAGCGTGGCCACTTCTCCAGGTGCCCGAGCAGTCGCAGCTGTGCTTGCACAGGCCTGCGGGGGGGACGGCTCAGCGGGGCCAGGTCTCTGCCAGTCTCTGCAGTGGACGTGCTCCGCCTGGCAATGGGGAGGGAGGAGACAGCGGTGTGGACTGCACTGCAGCACACTGCAGCACTCCTGGAACAAAGATTTGCTGGGCAAACAGGGCTTCTGTTGCTGCCGTGTGGTGACCGCAGCTGGGGGATAGGGCCTGACTCCACATCAGCGCCCTGAGTGTTTCAGCATACAGCTGCTGGTCCTGTCCCAGGGGCTTTGCAATTAATGGGACAACTGAAGGATTAGTAAGACACTAATAATAAAGCTTTGGAACTCACTAGAGTGAGTTCACCTCTGACATGAGGTTAGATGGGCGGTGCTGGTCACAGTCCTTTGTCCCTGGCTCTTGAGCAGCCAGAGTGGGATGCTGGAGCTGGCCAGAAGGGAGTGGAGCTCTTGCCTGCTGTCAGACCACAGCAGCCTCTTGGTGAGAAGGGGGTGTCTCCAGCCAGTGAGCTGTCCAGCCAGACCTGAGCTGTCTTGTCCCAATGGTCTACCATATGGTCCTTAGTGCAGTACAGCAGAGATCTCTCCAATACCCTCTACTGAGAGCTGTGCCTCGGATTGTAGTCTGAGTACTCCCACAGCCTTCCAGGGAGGGCTCTATGTTCTTCTTGGAGAAGGCTGACATGTTTAAAACTTCATCAGAGCTTGTCTATTTTGGTGCACATACTCCTTTTGCTGTCACTGGGCTTATCTGGCTTTCTGAGTGTTCTGCACCATCACACCATCTCTGTGGATGCATCAAACTGAACAATACCAGGGCTGTCTCTCCCTTACAGTTTACTACCTAAGCTCTTAGCATGATACCAAGATTCATTAAATGTTCTCTATCCTCAAAATAGTCCTGCCCAGCTTCACATGAGCTGCATGAAACTTACCCCTTATGGGTCACAGGGCAGAAGGAGCTCTGTATTTGCAGCCATTCCCTCTGCACTGACTGGCTCTATCCAGAGAATCGTTGCCCCAGCTGATCTCTACAGCATCAGGTTCAGCAATGATCTGTTAACCTGTCTGAACCTCCCTGCTCCACCATTCAAGCCTTAATAGCTGTAGGATAGTGCTATGTTAAAATGCAATGAGGGGAAAATCAGCCCTGAGACTTCTGCAGGGACCAGAGGGCTCCAGAGTTGCACGACTTTCCAGAGTGGTGTTACAGGATTGTCAGTGCCCAGACACCAAATTCTGGTACTTCTTTTTCTGGCACTTGGCTCAAGTTGTTTTCCAAGAAAGGGAGCCTGCCAGGGAAGGAGCAAGTGCCCTGTTAAAGGCTCCTTTTCCTAAGCACAGAAGGAAGCAGAGGAGTCTTTTTCTTCCAAGTACAATTATTGCATGATTCCAGGATGCAAGCCAAGCTGAATTCAGGACTCTTGTGAGCAGGGGGATGACTCTAATATGGCAGATGTGGTCCTGCTGAAATGCTCAGTGAATGATATATTTGCTTAGAGTCTGTGTTTTGAACGACTTTGCATTACCCCTAGAATTGTGTGCAAACAGCTGGACTCACAAGGAAAGGGATTTGTCTTCTGCCTGCATTTTTCATTTTTCTGTCTGTTTTCTGTAAGGAAGTTCTCTGGAATTGCAGTCAAAGGGTTGCTGCAGGAAGTTGAAAAGCTAGGATAGTGCAGGGCAAGTGTGTGTGTATTTGCAAGTAGAGTGAATCTCCTTTATCTCTTCCAGGATAGCTGTTTGTGACTTCTTGTAGTTGGCTGTCAAAACCTGAGCTTCCTTTCCATGGAAATATCCTTACTCTGACTTTCTCCCACCCAGATAACCAGTTCAGGATGTCCATATTGGAAAGACTTGAGCAGATGGAGAGGAGAATGGCTGAAATGACAGGCTCCCAGCAACACAAACAAGGAGTAGGAGGCGGGAGCAATGGGAATGGGAACAGTGGAACACAGGTGCAGGTATGAACCCTTCTGTGTCCAGACACAGCTTTATGCATTCTTACCAGAGGTTTTTTGAGGGGGCTGGGGTTTGGAAAGGGTTATAGTTTGTCCTAAGTAACAAGTCTGGTTTGTGGATGTCTAACAGCAGCTGGTTTTCGGTCACATTTACCACTGTCTCAGTACTTGTAGGAGTGGAAGGCTGCCTGTTCAGGGCAAGCTGCAGCTCCTCTCCATGGATAAACTGTGATGTGTGTGGTGTTTCAGTGCGTTTCTGGGACTGGGACCCTGGGCAGCTGCTTTGAGAGCCGCGTGGTGGTGGTGTGCGAGAAGATGATGAGTCGTGCGTGCTGGGCGAAGTCCAAACACTTGATCCATTCAAAGACTTTCCGAGGAATGACACTGCTCCATCTGGCTGCTGCCCAGGGCTATGCTACTCTCATCCAGACCCTCATCAAATGGCGGTAAGACTCAGCCTGCTGGACTCTGGGATGTCAGTACAGGCATGGCAGGAGCATATATAAACTCTGCTCAGTCCACATTTCTCGTTGTCTTGTACAAAGAATGAAGTCCCTGAACTTGTTTCCATCCCCATATCTGATAGGACCTGTCTCTTGAGAGTGAGTCCAGTCGCTGGATGTGTCATGCTCTTCATGTCTGTGGTGGGGGCACTGTCTGTAGTAAATACACGTGTTGTGGGCATGTGTGTGGCCTCTTCTCTGTGGTACGGTGCTTTGGATAAATCTCTGCTTAGACAGCAATCCTGACATAGCTACAGAGCATCATTCCTTCTCTTGTTTCCCCTGCAGCACCAAACATGCAGACAGCATTGATCTGGAGCTGGAAGTTGACCCTTTGAATGTGGATCATTTCTCCTGCACTCCTCTGGTAAGAGCAGGGTCTGAAACTTCTGAGAGAGTCTAAGGGCCCTTTGGGGTGCTCTGTCTGATGTGCTATTTTCCTAAAGTGTTTCACTCTCTGGAAGGTAGATGTTCCTGTATGTTCCTGTTGCATACACGGTAAGACATGGTACTATCAGCTTCCTGGCATTTTGTTGAGAGAGAGCACACAGAACAAAACTTTTTCATTGAGAGCCATGAGGAAAGGGGACAGACAGATAGTTCTGGTTAGTGTTTTACACAGAATCTAGTCTCCACTATCATGTTGTGAAAAGGACTTTACATGACTTCTTTCACATTGTCCTGTGCGACTGTTTAACTGTAGAAGTTGCAAAATTATAAACTATCTTGGTCACTGGAGTAATGAAATCATGACTGAGAACTTAGACAAGCAAAAAGCCAAAACAGATGGAACCAGAATTGCCAGTTTACAACTCAGAGTATTGAGTTTACTGTTCCCAACCTTTGATCCTGTCTGCATGTTTCTGACCTCAGAGATTCCTTTGTGTATGAAGCTGTTCCGTCTCTCCAGTGATGTCAATGTCACAAAAAAACCCCAAATCAGAAGAAAACAAACCGTCAGCTTTATTTGTTAATTAGAGGTGTCTCTGTTGTAGGAGAGAACAGTATGTATTCAGTCCTCTATATTGGCCTTTTGTTCTGTTGGGATGTTTATAAATATAATCTGCTGGCCTCGAGCATGTCATGGTTTTGTTTATCAGAGGAGTTTTTCCTTGAGCTGGGACCAGACTCCACTGCATTAATAAGAAGGCAGGTCTCCAGTGGATCAGTTACCTTTTCTTCTTTAGATGTGGGCATGTGCCCTGGGCCACATGGATGCAGCTGTTGTGCTGTACAAGTGGGACCGCCGAGCCATCTCCATTCCTGACTCCCTCGGGAGGCTGCCGCTGGCCATTGCTCGGTCTCGGGGCCACGTGAAGTTGGCGGAGTGCTTGGAGCAGCTGCAGCGAGATGAGCAAACTCAGCTTGGGCAAAACCCCAGGATTCAGTGCCCCTCGAGCACAGACTCCAACACAGAGAGCTGGGTATCCCAATGGCACAGTGAGCTTGTTGCCTCGCAGGAGCCTCAGAAGGGAGTCACAGTGATTTCCAGTACAAACACAGGTAAAACATCCTGGAGGGCATGCTCTGTTTTGCTGACATTTAACGTGTGAAAATGTGGGGATGAGGAGCTCACCTGGGCAGCAGGTGCCACCTGTAGCCTTGGTGTCCATACTTAATTCTTTTCTTGTGCTCCATGCACTTGAATAAGCATCAGGAAGAGGAGTGAGTGCCTGCTTTGGAAAGAGTGGTTGATACAGTATCCTCTCTGGGTAGTTGTTACTCCCTTTGCACATCCTCTCAGGTGTCCGTAGAGCATAGCACAAACTTTGGCCTGAGGCAGAAGCTGTTGATGTTCCTGTAGTAGTCATGAGTTGCATATTTAGTTTTGACCATTGATTTGTTTGTTTACAGAGCTGAGGCGGCCAAGATCAGAACCTTCCAGCTATTACAGTAGTGAGACTCAAAAGGATTACCCTGCACCCAAAAAGCATAAGCTGAGCCCTGAGTATTTTCAAGCCCGGCAAGAGAAGCTGCTTTCCACTGCACTGAGCCTGGAACAGCCAAGCATTAGGAAGCAGAACTCCAGCTCCAAGCAATCCTCCACTGAGACAGTCAGCCCCAGTGAAGGGCTGAGGGACTATGGCCGGGAGCTCTCCCAGCACATCCCAGAAGTTACTGGGTACCGGGGCTCTGGCAGCCAAGCAGGCATCAAATGGAACCCAAAAGACATTTATATTGGTGTGTCTGCAGTGCAGGTGGCAGGGAGCCAGAAGGGCACTGCCCTGGGGAAGGATGCTGTGGCCCATCGGCTGCGCCAGCGGGAGCAGATGAATGTGTTGATGATGGCCGACAGGGAGATGGTGGATGCAGAACTCCTGTCCTACAGGGACAACGCAGGGGATGAGGACTGTTTACACCACATGGATGAACTGCAGGTAAACACACCCACAGCACCAAGATCAGCAGTCTCATAGAGCATGGAGGCTACACAGAGGATCCCGACCATAAGAAACTTCCATGGAGGCCTCCAGAGACTCTGAATTGTGCTTTGAGAAGGAGGTGGTCACACAGTCAGTGTATTCTTTCTTCCAATTTCCAAGTGCAGGCATAAGGGCTAATGGTTAGCATTTAGGGTTGTACACTTCAACAGCATACAGAATGCACAAAATTGTTTGCACTTGTGCAAGGAAAAAGGAAAAAGCAGAGCCTGATCCCAGCAGTGCATGTGATTCAGATGGCCCAATAGTCCTGTGGGAACTGGGCAGCAGTCCCTACAAAGATAAGATGTGAGAGAGGTAGTGCTGTGGTTGCAGGCCAGGCCTCTGCGCTTCAGAGAGAAGGAGGTAAGAAAGAGTGGAGAATATAAGAGACAGTGGGTTTGGGGAAGGAAGAATCCCACTAGGTATGGAATAGAGGAAATAAAAATACAACAGAAGCAGGAGTGACATATTAGAAGTAGTCACTGGGACAAAGATACTGTGATTGTCTGAGCAAATGAGTAATGGGAACACAGCCTTACCTGTTCTGCCTCAGCATCTCTGAGTGTTCTCCTCTGGCTCATGTAACATGGGTGAAACAGAGCACTGTAAAACAAGAAGTTTTCTGTTCTCTGAGTTGAAAATTCCTGTGAAACTTGCTGAGCTGAGGGATATCATTCAGAAAGATTCTTGACAATGTTTTGTCCCAAGATTTTTAACATCTCTTGATGTGCCTTTATTGTCCTGTTGTGCTCTACTGCACATCTTAGCAAAAGAGTGGCAAAGTCACTTTTCCTTTGGAAATAACATACTAGTGACAGCTGTAGAGGGAGGGCCCAGAGACCTTTTACCAGATCTCTTGGGCTCCCCATAAAGGAAAAAAAGAGGTGCAGGGAATATGAAACCCTGCAGTGCTTGGTCTGAAGAGGTAGAAAAGCAAATGAACACTGGTTAAAGGATTTCTCTCCATTGCTGAGACAAACAGTAGACTCCAGCTTACACAGGTTGGGCAAAATGGGGAATTCTGTCTAAAGCTGGGCTGCAACATGGAAGCACAAGGCACCTTCAACCAGGCAGCTAAAGTTTGCTGTTCTTTGCCCCTTGACAGGTGAACATGATGACGCTTGCAGAGCACATTATTGAAGCTACGCCTGACAGGATCAAGCGAGAGAATTTTGTGCCAATGGAATCGCTGCTGGTGGAGAGGACAGACAGTGCTGCCATGAGCACCACCATGAGCTGGCTGGCCAGTTACCTCGCTGACGTCGATCACTTGCCCAGTGCTGCACAGATCAGGTCAGTGAGAGCTCTGAGCATGCTCTGGGTTTTGGTGTGGTGTGAGTGTTGGGCAGCATGTTGTGACTCTTCAGCCTGCAGGTGCCAGTTCTCAGTGAGACTCAGTTCTGGTCTTTCTGGCCCAGGCACACTCTAATGCTCAGATGTATTGTTGCCAGCACAGCTACAAATTAATGGAATGGGGTTTTCACTCCAGCACCACATCTGTGCAGTGCAGGACAGGCTCAGGGGTGTGGGATGTTGCTTGGAGAGAGGGATAGGAGCATAAACTTCTGTCTTGAACTCAGAAATGTTGTTGTCCTTATCTGTGATGCCAGCCCAAGTGCTTTGTAAGCCAATAATTCTACTGTGATTGGTATTTCAGAAGTCTGTATAGTGAACCCCTGACCCCTTCTTCGAACACCAGCTTGAGCCCTGCAGGCTCACCAATCAGTGAAATAGCTTTTGAGAAACCCAGCCTTCCCTCGGCAGCAGACTGGTCTGAATTTCTGAGTGCATCCACCAGCGAGAAGGTAGAAAATGAGTTTGCACAGTTAACTCTGTCTGATCATGAGCAGAGAGAACTCTATGAAGCTGCCAAACTCGTCCAGACAGTATTCAGGAAATACAAGGTACGTGGCCCAAATGTCCAGTCTCTTCTTTGATGGGTGTTTGAGAGAAAGTATAATCTGTTACAAACCAAAATGCGGGTAGTATCCACTCTGGGGACAAAAATACAGTTTCTATCATAACCTTTTCAGTGCTTCTGACATTTGCTTGTTGATGTTTGCCCTGCAAGTGCTGTATAGGGAGTGCATGCCATGCCATGGCATGCCTGCTGTGCCAGAGCAACACTCACAAAGCACATCCTCAAAATGTACCCCAGAGGTTCTGCTTAGTTGCCCATTTGGTGTAAAGATGCATTTTGAAGGTTTGTTCCTTATGTGAGCCGACAGCAGAGACATCTCCAAGAAATGCCTAGGCCTGAGTTGGACCAGGTGGTGTTGACAGGAGAGGTTTGCCCTGGGAGCAGGAGAGCCACATCACCTGTGCTGGGTTTTGGTGCACTCTGACTGATGCTGCTCCTGTCTTTGTCCACACAGGGTCGTCCTCTCCGGGAACAGCAGGAGGTGGCTGCTGCTGTTATTCAGCGTTGCTACCGAAAGTACAAACAGGTAATCAAGGAAGTGAAATTTTATGAGGCACATGGAAGTGCCATGAATGCAGCCTATTGCAGTGGGCATTGTCCTGCTGTTCCTCTCCTATGCTTTTCAGCATGCAGTAATGAAATACCTTGCTCAGGCAAAATGGAAAAGGGAAGAAGATTGGTGTTCTGAATCTTAGTTTTGGAGGGAATCCTTGAAATTTGTTTGTGATAACACCTGTGTTTTTGCTGTGAGATGGAGGGCTGTGATGTATTCCATATTGGTCTTTATGCATGCTACAGCCTGAGGAGACTATTCTGATTAGTTGCTTGCCAAATTTCATTGTGAAATTGAAGTTAGTTTTGCCTTTGATAAAGGTGAAGATGAAAACCAGGTTGTTTTATTTTGCACATACTAAACTTTAAACTATGGAAAGTCACATGTTGTAGCTTGTTGCAAGTTTTTCCAGGACTGAGACTGTTCTCCAGACTCTGGTTGGAGATGTGTTTTCAGGCTGAGTTCTCAACCCCAGAAAAAGAAGATACCTTTCCTTTTTGGTTGGGTTTTGTTTTTTTATGTTGTTGTTGTTTTTTGTGTGGTTTTTTGTTTGGTTGGTTTTTGGGGATTTTTCTTTTTTTGGTTGGTTGGTTTGGGTTTTTTTGTTTGGTTTTGGGGTTTTTTTGGTGAGGACTAGAGCCCACATACCTCTTCACACTTCACCCTGCTAGACAGTCTGTCTAATGCCTGGCAGCATGCTAACAGAAAGTGAAGCAAGGCACCTCTGCTCTTTTATAACCCTCAAAAACGCTTATTTGGGAGGTCTTTCTAGTGTTAGGTGACTGCATTGTGGTTCACATCCAACCCATTACATGGCTTTCATTCTGGAGTGATACTTCCTGTAGTAGGGAAGCTTAATTCCATTCAAAAACTGCTTGACAAATTGCTTTGTCTTGGATCCTGGAATCACTTCGTTTTGAGAGAAGATTGTTTGGGTCTTTTTGTTTTGTTTTTCATTCTTTATTTGCAGAACTAACATTAACTATGTATTTTTCTGTTTCTCCCCAAGCTTACTTGGATAGCCTTGAAGGTAATACAAATACAAACACTATTTTGGAAACAGTTCCCCATGGGTCACTAACTTTCACACTCAGTATGAACAAGGAGAACCTGGCACTTTGGGGAAATGTTTTAATAGTATCCACTAATAGATGCCTGAATCTGGGAAATCAAAGACAAACCAGACTTTCTGGGAGTTGTGTAGGGCCTGCAGTGCCACAGTTGCATCAGCTCTCATGAACAGGCATGGGCTGAGCTGCTGGGTGGGTTTTGCAGCCAGTTTCCAGAGGACAGGCTTTCCTTTAGTGCTCCTGATCAGCTGTCACTTGGTGATCTTTGCCTTGGCATTTGGGGAGCACAGAACATTTATCCCACCTGTGAGCCAATGTCCTCTGCATTCTGCTTGCCTGCTGAAGTATTTTGACCATTCATCTTTGAAATACCTGTGTGCTGAATTCCTAAGACCAACATCTCAGTAGATTGCTGCTCATGCTGATGTTGATGCCAGTCTTAAACTGTCACTGCCAATAATCCTCTGCTGTAAAGATGGGTTTCCCAGCTGTGCAACATCTTGATCTTGTCAGATTCTAGAATCAGCTGAGCTTTCCTCAGGGTGACCAGGAGGCAAGGTGTGCTTTTCCTGGAGAGAATGTGTCCTTGGGGTGATATTCCATCCAGAGCTTCCCCCTGTGCTGTGGTTTGTGTCAGGCTGAGGACTGTTCTGTCACCACAAGTGGCTTGAGCTCTGGGACACTGAGCTGGCCAAGGCTTTCCTCTTTGGGGAGGAGTTTAGGTGACATCTCCACTGATCCCCTTTCCAGAAAGAAGGAGGGAACAAGAGGAGGGCAGGGGCAGCTACTCAGGTCTTAGAGTTGCATGCAGACATAGGGGGTCTGGTCTATGCAGTGACTGCTAATTTCTCCTTCATGTGCCTTATTCCTCTGATCTGTTGCTGCACTGATCAGCGGAGGTTTGTGACTGGATTGGAACAGTCACAGCTCATGGCATCGTTTGTATTTGAACCCTTCTGTTCAGGGGTTTCTAACTCAGCCACAGAAGTCCCATCTGGCCTAAAACTTTGAAGGAAAACCATTACCAGCCCATGAGTGGACTTACTTAAAACAGCGAATTTAAAATCACAATCTGATCCATTAATTTAAAAATGTTAAAAAGAAAAAAGAAGGAAACAAAAAACCCAACAGAAATTAATAATGGCAAAATATAACTGCTCCTAACGACTGCTTCAATTCCAAAAAGTGAAATTTGGTAAATGGTGGTCTGTGATGATATTGGAGGTTTTTTTGCTTTGGGGTTATGTTGGAAGGGTTATTTGTTTGCTTTTGGGGTTTTTGGTCCCAGTAGAGTAGAAGATACTGAGACATGTTAGGACATGACCCTGTACAGGGCAGTAGCTGCTACTCATCTCTTTGATAAAGTGAGCAGAAGTCAAAGCTGATAAAATACCCAGAACAAGAGACACATTAGTTTTGAAAGTGTTAAAACTTAGCAAAGTAAGATGAGCAAATACTGTAAACCTCTATTACAATAGTATAAGTTCAACTTCTATACATTATGCTACATTTCCATCTTAGAAAGTACTTAAAAATATGCATGAATGCACATGGCTTCTGTTAAGTGGTCATTGCCTTGCATGCTGTCAGAGGAATAGGATGTAGAATAAAGATTTTCTTTTTAAGAGTTCGTACCTCCTTTACTGGGAATCACAGGGCTAGAAATAATACAGTGCTAGATGGAATTTGGGAAGTGTGATTGCTCATGCAAATTTTTGAGTTAATTGAATGCTTGTTACGGTTTTCTAATGAGATTTAATTTTGCCTGTGTCTTAGGCTCAGTATTAGACTTATAACTATTGTTGTTTTGGGGGTTTGTTGGGGCTGTTCGGGTTTGAAGAAAGATGAGGACAGACAATTGTTGCAATAGGACAAGTGGTAATGGTTTCAAACTAAGAAAGGGTAGATTCATATTAGATACAAGGAAGAAAGTTTTTATAATGGGGCTGGTGAGTCACTGGCACAGGTAGCCCAGAGATGTGGCAGATGCCCTATCCCTGGAAACATTCAAGAGCAGGCTGTGTGGGGCTCTGAGCGGCCTGATCTCCTTGGAAATGTCCCTATTCATGTTGGGGGAGTTGGACTAGATGACCTTTAAAGATTCCTCCCAGTGCAAACTATTCTATGATTCCATTAATCCAGTCAAACTATTCCACAGGCAGAAAAATAGTTGTTTTCCTGTTGCAGACTAAGTTCTGCCCCTAATCTTAGAGTTGTTCCAGTTTGCTGTCACTATTTTCTTACACAATTCCCAGTCAGGGAATAGATACTCATTTACTTCTCCTCACTTCTTAGTGGCTCGAGAGTCTTTCACCGTAGGAACCTGCTTCTTACTGGTCCTACTGGGATGCCTCATCTTCTCTTTGTTTCTGTTGTAGTATGCACTTTATAAAAAGATGACGCAAGCTGCCATTCTTATCCAGAGCAAATTCCGAAGTTACTACGAGCAGAAAAAATTCCAGCAGAGCCGACGAGCCGCGATGCTGATCCAGCAGTACTATCGCAGCTACAAAGAGTGTGGCAAGAGGAGGCAAAACCGTCGGGCAGCCACCATCGTACAGCAGAAACTCAGGTGAGCCCCAGGGGAATTGATGCTATTGGGATCTTTACATAATGTTTTTATGCTCTTCGAGGCTGTGCTGTGCTTCACAGACAAAGGCCAGCGGGAAAAGGACTGTGGTTCGTAGGATAATTATTGTTGCATTTAGTAGTATTCTCCCCAGTTTTGCCTACACTTCAGTGTTGGGGTTTTTTGTGTTTAGAAGCAGTCTGCTTACCAAGAAGCAGGATCAAGCTGCTCGCAAGATTATGCGGTTTTTACGACGCTGCCGCCACAGGTATGACACTATCCTTTTGGTATCTGCCCTTCCTTAGAGCAATGTGACAATATTCAAGTGTGTCTGCAATCAGTGCAATGTAAATATAATAGAAAGAGCTCACTACAGATCTTTTAATTGAAGAACAAAGCTGAACTGTTTCTAAGATGCACTGTCAAAAATGAAATCTTAAACTTAGGACTGTTTCTGAAAGAGAATTGTGTACAGCTCCATTACGTATAATGTAAAACAGCCCAGGTTGTGTGACTTTAAAAGCAGGACTTGAGGAAGTCTAAAAAAAACCTTGTTAAATCATAGCTACAGCCTCTGAGTGCCGCCCAAAACATTCATGGTATGTGGGAAAGTGCCAAAAGTGATGACATCTGGTGTGTGCTGGAAATACCTTTAGTTTGGTCACAGAATCATTTGGTTGGCTCTCCTCAAGTGCGTGGTCTCTTCAATGTGGGTAGGTGGGATATGGCAGAAGAGCAGCACAGGTTAGTTCATGTCAGCCACTCCACAGACATGAAGATAAACCAGCATGGGAGCAGCACAGGCTTGCCAGAGTGCTCCCCTGTGGCAGCCAGCACTGCCATACCAGCAGGGTGTTTGCTGTGGTTTTTAGCTGAAAGGATCCCCTACATGATCCAGCTGCACACTGGGACTTTGCCTAGACAGTGGTGAATCCTGATGTTTCCGACTCTGTCCCCTCCATTCTCACTAACCATGCATTTCATCCACTCAGGAGCTGGTCACACCTGATGCATTTTGAAGCATGTTTAGTTCAGTCCAGTGACATTTAACAAGGAGAGCTCTTAGAGGCATGTGATAGACTCCTGATCTTAGAAACAGACTCAGTCCTTATTGTAGGATTTCAAAGGTTCACTTCACAGGAGGTCAGTGTGGATCATGCTCTGGAAGTACATCTTACCTGCAGGTTCAGTGGGAAGTAACATGTGTGGACAGGAAAGAGGGCTTTGTAGTTCCCCAGGCTGATTCCAAGTGCTCTTGAAACAGCCTCAGTCACTGATGAAGAAGCACAAGCAACTTCCCTCTTTAGGCAGGGCATATGGAAGAGACCAAAGTGGTTGTTTTGTTGTGTTTGCTGTGCAGCATGTCCTGAAGGTTCACAACTTCTGTATCCTCTCAGATCTGCTTGAGATCCAGGCAGTCCCTGGGGGAGCCACGTGCCAAGTTTCCATCCATGGGGTCTCTGGGGTCAGCCTGAGAGGCTCTTAGAGCTGACTCAGACACAGGCCCAGGGAATGCCTCTGGTCTGGCCGTGTCTCTGGGCTTCCCACCAACACCCAGGATGTGCCATGCACTCCAAACAGGGCTCAGTTAAGACTCCAGCTGTGGAGTAACACAGACTCTGCAGGGCTTGAACTGCCCATGATTCCAACAGTTCTTGACTTCAGCTTGTTGCCTTCTTCGTTCTTGGTGTCTCTTCTTCCCTTTGTAGAGAGACCCTGCTCATTTGCACCACTGAAATTTGCAGGCCAGACCCAGGGTCAGTCTCCTCTCTCCAGCACCACGGTCGCTGCTCTGGGCATCCCTGCAGGAGGGGTTTAGCTCTTGGGGAGTTCCAGACAGAAATTCAGGAGCAGGGGGGATTCACTGTCATTAGACTCTCTCTGGCTCACATCACATTGCACAGTGCTTGAATTTCTGCAGCAGTGCAGTCCTGTCCTGTGTCCACGGGCAGTTTGTTACTGGGTGTCCGTGGTTCTTGGCTAGGATGCAACAAAAGGAAAAAGTGACTTGCCTCCACTGAAGATGTTAACAGTGTTTCTAAATTGCCTTGTTTTTCCTTCTAAAATGGAAATGATCACAGGGTTATGGTTGCATACTTTCTCCAAACAATCATAAGAGTTTAAAACAGTGTTAATGTAACTACTATTAGTAATTGCCAAATTTGAACAGGAGCATTGTGGCTTTGGTAAATGCTGAAAGTAAAAGCAAGACGTACCAAAATAAGAAAACCAGCATTTAGGATCTGCTTGAAAAATACATAAATTTAGCAGATTTACAGAACTGTTTAGAAATGTGACAGATTTGAGTCTCATTCACCATTTTCCTCCTGCTTGCTAAAAAAGCTCTAGCAAGCAGGAAGGCATTTTCCAACAGTTTGTACACTTCATGCTCTGTACACTTGGGCTGAATCTGTGTTCCTGGGGGTCACACTGCTTTAGTGTCTCACAGACCCTTGGACTCCTCTGGCTGCTGGAACCACACAGGGATCTGGTGCCTCTGCTCTCTGCAGTCAGTGACGAACACCATGCAAATCAGGTTCTTAGAACTTTATTAGCATGCAGGATTTTTGAAGACAATTAGAAGCCTTTTGCTTGTGTAAACAGCTGTAAAGGAAAATACAATACTGGAAATTACACAGATCATCTACTTAATAGAACAGAGCTTCACTTGCTCCAGTATCTCAGCTGACTCAGACTGACCTGTTCTCTTCTTTGCTCCCTGTCCTGAGGGGCAGTTCCCTGTGCTTACCCTGGCACAGCCATATCCTGGTGAGAGCACCCGCATCCATTCTTTCCCAAACCTCTTTCTTAGCTGCCTGGTGGTGTAGGTACACTGGGATACCACGTGGAATTGCTTCCTTCTTACCTGCTTTTCCTCAAGCTTTCTGAATTTTTTTTGTGTCTCAGTAATGACATTGTTCCTCCCTGCTTGACTTTTCTTGCTTACCTCTTCCTAAGGATAGAGTAGTAAACCTTAGGATACTAAATAAGTTTCAGATCACCTCTGTATAAGCTTCCTAATTACATCCCTTCAGTCTCCCATGTGACACTCACACAGGGTACAGCTGATGAGCATGGGACTGGTACTTGGGCTAAGAGCCCCACACACTTTCTGCTTGTTGAAATCTCGTTGCAGTCTCCTCCTGTATTACTCCAAATTAGCACACTGCTACTATAAACAAGAATTTAAGCCTCAGTCTCAAGAAAGAAACCCTTTAGCCATCCAAGCTCCTGAACATCTAGGGCTGAGACATAACAGCTAATATGTAATGTTAGTTAATGCTCTGTAGTATAAAAATGGCTCTGTGAAGCCACTTTTTAAACCACAGTGCCTTGTCAGTGCAAAGGATAGAAATGACAACTATTTTTGGAAAATCTGAGGGAGTGAGAGAAAAGAGAGCATGCACGGGAACGTCAAACAAACAGGATCTTGTAACAGATTTCTGCCATTTGATAGAGCTGGGGGAAGAGGCTGCAAAAGCCAGTTGCAGTCTGTTGTAAGGAGAGTGAGCAAAGTGAGAAGGCTTAGTAAGTAAATGCTTAAAGTTCAGAAATTCAACCTTTGAAAAATTTGATGGTTTAATCGAGGTTTTTGTCCATGAGCAGATTCTGTTGCTGAGCCAAAAAATTACTCTCAAGAGCTTATTCTGCAGCCTTTAGGTGAGATTTATTCAGGGTTTCCCCAGGCAACTGTCTACTTGGTGGGGGTTTTTTTCCTGTGTAAAATTGATCAAAGTCTACTTTAAGCCAATTATGAGAACTGTTTGTCTGCTTGCATTCAGAACAGCTTAAATGGTCATCTTGTCCTGTTTTGCTTAATAACTTTTTGGCACAAAGGCTTAATATCTCAAATGTGATTTCGATCACCTTGAGGATCTGATCTCCTGAACTTAATGTTTGTTGCCTGACCAGAAAGTATTTCAGGTGTTTTGGGAGAGTTAATGAGAGGTTCTGCAGTTGGAGCTCTCAGTAGTGGACACATAGATGTTGATGAAAATCTGAAAATATGTAAGTTTTAGTTGAATATACTCTTAGAGAAGATACTAGAGCTCTAGTAGCTGAATGTCATGGAGACAAAAGGGATCATTCATCAGCAGGAGTCATTCTGACTGTCAGACATGTATTGTTTCCTTTTGACTTTGAACAAAACCCCCCATATTTATCCATCTACTGTCATATTCTCAAAACTCTGGTGAAAAACATGCATCAGCATAACACGGTATCAACATGATCTGTCTTAGAAGTGTTGTTTGTTGAGAGTAAGAAACAAACTTCCTGGCCTCCCAGGAGAGCTTCACCCATCTTCCCATGGTGCCCAAACCTGTCAGCTTGTACTTGACTAACTTCTAGCCTAAAGCTTGCCCCTAATACCTCCTGTGAGCTGAGATGCCTCCAGGCTCACTGTCCTGAGGCAGAACCAAAGCTTTGCATAGTTAATGATTTTGGAAAGACTCCACCTACTTAGTGATCCCCAGATGTGACACATCTAGAGCTGCAAGGAAATCCGGGAGCTCCGAATGGGTTTGGATTTGCTGAGCTGAATTCATGTATGGTACAGTCAGCTTGCACTGGGAAGGTAACCTCCTATTTCCTGTTCCTTCTCTGATTTGTAGGAAACTTTTACTCTTCTGGGGGATAACTAAACCATTGCTAAGATGGAATTATGATCTGCAGTGTTTTCTGTGGAGTAGCATTTGGAATGAGATAGAAAAGAGGTGATTGCTGCCAGGGAACGCAAGATGCAGCTAGAAATGCCACGGGAATGACAGTGTTGGGTTTTTTCTACTTGCTTATAACTTTCTGCCCTAAAGCACCTAAACACAGGACTGCCCTTTCCTGATAAAGAGGAGTCCCATAGGCAGGAGTGGGAAGGGTTCTTTCTCTCCAGGCAAGCAGAAGTGCTGTCTCCTCCTCCCTGAAGTGAAGCTCTGGGTAAGGTACGGTTGTTGCCATGTGTGTCTAATGGCTCTTTGGTATTGTTTTGCACTCTGAAGCCCTCTGGTGGACCATAGGCTGTACAAAAGGGTGAGTGTAGCTGCCTGCTAGCCAGTTCCTCTCTTCCATTTTAAATATATTTGCTTTCTGCTTGCTTGCATGGGGCTGCGGCCGAGATATGCCAGTAAGTTTCACCTCCATTAATTATATGAAAGAATCTTTTATAAACTAACCCTACTGCAATGACTAACACTGCTGCTTTTGTAACAGGACAGAGCTCTGCAGTAGATGTTACCAATGCATGAATGTGTGAAAAAGGACATGTATATTCATCATGGGCATGCTTAGATGGCATTGTTGGTGGGGTATTTTTTCAGTATCCAAAATGGCTGTGAGTAGATGTTGGAATTTGACAGGATCTGCACTCACACACTCAATGAACTCCGTTTTCGTGGACTGCAACAGCATTCAGGGTAGATGATAGGAAGCTGCACTGCAGGTGCAGCCTACTCTAAATGGGTATTTATTTCTGCCTGAGCCAGATGGAAGCAGAAGAGCTCCTCACACTGCTCTTTACTCCCAAAGGTGGTTAAGCACCAGTATTTATCTTCTGTAAGTTGGTCTTAGGTAAGTTACACATCTGGTTGAGTTATAGGGCCAGCTTTTTGACAGCTGTTTATCTCTTTTATTAATCCACACATTGGGAAGGAAAACAAAAAAATGAAGATGCTGTAACTGTGTTACAGTAAGTGCCAAGAGAGCATCTGTTGGGAGTTGCATTCTCAGCAGGAAGAGTCCACTCACTTGTGTGCTCAGTCACCTTAGTGGCTGGTTGGGTGTGAGACAGCAGGGTGGCAAGAGATGGTGTTGCCTGGAATCAAAAGAAAAGCTTTCCAAACAATATTAAAGTGCTAATATAAAGAGCAGTTCTTCAATGAAAGCATTCAGGTGCAGAAAACATTGTTATAAGCATGTGCAGTGTATAGGATTTCTACAATTTTTATGAGGTTAATTAATTAGTGTATCTAGCAGGTAAATCCAATAGTTTCACCCTTAGGCCTGCCCCTTCGAGTGTGTCAAGGAGGTTCTTTGCCCTATAGCTTGTTTTGACTCTCAAATGCTGGTGCAAAACAAGATGTCCTTGTTCTTTTCTTGAAAATAAGACTAAACAGAATTTCAAGAGTGTGATATAATGTATTAAAAAGGGTTAGCTATTGTTTTAAAGTGTGAAAAAGGGTAAGAAAGTGCTAGAAACTATAAAACTATATATTAGAAACCTAGAAAGCTACAAATACATGAAAAAGTTAAAAATCTTCAGGTATCACTGGGAGAATTCCCGTGACAGGTCTCTTAAGGCATGTGCCTCATCTGCCAGCAGGCTGCTCTGTTCCATCTGACACCTCAGAGTTTGTTAGGGCAGCAGGGTTCTTTGTAAAAAAACTGCTGCCAGAAACATCACCATTTGTGTGCTTATTGCTCCTGTTTTCAGCAAGAGAGGGAGTGGCCTGGACCCTTGCTTCCATATAATGTTGTAAAAAGAAAACTGCATTGTTGATGACAAAGTTTTATTGACTTGGAATCGCAGAGATCATTTGCAAGACTCAAGAGTGAGCATGAACTGGGCCTGAGCCTGCTGGAGACACCATTATTTGTTTAACTATTTAGGCTAACAAAGGAGCAGCAGCTAATGACTTTTGTTTCCAAATTACTTCTATGCTACCTTTTTTGTTGTGTGTCCTTTTTTTTCACCAGTTAAAATTTGGAGTTTTTACTAGTAACAGATGAAGTAGGAATTGGGTGAAATGAGGGCAAAGGCCCAGATGTGCCCTGAGGGCAGGCACTGCAGGGGCTGCTGTCAGCAGAGTCCACTTGTCAGTGTTGGAGGAGAAACAGTTGTTGCACTTTTAAGGTTTTGTGTATGTGACCACATATGAGAATTCTGCAGGAAGCAGATTCTGCAAGTTTGGTAGCACTTGCAGGTTTTGCCTGGAATGACCAATGATGTGTTACTGATAGGGAAATGGGGTAGCTCTCTCTCTGGAAAAAGTAAACTGTGAGCTATCTCAATATGTACTGGCTGCTGTTTTGCCAAAGTAGTCTGTAATGGCAAAACATTCTTTGCTGCTTTGCATTCTGATAACCCCCTGTGTGTGTCTGTGCTGGAGTGCACAAACACCAGGAGTATTCCCAGGCCTGCTGATGTGCACAGGCTGACACAACCCCTCGTGCTGAGGGAATGCCTGCAAGTGTGTCTGTATGTAATACACAAATTGAGTGTTTGCTGTACCTGTGCTGTTGGAGTGTGCAGATAAATGATTGCAGCATTTGCTCCTGGGTTTCAGTTTTTAAACCTTTCCAAATTGAGTGATTTTTTTTTTCTGGATTTATCTGGGTGACATTACACCAGGATCAGTAAAGAGGGAGAGGCAGGAGATTTTACTGGCTGACTCTTGTGAGATGAGACTTGGTATCCTTCTGCAGTACAAATTAAAATACCTTTTAGGGGGAAAAAACCCCATCCAATTGCTGTTGCCTTTAAGTAACAGCTTTCATCTCAAGGAAACCTGCTTCAGTAGAGGGATTTCAGCTACTCAGCATGCCCCCTACACAAATGTTTGTCTTCATATCGGTCAAACCATCCTCTGTAGCCTCCTGCAAAAGAGAGCTGAGCTCCCAGTCCAGGTGTAGAGGTGAACAAATGGCACAGCTGCCTGGACCCTCTCCACCCTACCCTTGGCAGGAGATGATCTGGAGGTCACAAAGAGCGAGTCTTTCCCATCTCAAGGGGATGACCAGTCAGGCACCTTCTGCCTACAGCCAACCTTCTGTCCTCTCTGGGGCAGAGCAAGTGCACTTGTTATCCCTGATCATGAGTAATAAAAACTGTTCTTCATTCACCTTTCATGTACAAATCAGCCCCCTTACCCCACCACATTCTCACGGTTTGATTAAATGCTGCTCTCCAGTTTGGGGAGTAAGTGTGTAGCATCTGAAGTAATTCCTCTGGTAAGTACAGCTGCATTTCATACCTGAATAAACAACATCTGCTGTGTTTTGTTGTTCTCTGCATACTCTTCCCTCTTTTGGCATTTTAGGAACAAGTCTTTTCCTACTCCTATGCATTTAGGACTTGTATTTTTTATGTGGTTTTAATCTGTGCCGTGCAGCAGACATTGCATTGAGGTACCTGGTTTCTTGCCTCTCTTAGTAAGATACAGAATAGGGGAAAATTTCAAGGGGTAGGAAAGTCCTGTTTGTTTGAGTTCAGGACGATGTGTGAAAATGTCATATTGGGATATGCGTCACTGTACCTGCAACAAAAGTTTTCAAAGTAATTTCTTTTTTCATTTACCTCTTGCAGGGGCTGAATGTATTTGGAGCTCAGATGTATCTATTAAATTGGAGACTGCATGCTCTGGGGTGTCGTTCTTATTGGGCCTTTCTGTCTTTTTTGTTTTGCTGCCTAAATGAGGTATCTGGAAAAAGGCAAGATCTCCCTTGTCTTAAATATCCCACAGGCCATTTCAGCTCTCAGAGCAACAGGTAACTTGCCAGCCAGCCTTCTCTGGCTCTTGCACCCTGTCCTGTAAACTGATCTTCAGCATTCGGACTCATTCAGCATTTCCCTGGCTGGGCATTACGGAGTCACTCTGATGAAGCAGCTTTGTGTTACGCTTTACCCATGAAGCCATCGTTTGCTGTGACTTTTTCTGAGTAGGGCTGGTTCATTTGCTGACATCCTGTACAGGACTGGGGAGGGCATGGGGAGAGGAGCTGCCACTCGCTGGGGCTGTTGCTTACTACATTGCTTCAGCACATACTGATGCACCCCCTGTACACTGACAAAGTGAGCAACATGGTGTGAAGGGCAGAAACTTTGGCTGGCTGGAGCAGTTTGGGAACCAGGATGTATCTCCAAAGAGTCAGGGTTCAAAACTCATGTTTGAAATCATCTTCTCTTCCCTTTGTGTACGTCAGCATCACAGCTGTGATTTCAGACACCTTAGCAGTGGTCATCCCTATTGCACGTGCTTTTTCCTTCCATCTGCTCTTCAGCACTTGCTGAGGGAATACCTTTGTGCCTTAGAAACGCTTACTGTCTGCAGAATATATTATTTGGGGAGGTGTTTGTTCAAGGCTTCATCAGTGCAAAATCAGTCCTTGCAGTTTTGTGCATGGTTTCAGAGCTGCTGGCATAGGATGGTGCTTTTTGTTTGGAGACCTGCAAAAGCCAGGGCCTGTTTCCCATTCTGGGGTGCTCCACTCGCAGCTGGGCATCACTTGAGCTGTCCTCACTCCAGCCCTCATTCAGCTCAGGGAGGCACTCCCAGAAGTGATCCAAGCCAGCGTGACGGTGCTTGTAGACTCCTGGAGAGGTTTGCACACCATCCAGCAGCACCTGGCCTGCTGCTGTCACTTTTCATTGCCCTCATTTCCTCTGTTGTTTAAAAAAATAGTCTCACTGCAAGTCTACCAAACTGGGTTGAAACATCTTCTCTAAGAACATTCTTTCTGTTCAATTCTGTAAATCCCAGTAGTGTTCTTTTCCTTACAGCACTTTATTAATGCTTGTAACTGCAAATGCTACACTTTGGTTCTCTTCCCTGCCTCTATTTAAGACTGGAAAAATGTTAAACAAAAAGATTGCCTTATAGCATGAAGGCAGTGCTATATTGTTCACTTAAAATCTCTCCTAGCAGCACATACTCAGAGGATTTTTATTCTCAAGGGTCCTAATTTGTCTAAAATTCTTCCCTGGTCAACCTGTATTTTTTAACTGCAGTTGAAAATTTTGAGGGTTTATTACACCGAGTATTAATGAAGAGGAAATACCACTCCCTGCTATTGTTGTAATTTCTATTGTTGTAATCAAATCAAGTGTCACTGAGTGAGGAACTCAAGAAGAGCTAAGAAAAGACTGAAAGGACTTCTAAGACACAGGAAAAGTTGCAGTGCAGACTATCCAAGAAAGAATTAATTGGTTGAAGACAATTAGTATTAGGTTCTCTTGACAAAGCATTTCAGATAAAGTAAATGGATTTCTGGCACCTCCTGTTTATCATGGTTTGAGGAAGCAGCATGGTGTTCACAATAACACCTCAGAGTTTCCCCAGTGACACTCTGGCCATGGATTGGTTCCATTTTTGGTAACATTTGGAGGTATTTCAGTTCACTCAGCTGTGCCCGCTGCAGAGCCTGTGGTGAGCAGAGCTGCCCTGTACCAGCTGCCAAGGAGAAGGAAGAACTTCCCTGGCATCACAGGGCCAGCTCTGGAGAGAGGAGGAGAGACTGACAGCTGCAGACTGCAAATTTCCATGTCTACCAGGCAGTGTGTTAATGGAATAAAGGACTCACAGTACCTACCTGTGCTCCCATCCGCAGTGGGACATGCACACTATTGCATTGAACAAAGAGATGAGTTAATTAAAAAAAATTTGGTAGCTTAGTGAATTTGGATGGTTATCATCTTAAGGCCTAAGTGTGTAAATGCTGTGGAGTGCAGGGTTTGTTTTAAGCCATTACATACTAAATAGCATCTTTCAGTAGTGTACCTGTGACAGATTTCAGTTTATACCTTTAGGGAAATTCTGTACAATTTTGTGTCTGTGTTTTTCAGCAGTAGTTATTACACCTGCATGTAAATGATGTAAATCCCACCTGAACAAGGAAAGTGTTGCAAATGCAAAGTGTTCAACACTGTCCCATACGCCATCCTTGTCTCTAAATTGGAGGGACATGGTTTTTAGGATGGACCACTGGGTGGACAAAGAACTGGCTGGATGGCCACATGCAAAGAGCTGTGGTCAGTGGTTTATGGCCTACAGGGAGGCCAGTGACGAGTGGGGTCAGTAGTGGGGCTGATACTGTTCAACATCTTTGTCCAGTACCATGGGCAGTGGATGGAGGACACCCTCAGCAGGTTTGCTGACACCACTGAGCTGTGTGGTGCAGTCACACAGGAGAGGGAGGGGACGGATCCAGAGGGACCTGGGCAGGTGGTGTCTGGTCTCTGGTGGGACTGACAAAGGTGTGGAACCCCCCATGGGCCCTGTGAGAGGGTTCCCCATGCGGGTTCTGTGCCAGGAATGAAAGACAGACCAGACTCTTGGTTTTTTGTCTTTGGTCTATTGTTTATTTTTGTCTTAGCAGCAGTCTAATGCACCAGACTTAGCACACCAGAAGCAAGGCACAACATGGTCACAAGACACACAGATTCAGGGTCTTTTAAAGCTATTTCACCCAATTAAGTCTTAAAACGTAATTTGTTTCTACCCTTCTACCAATAACTCTTACTAATCTATTCATGTAACACCTACACTGCAGCTTTCTCTAACCAATAACTTTGTGCCACCAACACTGCAGAAAATGGAGTAGATGAAGAAACAAGAAGNAATTTGTCCAAAATTCTTCCCTGGTCAACCTGTATTTTTTAACTGCAGTTGAAAATTTTGAGAGTTTATTACACCGAGTATTAATGAAGAGGAAATACCACTCCCTGCTATTGTTGTAATTTCTATTGTTGTAATCAAATCAAGTGTCACTGAGTGAGGAACTCAAGAAGAGTTAAGAAAAGACTGAAAGGACTTCTAAGACACAGGAAAAGTTGCAGTGCAGACTATCCAAGAAAGAATTAATTGGTTGAAGACAATTAGTATTAGGTTCTCTTGACAAAGCATTTCAGATAAAGTAAATGGATTTCTGGCACCTCCTGTTTATCATGGTTTGAGGAAGCAGCATGGTGTTCACAATAACACCTCAGAGTTTCCCCAGTGACACTCTGGCCATGGATTGGTTCCATTTTTGGTAACATTTGGAGGTATTTCAGTTCACTCAGCTGTGCCCGCTGCAGAGCCTGTGGTGAGCAGAGCTGCCCTGTACCAGCTGCCAAGGAGAAGGAAGAACTTCCCTGGCATCACAGGGCCAGCTCTGGAGAGAGGAGGAGAGACTGACAGCTGCAGACTGCAAATTTCCATGTCTACCAGGCAGTGTGTTAATGGAATAAAGGACTCACAGTACCTACCTGTGCTCCCATCCGCAGTGGGACATGCACACTATTGCATTGAACAAAGAGATGAGTTAATTAAAAAAAATTTGGTAGCTTAGTGAATTTGAATGGTTATCATCTTAAGGCCTAAGTGTGTAAATGCTGTGGAGTGCAGGGTTTGTTTTAAGCCATTACATACTAAATAGCATCTTTCAGTAGTGTACCTGTGACAGATTTCAGTTTATACCTTTAGGGAAATTCTGTACAATTTTGTGTCTGTGTTTTTCAGCAGTAGTTATTACACCTGCATGTAAATTATGTAAATCCCACCTGAACAAGGAAAGTGTTGCAAATGCAAAGTGTTCAACACTGTCCCATACGCCATCCTTGTCTCTAAATTGGAGGGACATGGTTTTTAGGATGGACCACTGGGTGGACAAAGAACTGGCTGGATGGCCACATGCAAAGAGCTGTGGTCAGTGGTTTATGGCCTACAGGGAGGCCAGTGACGAGTGGGGTCAGTAGTGGGGCTGATACTGTTCAACATCTTTGTCCAGTACCATGGGCAGTGGATGGAGGACACCCTCAGCAGGTTTGCTGACACCACTGAGCTGTGTGGTGCAGTCACACAGGAGAGGGAGGGGACGGATCCAGAGGGACCTGGGCAGGTGGTGTCTGGTCTCTGGTGGGACTGACAAAGGTGTGGAACCCCCCATGGGCCCTGTGAGAGGGTTCCCCATGCGGGTTCTGTGCCAGGAATGAAAGACAGACCAGACTCTTGGTTTTTTGTCTTTGGTCTATTGTTTATTTTTGTCTTAGCAGCAGTCTAATGCACCAGACTTAGCACACCAGAAGCAAGGCACAACATGGTCACAAGACACACAGATTCAGGGTCTTTTAAAGCTATTTCACCCAATTAAGTCTTAAAACGTAATTTGTTTCTACCCTTCTACCAATAACTCTTACTAATCTATTCATGTAACACCTACACTGCAGCTTTCTCTAACCAATAACTTTGTGCCACCAACACTGCAGAAAATGGAGTAGATGAAGAAACAAGAAGGAGATGAGACAACACCCAAAATTCTCCATCTTGCCTCCTATTTACTCCCATGCTAAAATCCCAAAACTCTAGAATTTTCACCCTGTGATAAACTACATTACTATTTACCACTACCACTATCTAATTCACACACTTGTAGGTTCTAACTCATCCCAAAGTCTTGGAAGCTTTCTCCAGGGACGGAGGTTAAAAGCAGTGTTCTGCTGAGGATCAGGACACCTCAAAACAGACAAAGAAGCATTCTCTGTGCCCTGGACTCCAACAGGTGGGACCGTGTGAACCTCAGGAAGTTGAACAAAGTAAAGTGCAAGGTCCTACACCTGGGTCTGGGCAATCCCTCACACACAGATGGGGTGGAGAAGTGATTGAAAACAGCCTTGTGGAGAAAGACTTGGGTCATGGTTGATGAAAAACTCCCCATAAGCTGGCACTGAGTGTTCCCAGCCCAGAAACCAATTGTGTCCTGGGCTGCATCCAAAGGGGCATGGACAACAGGGGAGGAGTGGGTTCTCACCCTCTGTTCTGCTCTTGTCAGTGTCTTGCACATAGTTCTGGTGTCCCCAATATAAGAAGGACATGGAACTGTTGGAGCAAGTCCAAAGGATGCCATGAAGTTGATAAGAGAGGACTGGAGCACTTTCCCTACTAAGAAAGGCTGAGAAAGTTGGGGCTGCTCAGCCTGGAGAAGAAAAGGTTGTGTGGAGACCTCACAGCACCTTCCAGTGTGTGGAGGGTGCTACAGGGAAGCTGGAAAGGAATTCTTCATCCAGAACTGTAGTGGTAGGGTGAGGAGTAATTGATACAAATAGAAAGAGAGGAATTTTAGGTTAGATACTAAGAAGAAATTTTTTTTCTGTGAGGATTATGAGACTCTGGAATAAGTTACCCAGAGAAGTTGTGGCTGCCCCATCCCTGGAAGTGTTCATGGCCAGGTTGGATATGGCCTTGAGCAACCTGGGATAGTGGAAGGTGTCTCTGCCCATGGCAGGGGAGTTGGGGCTGGAAGATCTTTACGGTCCCTTCCAACGCTTTACGTTCTGTGATTCTGTGATTCTCTGTTTCTGAACCAGGACCTGTTTTAGTGCAAATGCTGAGTGCTGCAGTAATTAACTTCTGTTGGCATGTGTGTTCCAGGCAAACAGATGCAATAGTTCTGCACCAGTACAGATACTGCATGCTGTAGGTTGAAGTTTGCAGCAAAGCATGTCTTGCATTCTTCCAGTAAAAGTGCTTCGTTAGTGTAGCCCTTGCATGTGAAGTGCTAAAGTAAGGAAGAGCATGTCTCAGTGAAAGAGCCACCAGCTTATTTAATGTGCATGTTCTCACTGAGAGATCTATAATAACAGGTTAATTTTACATTACAGTACTGTAGTGCAACAGAAAACACTTGGAAGTTGCACTGCAAATCATGCATTAATTGATGGTACCTTAAACACAGCTAATCTAAGCTTTAAAAATTGTCCATTGCACAGAGGCACAGCATCTTTTCTAGCACAGCACCAGGGATTCTGGCTCTCCTGCTTCTAAATGGTGCACTACTAGAAATAGTAGTTGAAAATTCAAGGGAGAGGCTTTTCTGCACCAAGAAAATAAAACTAGATATACTGGAGATGAGTAGCTTGTCATTTGTCACTGTCACTTTGTTTTAGCTTACTGTGTCAGCTCTCCTCTGTTTCCTGCAATGAAAAGGGGATCCAGCTGTACCCAGCATGAAGAACCCCAGTGAACTTAGGCTGTCAGCCTGAGTAGAGGCTTGGTGCTGCCTTCTCTGCAGTGCTGAAGCCTCCACTCTCTTGATGTCAACAGGCTCTTTTAGACACCAGCTTGTGTAGAGCCAGAATCTTCCTGTGGAAGATTCCTCTATAAAGTTGTAGCTGGCAGTCAGGCTCAGCAGAGCACTGTCCAAGTAGGAGCTGAGAACCCCTGGTGCTGTTGGCTGCCTTGATCCTTCCTCAGCCTGGGGACCAGAGCACTGCTTGGCACCTGGAAGAGCCTGCTGGGCTGCTCTGCTGGGCTCAGATTTCAGGAATGTCAGGGTCTCTCCAGCAGTGGCCTTCAGACTCTGAACACACCATGTGCATTTGGCCTAGCAGAGCCCTCTGTCTCTCCATACATGATACTCTCCAACAGTGGAATTAGGATAATTAACAAAGGTCTAACCTGCATACAGGTTAGTCCGATTTGACCCCTATTGGCCACATTTCCCAAATACTGAGAATACATTTGAGTCCTAGAGCCTTTGAGTTAGCTAAAACAGAGGTAAAAGCAGCCAGCTCCCTTTTCACTGTGGTTCTGATTAATAAAATGAAGAAATAAAATGGTGAAATTGAGGTGTATTTATAGAGATCAATTTATAGCCTTCATTGTATCCTTATATTAGCGGGCTGGTGCAAGAGCCAAAAGATGTGTGGGTGTAAGCCTATGCACAGTAGCTACAAACTCTCACTGCTGCTGCTCAGCTCTCCTGACATGTTTTCTTACTTTTATTTACTTGGGCTTTGTTAAATTCTTTCACTTGTAGCTGGTTGCATTACACAGACTTGCATCTCTGACACTATTTTTTGTACTATACCTTTGTTACTTGTCCTTTCAAGTTTTTGCAACATCACACAAGCACTCGAGCCTATACACGCTTAGCTAAAATTTTTTTTTTGCTGTAATCTGCTCTTTTTGCGGGGGACTTCCCCTTGCAGGAGCAGAGGGAAGATATGTGGAGGCAGGTGGCAAAGGGATCTCACTGCAGATGAACTCCTGCAAGCAGAGGCAGAGCCAGCCCCAAGCACAGCTGGGCACCTTTGCAGCAGCACAGGAATGCCCCTGGATTTGGTCTGGCTCCTTTGCAGGGAGCCTGCACTGCACACAGCCATGTTCTCAGCCTGAGCAGAAGGTTTCCTGCTGCCCCAGCTCCAGTGCAGGGTTCTGTTTCACTTGATAGGATTGAAATGATGCCCTTCTCTTCATCCTTTAATTTCATCTTTAACTTTGTCAGCTTGCAGTGATGGTTTAGTTCTTATGTTGATGAGTTAGAGGAGGTAATGTATGGCATGCATTTGGGAAAGTTGAGAACTGGCCACATCTAGAAGAGTGACTTCCACGCTGTAGATTCATCTCCCTTGGCACACAGCACCCTGCACTGCTGGGACAACACAGGAACACACTGCCAGCAGCGTGATGAAACACAGGGTCACAGCAGCTGGAGGACTTGTGAAACAAAGTACCTTTCTTCACACCCTTACCGGTTCTTGTGCTTGTCCATAAACACTTTCTTACTTGAGGTTCTCTATAAACACCAGGCTTCCTTTCCAAGCTGGGCAGACTGATTTTCCTCCACTGTGCTGTCACTGCCCCAGCACTGTGTGGAGAAAAGAGGTCAGCACTGAACAGCCCCTTTTCTGTGACAACAGGAAACAGCTGCAGGGTCAGGCAGGGAACAGCAGTCCAGGAGCCCCCAGGCAATCAGGCCCACAGCAGAATGAAGCCCAGCTGTAGCTGCCAATACTGGGGAAAAGCAGTAGCTGGAACCACGTGTGTCTCTCCAAATGTGTTTGTCTGGAATCTCCAGTGGCCCATTCTTGCGCTTCCAACTGTTTATGGTGTCGGGAAGGTGTCACCTTCCTCTCGTGTCTCTGGGAGCTGCCTCTTCTGCACGGGAGGTTGGAGTGATGAATCCTTTTGATTGTTCTGTCTTCAGCAGATTTGTAATAGAAGTGTTACATATCTCCTCTTTGTTTTTTCAGAGTGAAAGAATTGAAAAAGGCCAAGGAACTTGAAGATACGCAGCAGCATCCCGTAGCAATGTGACATTGCTTTTCAGACTGTTTTCATTTTCTGTTTTTAGCAGAGACATGCAACAACAACAAAAATACCCACTGCAGTTCTGGAAATACCAGCTGCAGGATTTTAACAGTAATGTTTTGGTCATTGCATTTGCACTTTCATGGACAACTTTTAATTTGTTCAGCAAGACATCTTGGAACTCAATCTTCTGTTGGATCGTGGGGAAAACAAGACACCAGGAGGAAATCGTGAGTTGCTTCATTCTCCGAGAAGGAAGGAAGAAGCGATTAATTATCCTTTTCATATAGGGCTGTATTAAACAACATGTGGAACTGTACAAATATTATACCAAAAATATTGTTCAGAAAAGGTGGGAATGCACAAGCAACACAAGAATGCTGTTCCTGCACCTGTCAGTCATCTCCAAGAAACTGAAGCTTTGAGAGTCTCAGTGGAGGGGCTTAGATCAGTACATCTTTATTGGGTCCATGCATCCTCATTTCCTTCGCACTCCTGTCCTTTGTGTTTTATTTAAACCTCTACAGCACACTTAATGCAACTTTTTAAATCTGCAGGTTTTTAATACATCCCGTGGGAACTTACAGGAGGGGTTTGGTGTATGAGAGACACGGGTATTGCATGAGGAATGGAGAGAGCAGCTTAAGCAAGTTTTACACTTTTTTTTTTTGTATTTTTACTAGAACCTGCAAACATATCAACTGTCATGTACTTTCTCTCATATTCAGCACTTTATTTTCTAGCCTTACCTTCATGTACTATTGTTTTAATTAAGTTCTCAAATAATTTGTAAAACATGTAGCTTTTTCTCTTATGTACTTGTCAAACCTTTTGTCATTTTGCAGAGTCACGTACATATGTTGCCTGGACATTTTATGCCACCTAAAGATCAGTGGTGCTGCATTCTGGCCAGTAAATTTCTTATTTTGGCTACTTCATCAAAATCTGGGCAGTTTCTGTATATATAGAAGGTAGAAATGGAAAATGAGAAAAAAATATTTGAAAGGGAATATATTGATTAATTACTAAATATTTTATTCACAAAGGGTCAATAACTTGGCAAGATAAAATTATTATTTGTATAGTTTTGTCTGAATGAACGAGAAGAGTGTGGATGTATTGTTTGTACATATTGTATATATTAAAGAGATATGTGCATGAACTCAAGAAAAAGAAATGAACAAAGCAAAGCATTAGTGGCTATGGTCTGTAAAATGAAACAAAAACTTTATTTCACTATAAGAAACTTTATTTTAAATGTTCTTTAGAAGAACATTTTTGCTAAAGCATGACTAAATGGCAAAAAAGAGCTACTGTATTTAGACTTAGGAAAAAAGGCAGAGCAACATTACTTAAAAAAAAAAAAAAGAAAAAAAGGATATGTTTACATTTGATTTTGGCTACCAGGAGTTTGGTTCAGTTGGGTTTAATTTATGTATTCCTTCCTTCTTTTTTTTTACCCCCGTCTTTATTTTTTCTTTTTTTTTTTGCCAATGGTGCCAAGTAATGTGAATGCTAATATTGCTTAAGAAAATTAAGTTACTTTTGCAAAGCAGATAATCATAAGAGTACAAAAACCGTATCTAGCTTAACACCATACACTCACTCCAATAAAGAACACTTAGAATGAACATAAAATGAAAAAAATAAATAAATAGTACGAAAGTAGAAAATATGTTTCACATTTTCATATCTCCTGCTGGAAGTCAGAAAATGTAATAAAAATTGCACAAAAAATTTTAAAAAATTAAGTAAAACTTAAAAAAAAAAGATGCAAACTGATCCTGTAGGGGTGTCATGGTATATTGCTATTTCCACATAGTGAGGAGCCAAAGAAATTAGATTTTTTTAAAATTGAGCTACTAATTTAAAACTGTCACAGATTCTCAACAATGGGAACCAGTTCTGATCTTCAATACACAGGAATGTAAGGGAAGAAACTCCTGAAGTCCGTGTCATTACTTGTGGGTCACGTACATGTGTCTGAGATCAGAAACTGCTCCTGTCTGTTTGTCTTGCTTGTGGCAGTTTAAAATTTCTGAATGAACTTGTGTAAATTTGAGATTGTTAGTTTTGGAATAGTTGTTCTTGCTTGATCCCGGCCACCAACTGCAATGTTTAAACGCAAGGCTTGTTGTGAAGCCAAGAAATATTCACACATAGGAAGCTTTGAAACTGGTGTCTTTAAAAGAAGAGTAAAAACAAAGATAGTGGCAAAAAAACTGGGGTCAGTGCTCTTGGTGCCTTTTCTATAATTGTACCTGTTTTTAATTACTTCTTTTCACTGCCAGCATTGAATTACAGTAGATGTGCTATAGCTCATTATCAGAATTCTCTTGTACATTTCTGAACTGCTGCTTTATGACCTGATTAAATTTTAAAAAAAGGGAAAAAAAGCAAAACAAATGGCCTGGCGCTCACACTGCCTGTGGGCAGCCTCGCAGCCTCAATTTACTGTCTGCAATTGGAACCTTGACCATTAAATTTTCCTCTCGCGCCAAAACAGAACAGGAGACGCTGAAGAATCTCCTTTGGAATGAATTGGAAATGCTCTGTATTAGTACTGGAAGAACTCTTGACGTTTTGAAACTGAAATATTGCACCCATTAACCAATACGTGACAATATAGAATTGATCTGTTTCTAACAAGAGTAGTGACCTCAGTGGAAATGTTTTAACTCCTTGTCTTTACAGAAAACGATTCAGTAATATACAGAGCTATTTCAAATTACTCTTCCAGATCCATGGGCCTGGTGGTGTATCTACTAATCTAGATCCTGCTTCAGCCAAACGTTTAAGCCTGTGCTGGCTGTTAACCATGCAGGCAGTTCTGCAGCACAGCTCCAGGACTCCTGGCATGCTTGAAGCCAGCTCAGCTCCCAAGTGCTTTGTTGTGTCGGGCCGTAACCCTTCAGTGTGTCACTGGGGAGGGAGGAGCACTCCCCCGCAGTGAAGTGATTCTTCAAACCCTCTTCTTGGTTGTGGAACTTAAACATTTTCACCTAAGATAAGTAAGTGCAGCTTTCTAGGAAAATTCAAATTCCCAAGTGCCAGGAGCCAGATCTTCTGTCTTCTGATAATAGAATCGCTCCTTTGTGAAACACATTCGAGAGCAGTAATACTGTGTGAAAGAAATACAGAATATAACATGAACCCCCTCTCTGGTTGCACGCTTATGGCAGTTCCACACAATAGCTGGTGCCCAATGGGGGGTCCCCAAGACTTGCATGTAAAACTAGTATAGATGTCTTCTCTTTTGTAAGTTTTATTTTTGTAACTGTGCATGTAAAGCATCACTGAATCAATGGATCTGTTGAAGAACTCAGCTGCTGGAACCATGCAAAATGTTTTGAATTGCCCTTAAAATATGGAAAATGTTTTCTGAATGCTTTATATTCTTTCTGCTGTAAATTAAAAAAGAAAATTTCCCCATACAAAGTGTGTGCCTTCTTCTGAACATGTCTCTTCTGAACACATCTCTTCCATCCTACTTTGAGAGCAAAGTAGTCCTTTAGTTACTCTAAGGAACCACAAAAAAAAGTTTTTTGTCTACATGACCTGCTTGTAAGAAGAATATTGCATCTGATTTCTTACAGGCTTTGATGTGACAGTCCACAGCCTGCCCATGAGCAGGAACAGCCCCCAGAGCTTTGTTTGCAGTTCCTCTTCAGTGGGCAATCACTTACAGAGTTTTTAGTGAGAAACCACATAGAGCTGGTTGCAAAATGCTTCCTCCTACAGTGTCCACAATGCAGAGTCAAATGGCAGAATTCAAGAGGGCTGCTGGTGCAGAAACCTAAGAGGTCACATTTAATAATACAATTAACTGAGACAAAGTGACTATTGCATTAAATATGTAACTTACATGAACTGGTCCTCAAGAAAACTTGTACCAGACTACATGGCCGGCCCAGCAGGCAAAACCTGAAACCAGGTTTAATAAATTAATCATCTGGTCTATAAGAGACTGTGTTCGTACCATTATGAGTAAGCTCTTCCAAAACCCAGCTCCAGAACTGAAGACGAGATTTCATTAAGAAAGTTTCTTCTTGGCTGCTGAGAAAGTTTAATTATGTTTCTCTTTTAGAATAAATCAGCATTTAACTCTCCAAATTGCTCTCCCATTTTTCCATTTTACATGGCTGTTAATTGCTGGGTTCTTTACTATCACGGGGGGTTGAGCCAGTCCTGAAATAAGGCACCTCCTGCCTTATCCCTACGGCCATGGCGAGAGAGAACTGGCAGACAAACATGAGGGAAAAAATGAGTGAGTGAGGGTGAGATAAAGTTTAATAAGGGGAAAAAAAGAAAAGCTAGAACACTGCAAAGGCAGCCAGTGCCTCCCTCCCAGCCGTGCCCTGCGGAGGCCGGTGTTCCCTGGCGGAGCAGCACGGGGGTCCCGCCGGGCGCCCCGGAGCCAGGCCGGGGAACAGGGACAGGGACAAGGACAAGGACAAGGACACCCCCGGCCCGCCTCGGGTTTTTCACGGAGCGCGTGGACACGAGTGACACCGCCATGAAATACAATTCCACCACGAAATACAGCACGCGGCTGTGTCCGTCCGTGCCACTGGCAGTGTGTGTCTGTGTCCATGTCTGTCTGTCCGGGTGTCTGTGTCTGTCCCCGTGTCCGTGTGTCCGTGCCCGGCCGCTCGCGCCGTTCCGTTCTTGCCGTTCCCGTTCCCGTTCCCGTTCCCGTTCCCGTTCCCGTTCCCGTTCCCGTTCCCGTTCCCGCCCGGGGCGGGCAGGGCCGGCACAGCGCCCCCCGGCGGCCTCAGCTCCTGACAGCAGCTGCGGGGGCGCGGCCATGGCGGGCCCCGCCCCCGGNGCCGGGGCTGCGCAGGCCTGGCTGTCCCGGCAGCCCCGGGCGCGTCTCCGAGCGCGGCCCGCCCTGCCGGGACGGCGCTTGCAGGGCACCGGGCGTTGCTCCGCTTGGAACCCCGCAGGAAGCGCTGTCATTTCCGAGCCTGCTCACCTGGGACTGGCACCGAAAGCAGCACCAAAACAGACCCTGTGCTGTACGGGGCCGGCTGCGAGCCTTGCCCTGGCTCCTGTACTCATTCCATGCAGGTTAGAAGCCAGTGTGTAAATACAGGAAACAGTCAGGCTTGGCTCTTTGGAGTGCCAGGATGCACTAAACAAGCATCTGACGTGCAAGAAGTAAGAACATGGAAAAGGAAACCGAGTGCAGATAGTTCTAGAGATCTGCATTAAAAACCTGGCCGGGTGGTGAAATGGTAATGAGGAGTATGTACAGAAGCTCTCGCATCCGTTACAAAGATGCAGAGTGTTGTAGCTGGTAAAAAGAGCTCTGCTGCGAATTCAAAGCTGACCAAAGGTAAATTTTGTGTTTTCCAAATACTTTTTTCTTCTGGTGCTTTTTCTTGCTCCATATCAACCATTTCAAAAGAACAGAGAATCATCGCTGGAAAATCACATAGTTAGAATAAGTATTAAGTTTTTGTATTTAATTTTTTGTAAACTACTGTTGCTTGAAACTTAGTACTTGTGTTCATACGGGAAAGCAAGAACACCCCTGAGCCCAAACTTCTCACTCTTTGAGCCCTATGGACCATTGTTGGAGCTGTCCTGTGCCTCATTGCAGAGTGTGGTGTTAGCAAGCCACTGCTGCTCCTAGCACAGCAGGCAATTTGCTGACAAGACCTTTGGGACACTGCATGACTTGTGCCCGCTGTCAGCTGTAAAAAACACCATTTCTCCAGTAAGAAAATGCCCTGTATTTATTTCAAGGATACAAGTTCCCAATTTTCAGGACTGTCAGATGTATAATGATGCCTTTCTTTACTGCAGGTCAGCCAACGTCCCTGGAAGCTCAAATATGGCTGCTGGCAGCAATCGCCGGCTTCAGCAAACTCAGCACCAAGTAGATGAGGTAAAAGTGTCTGATAGCAGTGTCATCCTCTTCCTGCAGGAAACCTATGCAATTAGAAGGGATATTTTTTTCCAAAGCAGTTTTCCCTTCATTATATGAAGGGGAAGCAGAGAGAGGTTCCCAGTGTCCAAATATTAGCTGCAGCCTTGGTGCTTGAGGATTTGGCATAAGTAAAGACAAAAACTTTTGTTTACAGAGAACAAGCTTTTTCCTCATCAGTAGCTATGGGAGCTGACCACCAAATGTGATTTTTATGGAGTCCAAAAGCCAGGCTGGCTGGCAAGTATTTCTTGACATGGTTTACTATCATGTTTGTATTCCTCAACTCCTTCTGAAGCAAGTCAGGAATTATTTCCCAGGTTTGAAGGCGTGCCAGCACTACTGACTTTTTAAAGTAGGCATTCAGGGCTTCATCCACGGGTGTATTTCATAGTTTTCTTTAAGCTTATGGCTGCATATACTAGAAGGCAACAGCTCCTGCTTGTGAGGAGCATTGAGTACCTCGTGGTGCTGTCTGCTGTCTGTGGTTGTGTTCCACTGTGTGGTCACTTAGTGTAAGCATTGCACTGCTGCAGGTTGTTGACATCATGAGGGTGAACGTGGACAAGGTGCTGGAGCGGGATCAGAAGCTGTCGGAGCTGGATGACCGCGCTGACGCCCTCCAGGCCGGGGCTTCCCAGTTTGAGACCAACGCGGCCAAGCTCAAGAGGAAATATTGGTGGAAGAACTGCAAGGTAACCTTGGCTTGTGTGCTTGCACTGTGCCCATAGCAGTTTGTGTCTCAAAAGGCCAAAAAAGGTTAGCCAGTGTTGTTTAAGTCACAGCATCGAGTTTTTAAAGCCTGGTACAGTGGCTGGGTGAAGTCACAAGCAGCTGCATCACTGGCCATGCTGCCCTAGGCAGGATCTTGCCTGATGGTGGCCAGAGGGGAAGCATGTCAGTAATCTGAGGCTTTGAGAAACAAGAAGAAAACAGCTAAAAATTCATAGCTTGAAATAATGTGTGGGAAGTATTAGAAAGTGGAAGAAGCTCACTCAGACTCCTGTGCTTGTAGCTGTTGCCAAAGGTTGGAATCATCTCTGGTGAGTAACAGACCAGCTTGTGCATTCACTTGAGACAGGCTGTATGTGGAGGAAAGCACATTGCTCTGTCTGCCTGTGTGCATGGCCTGCAGTCTCTGGGTGCTGGTAGTGTCTGAGCTTGCTGACTGAAGAACCTTTCCTTGCCACGTTAGGACTGACAAACAGTGCTGAAAGTCCCGTGCAGGGGCTGTTTTCCTGCACCCTTTAGGGGCACTTGGTGCTGTTGCATGGTGTGTAGTAAGTGTTGTGTGTCTTTTTTTTCACAGATGTGGGCAATATTGATAGCTGTTGTTGTCATTATCATCATCATCATTATTGGTGAGTTTGACCAAAATGGGGATTTCTCCTAGATTTGGGATGGATAGTGTTAATTTGTTGACTGGTACAGCTTAAGCAAAGGTAGGATATTCAGATGGAAGTATACCCAACGTGAATTTGAAGCAGCAGTGGTGGATTTAACAACAGTTGCATGCAGTGAGTGGCAGACTGTGATAATGTGGGAGCTCCAGTACTGGAATCTCAACCATGAGCAAAGGTAACAAAGGTGAAAGTGAAAATAGCAAGGACTTGGAAAACAGGAACAGACTTGGGGCTTTTTTACAGCTGCCTGTTGGGGAAGTGTAACATGAGATTGCACACACTGTCCTTGTCTGGGAATTGTTATCCTCTGCCTTGGCTTCCTGCTGCTTTGTGGCAGTCAGGAGTGCGCTGCCATAGCAGGGGGCTTTGAGCAGAGGTTGGGCTGCTGGGTGAAATGGGAGACTCACGCTGGCTTGGGATAGAGAGCCAGGGTTCGTGGGGTTCAGTCTTTGACTCCTCCTGTAATTGCCAAGTGTTTAAAGTTTTTAAGTTTGTGCTGTAACAGTAACAAACACGGCAGTAAGCACTGACATCAGAGACACAGTCCTGGTGTGCAAGCACAACAGAAAAATACAACTAAGAAAACCAACATGGGCAAATCCTTAGATTAATGGGATTTAAGAGGGATTTATCTGCTATTATCTTAAGTTCTTAAAATGCAGGATTGTTATGGCCAGGGGCTGAAGGACATCATCCAACCTTGTTTTTGTTTTTGTAGTCTGGAGTTTGTCCCCATGAGTTGCAAGAAGAAACTCAATTCAACTGAAGGTGCCTTTGAGAATCTTCTTCAGCCTCTCCACTTCAAACCTGCTGCCTTCTCAGCCCATTTACTGCTGTTCACAGCAAAACTATTTTGATTATCGAGGTGTTAGCTAACCTTACCGGTCGCCTTAAGACACTCCTGTCATTAATTAATTAATTACTAACCAGCAGCTCGCGCTCGCGCGGTGCCTCAATGACTCGGGCCGGGCCCCGCCCCCTGCGGCCCCGCCCCCTCCCGGCTCCGCCCAGGGGCGGGGCCCGTTCC